>OX638302.1:25189619-25593044 GCA_951812265.1 Taphrorychus bicolor | reverse complement strand
GACCAGGGTGAATAAACCTTACACAGGTCCCCAAAATTACAACAATCAACAAAGACAACCAACCAATTGTATCCCTGAAGAGCTCTATAACGCAGATGTTAATGATAACACGCAAGAACAGCTGTATTATGCTGATAATGCAGAAAATATTTATTCGTCGTATCAAGTCGGCAACGAATTTGAATCAACTCAAAATTACGAGAACGAATCGTCTTCATGGCAACCTGATCAGTATCAAATTTCCAATTTTTCTGATTCACACGAAAGCCCTGATCATGCAAGTTCTCAGTCGACTAGTACTGATGTAAATTTTCACAATCCGTGCCTCAACCAAGAAGAAACGTAACACCTGAAGTTATCTCATATAATAATGCAAATACGAGCGAACTTTCTTATATTACCTTTCCGGAATGCAATCTAAAATTTTTAATAGACAGTGGTTCCACAAAATCCTTTATAGACCCAAATTTAGCTAACAAGTTTTTTCCAAATTGCATTAACTTTGACCCCTTTGTTGTGTCAACTGTTTTCCAGCAATCTGCTCATAAATTCAGTGCAGAAATACCTGCTTCCACATATTTAAACTACCTAAACCAAGCACTTTAAAATTTTATTTGTTTAAATTCCACAATGTATTCGATGGCCTAATCGGCATAGATAACTTAAAGCAGTTACAAGCCAACATCGACTACGATAAAGGCTATTTGATTACACGTCACACTAGTATCAAGTTGCAATTTCATAAAACCGGACTGCAAATAAATAACGTTACCGTTGCAGCGCGTAGTGAACAGGTTATTAAAGTCAAAACAAACATCCAGCAAGGCGAAATAATCATGCCTTATCAGAAAATGCACAACTGTGAAATTCCAAACAGCATCACAATTGCCAAGGACGGTTATGCTTTAACCACGGTTCTTAATAATACGTGTAATCCAATAACCTTAGACATCTCGGAACCTTTTAATGTAGATAAATACGAAGATGATATTACTAATGCTGATCGTTTCGATCTCAATTATCTGCAAGATGAATTTATTACGTCACAAAAATGGATACCTCTAAAATCCGCACAAGCCATCTTAATCAGGAAGAAAAAGTAAAAATTCTCAGTTTATGTGAGCAATTCTCAGATATATTTTATTATGAAGGAATGCCCCTTACATTCACTAGTAAAATAAAACATTCAATTAAAACCCTGATGAATTGCCCGTTTATGCAAAAGCATATAGATACCCATTCGTACATAAAAAAGAGGTAGAAACCCAAATGAAAAAAATGCTAGACCAAAATATTATTCGCCCTAGCAATTCTCCTTGGTCCGCACCAATTTGGGTGGTGCCGAAGAAAGCCGACGCGTCTGGAAAACAAAAGTGGCGCGTATGTGTCGATTTTCGTAAACTCAATGAAAAGACTATCGATGATAAGTACCCCCTGCCAAACATAACAGATTTATTGGACAAATTAGGAAAATGCCAATATTTTACGACCTTGGACCTTACCAGCGGTTTCCATCAGATAGAAATGGAAGAAAATGATATACCAAAGACAGCATTTAGCACAGAACAAGGACACTTTGAATACACACGTATGCCATTTTGCACTTAAGAATGCTCCGGCAACGTTCCAAAGAGTTATGGACAATATATTGCGAGGTATTCAAAATGAAAAATGCTTGGCATATCTTGATGATATTATTGTTTTCTCCACTTCCTACAAGAACATTTGGAACGCCTTAAGGCAGTGTTTAATAGGCTGAGAGAATCCAATTTCAAGATCCAGTTAGACAAAAGTGAATTTCTTAGACGTGAAGTTGCATATTTGGGACATATTGTAACACCAGATGGAGTAAAGCCAAATCCAGACAAAATTGAAGCCATTAAGAAATACCCGATACCGACAACAACCAAGCAAATCAAAGGTTTCTTAGGACTGCTAGGCTACTATCGCCGATTTATAAACAATTTTGCTAAGTTGACTAAACCTTTGACCAAATGTCTAAAAAAAGGCTCCATAATCGAACACAACCAGGAATTTATCGATTGCTTTGAGACGTGTAAAACTCTTTTGATGAATGAACCGATCCTCCAATACCCGGATCTGTCCAAACCGTTCAATTTGACATGTGATGCTAGCAATGTGGCACTTGGTGCCGTACTTTCTCAAGGACCCATAGGCCAAGACCTTCCTGTGGCATATGCATCAAGAACACTGAATGAATCGGAGCAAAATTATTCAACAATAGAAAAAGAATGCCTTTGCCTGGTCTGGGCTACTAAATATTTTAGGCCATATTTATTTGGTAGGAAATTTAATATTGTGACTGACCATAAGCCCCTTCAATGGCTTTTTAGCTTAAAAGACCCTAGCTCAAAACTTCTAAGATGGAGGATTAAATTAGAGGAGTTTGACTATAACATCACCTACAAGAAAGGTAAATTAAACACTAACGCCGATGCCCTCAGCAGAATTGAATTACATACTAAAGAATCAGACGGGTTTTTAACACTTAAAGAATACATAAACGACTTCAATAAAAGCTTAGAAAGAGAAAATACTGAAAGTATTCAAGTGAATGATCAAGAAAACGACAACCTAGATCAGATGTCGACAATGGCTCAACCTGACCTAGATATCCAAGAAGTCGTTGAACCAGCAGAGCAAAATGATTATGACGAAAATGACGCCGAGACGGCACACACCAATGATGAGCAAGACCCTATCGTAGGAGTACCTATCCTAGAATCAGCAGTAAAGTACGGGGCAAACCAAATAATAATTTCACAAGTATTTCATTCCCCAGCAAAAACAAGAAGAGTTATTTTATTTGAAAAGAAAAGAAGATTTATTGTGCAATTATCTGAGAATGATTTTGAAAACGATGTAATGCAGTTTATTAAAGAAAATGTTGTTCCTGATAAATTGTATTCAATCTACTTTGAAAATCCGGATACATATGCACCTTTCTGTGAAATCATAAGGAAGAATTTTCGATGGCCATCCTTGAAATTCAAAAGATGTATGATAAATGTAGTGTGTAGACCAGAGGATCAAAAACAAATACTACTGGCCCAACATAAAGCAGTCGATACAAACTTATATTAATGAATGTGAAATATGTCAAAGGAGCAAATACGCAAGACACCCCATCAAAATGGAGATGAATATTACCCCAACTGCGACCAAACCATTCGAAATAATTCATCTGGACACATATACTCTCGAGAAAGTTAAATTTTTGACTATAATTGACAGCTTCTCGAAATACGCGCAGGCTTATCCTCTTAATTCCTTAGCTGCAACAGAGATAGCCGATAATTTAATCTCATTCTTTTCACACCATGGAATTCCAACTAAAATTGTTGCTGACAATGGAACAGAATTTAAAAATACCATCGTAACAGAGTTATTACAACTACATAAAGTAAAAATTCATTTTTGTTCCCCGAATCACCCACAATCCAATGGTGTCATTGAGAGATTACACTCAACCTTGACAGAGCATATAAGATTATTAAACAATCAGGAACACCTCAAAACACCTATAATTCAAAAAATGAAATATGCAATCCTTGCATATAATCATAGTGTCCATTCAACCACCAACTTCAAACCTATTGACGTAATAAGTGGACACATCAACCCCGAAGATCCTTTTAATCTTAAGCTAGATCATATGTTAATGACTAATTATGTAGCTGACCATAAAGACAGAACAAAACTCATGTACTCCAAAATCAATCAAGAACTTATTGATCGGAAGGAAAAAACGACAGGAAGACTAAACGAAAAACGAGACAAACGATCCTTGTTTGAGACAGGAAATACAATATATGCTAAAAAACACACTAGACAAAAATTAGGTGACACTTTCCAACCACCTACACAAATAGAGAACGTTGACACCTCTCGCAAAACAATTACTACCGTAGGTCAAGGAAAAATCCATATGGATAACCTAAAACGACCTTTTAGAAACAAATATAGTTTTGACACATAGTTATAAGCAGAAAAATGTTAGGATAGATTAGTTAGGAGGCTTAACGCAAGGTGCTTTGCACTATTTACTAGTTTCTAACGCTTAGTATTATATTTCAGCTTTCTTGCCCACACGCTTGGGACTCAAGAACAAGTAACGATAAGAAAAGTAGACGATAATCCTAGTCTTATACCAGTGAAAATAGGAAATGCAAAAGTTATAGACTATACCTACTCTATGCTGCATTATTATGACTTAAACCCCATCTTGGACGAAATAAACTCATTACGCATTAGATCTGGAAATTTAACATCATTTTTAGAAGAATATAAAGCATACAAACCGTATGCTGATGAACTTAAAAATTTCGTCGAGATACTGAAAATGGTCCAAGCACGGGTTGAATTAAAATTAAATGAAATAATTCCACAATCTCAAAGAATAAAAAAAGGATTAGTAAACGGCCTAGGTTCGATATTCAAAGCAGTCACAGGAAACCTTGACGCATTCGACGGAGACAGGTACGAAAAACTTATCAGGGAATTGCAAGCGAATCAAAATAATTTACAAGCAAGCATTTTGAAACAAAAGTCTTTGTCAGTTAACGTAATAGAGCAATTTAACTATACATTGCAACAACTGTATCGAAATGATAAGCTTATTGAAGCAAAAATCAATCAAGTATTACCAATTATTAACAACACTGTGTATAGTAGAAATTCTATATTCCTAAAGGAAATAATCAATGAAATTATCAACATGTACGAGGTGATTAATTCCATTCTTCAAGACATGGAAAATTCGTTGGTATTTTCCAAATTAAAAATAATGCATCCCAGCATTATAAAAACTAGAGACCTTTATTCTGAGTTAATAAACTTGCAGAAACGTTTAGGAACGAATCAAATGCCTCTACCAGTCACTATAGAAAATACACCGTTGTTTGAAAAAAGCATTGATTTGGAATGTTTTGTGCTTAATAATAAAGTTACATATATTCTACATATACCAATTGTACACAGTCAATCTTTTGAGTACTTTCACTTATACTCAATTCCCGTATATACAAGGAGTCTGTTTAAGGTTGTTATACCGCGAAATAAGTTTCTGTTGATAAATCAATTGCATTACGCCTACTACGGAGAAGAATGCCGGGAGGTCCTACAGAAGCTGTACGTGTGCCACAAAGAAGATTTGAGAGCAATACAACAAGATGCCCCTTGTGAAGTAAAGCTACTGCATTCTGACAAGGACACCTCCACCTGTAAACAGATCGAAACAAAAGTAACCGAAGTAGTGATTAATCAGTTAGGTCACACGGGTCAATGGATTTTAGTTTGTCCCAAGAAAGCGACAGTTCGAATCTCTTGTCAAGGACAGACCGAAGTAAGAAATCTAGTAGGCACATTCCTATGTCAACTACCAATAGGCTGTGGAATAAGTGTCAATGACCGATCTGCATATAACGACATAAGTGTCACAAAACAGGATAACTACCAACCGATCCTGTTTCCGGATTTATCCCTCCATGACTCAATGCTACCTGTTTTAAACTTAAGCTTACACCTGCCAGAGTTGAAGCTTGACGAACTTCATAAGTTAAAAAATGAAGTTTCGGAAATGGAAACTAATTCCCATTTTACGTTTAGCGATATCTCCACTACCCCAAGTATGTGGACATTGCTTGTTTATGTTCTGATAGCAGTTTGTTGCCTGATAACTGCATGGAAGAAGATAGTGGTACAAATGATGCTACGCCGCAGCAGAAGCCAACCTGACACCTCAAAGCCAGAGTGTTCCGGAGTACCAGTAGATGTCCAACTTCCTCGTCTAGCCTAGAAGTCGGAACTCAAGGAGGGAGGAGTTATTTCATAGCAAAGTGCTGAATTTATTATAAATAAGCTTACACTGCATTTATTAATATAAATAGCTTGGGCGCATCCTTTGTGGGTCAGTCAGTTGCATATTGCTTAATTGTTCGCATTATTGTATAGTTTTTAAGTAATAAATATTTTTAAAAAGCTACCTCGGCTTTTCGAGTTGTTAATTAGCTTCTAAAATTTATAGGCAATTTTCCAGGCATAATATTATAAAATTTTGCAGGAGTGTGCTTTCGTTGTATGAGGGTTGGGTAAAAAAATTGTACAAATACACAACTGGATAACAAAAAACTAAACTATAAGCATTCTCACATTCCTGTGCTTGTTGCTCATCAGGTGCGATGCAGCGTAGCCAATATCTGTCGGAAAACGTTTTCATATATATTTTTAGTATCAGATTGTTTTATAATATGATAAATAGTGTACCAAATTAATATGTATTTGAAATGGTCTACGGATAGAGGTAAGTGGCCACAATTTAGATATACTCATAGTTTTCAAAATGATTTACATAATTTATCCATTTTCATACTTTGATATAGTTTATTATGGTACATCTAGTAACATCGGCAACGCCGCGCCGCAAACACGTGGAACCGATCGATAATCTTGAATCGTACCTTCCAAGGTCCACGTACCTGCTAGCCAGTGTTAGTCAGCCATCAATCGCGCGCGAACGCTATTGGTGGTACCAGTAAAGGTCGTTTTGTTTAGTTGGTTACTCCTAAATTCTGAGTGGCCCTCAAGTAAATAAGGCCGTCCGCACCAATCAAGGTTTTTGCTGCATCGTTGCCATGATTACTAACTTTTCGACAATTGATTATGAAGTGCGGGTAAGAGTGAACGTTTTATAAGTGTTGTCTTGGGTGCTTTTATCAAGTAGCCACCTGAATGAAAATGTACTTTTTATTGCCCTCAAACAATGGCATAAACAATCTTCACTTAATAATTTATGAAGAAATTTGTATTGAATTGAAGTCGTCAACGACTGGTCAATTACGGTGTAGCTACAATAATTATACTGTACTGTTCAATCAGGTGCCCATTCGGCAATAATCACCAAATATTAATCCGCTAAAGGAATACCTTCTTCCGCTTCTAAAATTCCGCTCTTCTCAAACTGGTTTAGCTTTTGAATGGAAGTAAAAAAAACATTTTTTTTTTGCTGAACACCCTGTAAGTTTGTAACTAACGATATTTGATAGCAATGCCAAATATACCCTTTTTCATCTATACTAATTCCACTTGCTCTGTAACTCTTTAGTTATGGGACATCCTATAATTATATTATAGTAATCAGATAGATGTAATGGTTTTGCAGGTTTAGGACAAATAAAACTCTTCCTTGTCGTTTGAATAAAGTCCAACGTTTCGACGTTTAATTTACGTCTTCTTCAAGGCTATATTAGAAGACGTATATTAAAACGTTGGCCTTTATTCAAACGACAAGGGAGTTTTATTTGTTCTAAATCTGGAAAACCATTACATCTGTAAATTGAGAGGACGCAATACATTATCATCATAGTAATCATTTATATTCTTTTGGTTCTAGTACTTTTATGATACCTATATAGAACGCTAATTTCTAGTTTTGATTGTATAGGGTAACACAAAAAATGGTGTAATATGTGATTTTAGATTTTTGATTTACAGGGGGGGGGGGGGACATAGAAAAAATTAGATTTTATTTCTTTGGCGCTTTATCGAAATCTCAAAATCAACGGTTATCAAAATTAAAAATTTTATTTAAAAAATTAAAATGGATTAATAACTGCCAAATAACTTGAGATACTGATTTAATTGCACGCATAACTGATTTAATTGTACATTTTGTATTAGAGAACTTTAAGGATAATGCAGGAACGTTAACTTCTGATTAATTTAAGTTACTTGAAAGAAAATTGGGATTTTTTTGAAAGGGGTAGTTTTGGACAGGTTTTCTTTCTAAGGCTTTAGGGTGACTTTACAACTGTCAGTAAAACTTCAGTTTGAAGATAAAACACTAGAAATGCAATCTACATCATGTCTGGTATTTTATCTTCAAACTGAAGTTTTACTGATAGTTGTAGAAGTTACCCTTAACGCAAATTCAAAAAACTGCAATCAACAAACTGCAGATGTAATAACATATCTAAAGTTAAAAATAGAGCGAATACTTCATGTCGTAGTTTTTAACAGCACCTTAAAGTGTGGTAATTTTTTTCTAAGGCTTCAATGCAATTCCTAGAAACCACCTCAATCCTCACTAATCATCAGAAACTTTAAAATTAATAAAATGAATAATTGACATACTGTATGTTGCACAATGGATTTTTTTTCTTACTAAAGATCTGAAAAGATACTACAGAATATTATAATTTATTTAACTAAAAAGATTTAAAAAAAAACAGAAAAATATTTTTCGAAATGGTAGCTTTGAAAAATATTTTTCATACAAAATTTGCTTCACTGCGGCTCAAATGCAAGATATAAGTTGTAAGTAACAAAATAGCCCTCAGTTAATTTTAAAGTTTATTGCAGTAAGTTTTTTAATAACCGTTTATCAAAAAAAATTATTCTGCAAAAGCAAATTTTGCACAAAAATATAGAAGAAATGAGGCTTAAAACCTATTTTAGTTGTTGAAGAGACTTAGTTCGAAGATATTGAATCATAAAGTTTACGAAAATAGTTTCTTCACTTCTAGACGCTATTCAACAAGGAGGTACCTTAGACACATACAAGAAAAGAGGCCGACTTCCAGATAGAACCTGCTGCTGCTACAGAATAAATCATGGTCATAGAGACCATACTAAAAGTCATAGGTAAGCTGTCGTTAATTTGTTAGGCTTTATAATGAAAATGTCGAGAAACCACTTCAATTTTTACCAAATTGTACCAAATCCAAACTGGATCTTATCCTCCCTTGAATAATCCTGAAGAAAGACCTTCAAGGTGTGGTCACACACAAGATAAAACATCAGAAATGCAATTTACATCATGTCTGGTATTTTATCTTCAAACTGAAGTTTTACTGATAGTTGTAGAAGTCACCCTTAACGCAAATTCCAAAAACTGCAATCAACAAACTGCAGATGTAATAACATATCTAAAGTTAAAAATAGAGCGAACACTTCATGTCTTAGTTTTTAACAGCACCTTAAAGTGTTGTAATTTTTTTCTAAGACTTCAATGCAATTCCTAGAAACCACCTCAATCCTCACTAATCATCAGAAACTTTAAAATTAATAAAATGAATAATTGACATACTGTATGTTGCATAATGGATTGTTTTTTCTTACTAAAGATCTGAAAAGATACTACAGAATATTATAATTTATTTAACTAAAAAGATTAAAAAAAAAACAGAAAAATGTTTTTCGAAATGGTAGCTTTGAAAAATATGTTTCATACAAAATTTGCTTCACTGAGGCTCAAATGCAAGATATAAGTTGTAAGTAACAAAATAGCCCTCACTTAATTTTTAAATTTATTGCAGTAAGTTTTTTAATAACCGTTTATCAAAAAAAATAATTCTGCAAAAGCAAATTTCGCACAAAAATATAGAAGAAATGAGGCTTAAAACCTATTTTAGTTGTTGAAGAGACTTAATTCGAAGATATTGAATCATAAAGTTTACGAAAATCGTTTCTTCACTTCTAGACGCTATTCAACAAGGAGGTACCTTAGACACATACAAGAAAAGAGGCCGACTTCCAGATAGAACCTGCTGCTGCTACAGAATAAATCATGGTCATAGAGACCATACTAAAAGTCATAGGTAAGCTGTCGTTAATTTGTTAGGCTTTATAATGAAAATGTCGAGAAACCACTTCAATTTTTACCAAATTTTACCAAATCCAAACTGGATCTTATCCTCCCGTGAATAATCCTGAAGAAAGACCTTCAAGGAGTGGTCGTAAGGCTTATTAGTCGGTACTCACTTCATCGTTTTGCTCGTTATTTTTTGAAATTGGAATGAATACAAATTTCAGCCAATCTTCCGGTATGTCTCGAGTCGTGTACACCGCATTAAGCAGTTTTCCTCTTTGACAGCTCCGCTGGGACGTCATCAGGTCCGGTGTCTTTTTTGGTTTTTGCGGATTTTATTGCAAATAGAACCACACTCTTGAGAATTTCTGGTGGTCCTCCGTCTATATCAGCGTGGTCATCGAATTTGGAGATGTGGACATAATTTTTTTGTATTTCGTTCAATTTTTCATCTATTGCAAATACATGGCCTATAAATGAGCATTGGCACATCGTGCGTATATGAGGACACTAAGACAGTCACTTAACAACTTTCTCAAAATGACGGATTTTGTCACTTATCCGTTTTGTTACTCCCACTCTTCAATTTTTCGGATGGTGTCTAATGTTGCTCATTGTTGTTAATTTCTGATGATCAATGTTTTTTAACGGTAATTTAAATTTTGGCGTAGCTCGAGGTAAGGGTTGCTCTTTGATGCCTTCCCTTGCACTTTTAACTCACGTAATTTTCTATAGACCTGATGAAGTTTAAGTTTATATAAACGAACGTCGGCGATGAGTTTGTAGTTTTTTTATCTTCCATCTTGACACAATTAGTAGAAAAAAGTGTTTTTCTACAGAGAAACATGTCCAATAATTTTTTCCAAAATTACGTGACTTTTTTTATCCAGTTTTTAGCAACTATTCTGAGAAATAAATGGCTGTTTGACTACCCTTATACGGTAGCCTAAGGGCATATCTGAATTTGTGTTAACTTTAAAAAACGGTGGAGCCGTATTTTTTAAAAGTCGTCTGTAACGCTTCAATTGCGGATTAGTTTATTTCTCAAATCCCTCAAACTCTAATGCTAAGTCCACATGTGGGCGGACACCCGGAAAATCGGAACTGGATCTCATGTCCTATTGGTTAAAAAATTGTTTGACATAGAGTCGGCTGATTTTTAACCAAAAGGGCAAGTGATCCAATTTTGCTTTTCCCCTTCCATATGGACTTCTAGCATGAGAAACTATTGACATAATCTTCACGTTTACGATATGCCTTTTAATGTTACATCGACTTATTCGACCTTACAATGACCGTTTAACCAACATTACCGTTTATCGACAGCCTGTGTATACTCGCCGCAAGGAATAGGGAACTAAGAGCATGTGTTCTTGTTTAAGCGATATCATTTACTTATGTTAGATGAATTCTGGGCTGGGCCCCAAGGCGACGTACTCGTTTACTAATTAAATTGTTTGTCGATACACCGCAACCTACTTAGGGCTTATCGATGTCAGTAAATATCGATCACCGGCAGTTTACCTGCGGTAAATTTGCCATTTGCCGTAGCACTAAGAGAATCCGGTCTGTTGCCAGTTTATTGAATGGCCCAATAGAATATCTGCATATCGGGCTCCGAAAGCACTTGAAGTAGTTTGATTTTAACGTCTTCGAGATGTACTATGCAAATATTTGCAGTCAGCGAGTGCAATTCTGTGGTACTTCTTGTCCGTTTATTAAATAGAAAATGATTGTCACGAAGGGGATAAATCGTGCGTCAAAAGCCTACGAGTATTGGCAAATAATGCGGAAATATAAAGCTTTTTGCGGAATGGAATTTATATCGGTAACATTTAAAACTGCCATCGGGCCAAGATAAATTGCTCCTTTTCCCAGGTGAATCGCAAGAAACGTCTTTCTCCTCGAACAGATTACTGAGATAAACTGGTAGTTGCCGATTGTCTGATGTTTACTCGGCTTTCGTGAGACGCATTTGATATTCTTTCATGTAGCTGATGTGCATATTTAACATGCATGGAGAAATAAATGCGAGATTGGTTAAACCTTCCAGATTTAGGAGAAAATTCCCAACTATTCATCTGTTAAGAGAACTTGGGACAATCCGCTAAGTGTGAAAACTTGTTCCGTTAAAAGATAGTGGAAAATCTCGCAGTCCATTTACACCTGTACTCGCTCTAAGAGCATCCGATGTAACAAAAATTGCGATTTTATGTAGCGTGCAACCGAGCAAACTGAATTTTCCAGGCGGAATCAGCATAAACGAGATATTTTGCATCTCTCGGTTACATTTCCATTCGTACCGGGGCAGGTTCTTCGCCTTTTAGGCTGGAAACGCCGGCACTGTTTTATATATACATATGTATGTGAGCAGCAAAATTTTGCTCGTCCCCGTGATTTATCCTTTAAGAGATAAGTGACAAAAGACGTGCGGTATATTTTACTAAAAGCACGTCTCGACCGCGGCCTGGTTATCTAGTAGTTAAGCAAAGAACCGCGCAAGAAGCCTTGACAAAGCTGCGTTCATTGTGCCAGTTCCATCTTCAAAACCACTTGAATAGCTGGCTACGTTGTCAGCGCTTTTATAGCTATTCGAAAAGATTGATTCGATAACCGGGCTCTCCAGTCAACGCTGAAAGTACCTGACTGTATTCGAGATAAAAGGGATAGTCTCACCTTCCTTAATGGACGCCCCTCAGTTTACGATCGCATCCTTTTCAATCTATACTCTAGTTTCTGCACTAGGGGGCTTCAGTACAGTTGCGTAGGGAATACTTTGACGTTTGGTTACAGCCATGGGCATATTAAGAACCTCTGTGAGGAAATATTTTTGAAAGATTTTAAAAGCTAATACAATGAAGCAAATCATTACAAACGCATCCTCCTGGTTAGTGAGACAGAAACCACCACAATGCGATAAGTATGGAAACATCCGACTCCTCGTAGCGTCGCATATAACATACATATAGAAAAGGTTTTGTTCAGCTTTAACATCTCTCCTGATCTAAGCATTTTTATTTCCCGTCACATATGGAGCACTAAAAAGAAATGTGCAGCGAATCCTTTTTGAGCTGTAGTTCAAATTTAAATGTCCACAAAATTTCAACGCTTATTTTGTATCTTTTAATATCTATTCAATTTGTATAATATTTCGGAATTTAATTATAGCGATTTTGAGCACTGATTATTTCTGGCCAACTGTTTTATTCATTTTGATAAGCAACGAGCAATGAAGTATAAAATGTCTATAAATACAATTTTCGATAAATATTAGACTCAACTTTCTGTCCTCTCTCTAATCTACAATATCCTTGTAACTGCCTAAAATTTACATATTATTATTGTCACTTGTTATACAGGATTATTCAAATTCGCCTCTCATCATTGGCATCTAGCAAACAACAAGAGGATCGGTTCAATTAAATTGCGGCAAAGAAGTATTCACTACTTTCGAAGATATTCGAAAAATAATAAAAATTTGTTGAAAACAATTTTTGTTTTTTTCTGAACTTATTTCAAACGACATTCTGAAATCGGGCCACATTCTCTTCCAAGTACACTTTTCCTGATCTACATTATAGTGTCGTTTAATTTTTAGTCCGACGTTTCGACTTTTCTGGGGCATCACAAAGTCCTTTATATCACAAATTTACTATGCAAAACAGTTCATGTTTTCCTTAGAATTTATGTCCTTTTTAACGATTTACTTCAGTTACGAATACGTAGAATACTGAAATTCGTTTGAAACTCGGAAATTGTAAAAGATACGAAAGATTAATTTGGTATAAACTTGTAATAAAAAATATGACTTTTTCCGTAAATAACCGAATCAAATCGAGATTCGTTGAATTTAATTTTATTTTACTTTTTTCTGTGCTTTTTTCCAGAAGTCTTCAAAAGCGATTTTCATCTTTCATTCCATTGAGTAGATCAGCTTTTTAATATAACATTTTGAATTTTAATCACCTATAACAACTATTTTTTTACTAGAGAAATTACGTTTTTGTATTATTAGAACTCTTTACTTTTTTTTACCTGGTTAAACGGCCTTGTAGAAAATAAAAATTACAAACGACAGAAAATTACATATATTTTTCAAAATGTCTTCGAATAAGTCCAGGAAAAAAAAATAAAACCAATAAATTATAGCAAATTTCGAATTTTTTTAAATATTTCCGAAAAGTACAAAAAAGACGTCTATTTGAATACTGAAATTTGTTCCAATTTAATATAATTCGACGAATTAAAAAAAAAACCGTCTATCTACCAATAAATCGTAAAAAATGATATAGACTATAATGAAGTTCTACAATGTGGTCCAACGAAAACTTTCCACCAGGGTTTTCTGGCCTATGAAGCAGAAGATACGAAAACGCTCGGACCCATCAATTTGCATTCTAAGGGGGACATATCTTTTTGATGTAATTATTGTCTTAGAGGAAACCATGAAGGTGACGTTCACCCTAAAAATTTTAAATGGAAAGGGATTTCAAGTTATACATCATTTTGAAGGGCGTTGTTCAATTACTTTTTTCAGTGTCTCTTCACTTTTTAAATTTGAATGTTTTGTTCTCGAGAAAACAGAAGCAGGAGACAAAAAAATCTAAAATAATAGTAAATTTTAGATTTGTAAAAAAACCATTATGCTTAGTTCCTTTTTTGGGATTCACAGCTCGATCTTTGGCTGGCGGTATTTCTTCTGATGACTTCTCAGTCAAGTCCGTCAGATGTGATTGTTGTAATTGAATGGTTTTTTGTTTCCACAGCTTCCCAGTTATTATTATTTTTTTTTAGTTGTTACCGATCCTCAAGTTCAAAAATGTGATGGGTTATGCGGGAACAAGATCACGAAATGACGAAGAGCCTGCTCCAGAAAATGGTTACTCCAAATTCTATTGTACTAAAGTGCTGTGTAAATTTAAGAACAAGGAAGACAAAGCCGAATTGTAAGTTAAATAACAATGTTTACTGTTATAGAGTCATTTAGGAGCCCCCTTTTTGTAAATTGCTCACATATAATTTTAGCGTCCTGAAGATGCAGAAATATATCTGCGAAACGTAGACCAATTCAAGTAGTTGTCTTCGCCATTTCGTGATCCCGTTCCCGCATAACCAATCACATTATTATTAATATGCGGGTACTTTCTCTCCAGTAGATCGGACCCAGCCATCTACCGGAAACCCTCAACAATCTGTTTTGGATGCTTCCTTATGTTGTGAGAGGTTGCTAACTCTCAGCTTGATGGTAACACTGATGACTGTATCTCTGGTAGATGGGCCACAGTTCGAAGACCATAAACTAAGTCTAACCAGAAAAACTCAGATCCAAAACTATTAAATCGGCATATGACACTATTAACTCCTGCTAACTTAGATTACACAGTTCCATGGGTGCCTCAATTCCGAAAGTAGTCGCGAAAACTTGATTACTAGCTGCGGTTTTTATTATTATTGTTATAATAACAATAATAACTACTGCTACTATGTGTTAACTGCTAACCTCTGCTTTACCCTGAATCATTCCTCAATCAAAACCACCAACCCCAATAAAAGCTAGAATACAAAATTTAAAACTTCCAACTTTCAGTCAAAATAATTAGCCAGATGTTGATAAACAGGTAAAATAGTATTGCAAACTCTCGATGCACACCTATTAAGTCCTTTAAGATTGCTGAATTATCGATAATTATCGCTAGTCCTACCAACAGCCCTTCACCATTAGATTCTTAATCGCTTCACCGCAATAAAAATAGCCTCGTTGCATGCCAGTTTGAAAACAATAATTTCCCAAAGTAATCCTTATAAAATTTATCAATTTCGTTTTTAATAAAACTTCGTATCGTTCCTGGCAGTTACCAGTCCCGGCCTTGATTTATTCAAAACATACAAATAAAAATTGTTTCCCTTTTCTTCTGCTCGCTCCTTCTCTCTCCAGACCGCACAATAGAATTTTATTTCAAACGCTTTGTCAATGTCGTTTCAAGAAAACGTGTTTTCAGGCAACATTACGCGAATTTATATTTATGATTTAATTCGAATCTCCAGTGTTAATGTGCCCGCAAAGATTGATTAACGAGGACGCACTGATATTTATTAAGAAAATTCTGAAACATTATTTTTGTACTAAGAGAAAATCTATAGGAAGAAAGTAGTTTGATTCACTCAACAAAAGGAAATCACTTCAAAAGCATAATTAAGTTACCTACCTACTGCTTAAATGAACTACGTCCTAACCAAGTAATCACTATAAACTGTTTGGCAACGTTTGTAGCTGCGCAAGGTGTCAGTTGAAGTTTTCGCATTAATCACGTGAATAATTCCCAGTTTCTTGAGAACGAACTATAAATTTCACTTTCTTGTTATTGTCCATGTAAGTGTAATATTGAAAGCCACGCTCCATAGACAAAGGAGCCTTTCACTCCGGGGAACAACAATCCCGATTAAATCCATTAGCAAACGCGCTATTCCATCAGGAGTTATTCATCATTATAACCCTGGTGGCTTTGAGCGCCGCTCGTTTTTGTTTTCCGCCAGTCAATGCTCCATTTTTGAGTCGCAAAGGAACAGATAAGGGCAGAGTCGGGTTCGACTCTTACCATCTGATTCCCGAAAGGTACGGTCACGCTTGATGGGCTCCGTTGAATTAATTCCTATTGATATTTCGGAAGCCCTTCGAGCAAACTTTAATGCAGTTTGATCGTCCTACAAGTTATAATGAAATTCACACACCGGGGGGTAAATCCGCTCTAAACTACGACACTCTAATTAAGTGGTTACGCCCGAAACACCCGGCCGCTAAAATATTTGACACGGTAGGCGTTAATATGTTTGTGGTGTCGGAATTAGGAAATTCGTTACCTAGGTCAGTCTGCAGACTTCCCACTGCAAACTAAATTATGGTGTAGCTTTGCAAACAGCAAGAGGCGATGCTCTTTGAGGGCACGCACACACTTCCTTGTAACTTAATCGCCCATTCACTCGAGGATCAAAGGCTCTGCAAGTGTATCGGGTTTCTATAATAACAAGAAGTGTTTAATGCAGTGATATTTGTGATCTTACGAAAGCTCTCTGATGGAGAAGAAAAATGTTTCGTGTTTCACTTGTTGGGAAAAACCCAACATAAGAAAGAAATTAAATAGTATATTATTAAACGAGCTTTTTATGATAGCCATTATTCCCTTAGCGGGACGTTTGCGTCACGAGCCGTAGGCGAGGGGCGCAAGTCTCCCGTGGGAATAATGGCCATAAAAAGCGAGTATAATACTATACTTTTGTGACGCTGCAACGGATTTCTCGGGCGCCACCCTCTATAGTTTTAGTGTGGTAGAGGGTCCACAAATGCCTTTCGGGTAAGCCTTTAGACAGTGGAGAATGGTAATTCCAGGGGTCAATTTGTTAAGTACTTTAGAGCTTTAGTGAAAGACAAGAGACTGCTCAATAGTTTCTATTTAACGTAAGAGACATACATCCAACGAGCTGCTTATAAATCTATAACTTGTCTAACGCACAATATTACAAACAACCAGAGAGGTATATGCGACGGTCGAGGAAGATGATTATAGATATGGAAGGATCAGTGAGTACGGTATCTTGGTTTTTAACGGGTTACACGGTAAGGTTAAAGTCCAGGAATGAGACGGTTTTACGGTGAGTGACACCCGACTATTGTCAGGCACGGTGTATATAGAGTGGGGCCCGACTACTACCAGGCGCGGTGTTAGTGTAGTGGGGCTCGACTACTGCCAAGCACGGTATATGTAAATGCGGGGGACCCGACTACTGCCAGGAACGGTGTAAATAAATGGGGCCCGACTACTGCCAGGCGTGAGGTTAGTATAATGGGGCTCGACTACTGCCAAGCACGGTGTAAATGAATGGGGCCCGACTACTGCCAGGCGCGAGGTTAGTGTAATGGGGCTCGACTACTGCCAAGCACGGTATATGTAAATGCGGGGGACCCGACTACTGCCAGGCACGGTGTAAATGAATGGGGCCCGACTACTGCCAGGCGCGAGGTTAGTGTAGTGGGGCTCGACTACTGCCAAGCACAGTGTAATGAATGGGGGGGACCCGACTACTGCTAGGCACGGTGTAATGAATGGGGCCCGACTACTACCAGGCGCGGTGTAAGTGTTGTGGGGCTCGACTATTGCCAAGCACGGTGTATCTCTAGTGTATTGCTGGTATTTACCCTTTTAATCGGTTTTAAATTTAGTTCTTGATTCTTCAAGAGTCGGAGCCAGAATCCCCAAAAACTGTCACGCGGCCGTCTTTTATAGCTGAACAACAATACCCTTCGATTCTCCCCTGGGATCCAAGTGCAGGTCCCGAGATCAAAGGTATTAGTTTCATACGATGTTCACAGAAAATACTTTACTTTAGATATTGACATCCTCTTATTAACCAAAGACTGTTAACCTCGTATGTTTACCTTGACACCGGTTTAATTAGGCATTCCAACGACCTGTCAATGTAAAAGCAATATGGCCGTCGGGGGCACACATTAAAGGTTAGAGTGAGGTGTTCATATGAGAGATTCAGTTTTGGACGTATTTAAGTAGCTTAAACTAGCAATCTTTACGGTACAAACACGAGAAACATCCACGAAATCGTATATTGGAAGTTATTCCCGTTATTCTGAAGTGAAAATGCCGACTACGTGCCTTGTAGTAAATTGTGGAAGTCGTTCTAACAGAGACGATGTGAAATTTTATGCTGTTCCGACCATTGTAAACAACAACTTTCTAACACACAAGAATGATTTGTCCAGAAAAAGGAGAGAAATGTGGATAGCAGCCATGAAAAGAGATGATTTGACGGAGTCCAAATTGAAAAACCAAAAAGTTTGTAGTAAACATTTTATAACAGGTAAAAAAGCTTGTCTTTGCTGCTGTAATATTACAACTTAAATCTCATGTTATTTTCTCAACAGACACACCTGCTAGTTTAGAAGATGAGAATCACCCTGATTGGGTACCCTCCCAATGTATGGGACATACTTCCTTACAAGTAACAAAAACACAAGCCGATGTTGATAGAAGTACCCGAGTAAAGAAAAGGAGAGAAAATGAATCAGAGGTAAAATATTAAGATCATCAGTGATCTGTGTTTTATGATTTATTTTGATGACAGATGAGCGCTAGCGAAGCTGGACCATCAAATATAACGGAAGATGAACTGGAGGTCGAAAGTGGTATATCAACACAAACTGATTTGACCATGCCCAATCTCTCTGTGCAACTAGAGCAGCTAAGCTTTGCATCCCGTAAAATTGCAGACCTGCAGAAAAAAGTTGATATGTCACCTTTTGGTCTCATGAAAGATGTTTCGAATGACAATTTATGGAAATATTATACAGAATTCGAACATAATATGGTATATCACATAATTTACATGTCAATTTAACCATTTATTTCAACAACAAGTACTACCGCACTCTCTAAATTCAGTCAGTTACTTCTGACTCTTATAAAATTGCGTTTAGATTTACATTACAAAGATATTGCTTTTTGTTTTAATATTTCTTCAACTACAGCCTCAAAATATTTTGAACAGATTATTACAATTTTATATCAAAAATTCAAATCGCTAATAATATGACCAGAACGTTCAGTTTCAACAAAACATATACCAGCCTGTTTTAAAAATGCTTTTCAGGACAAAACGACAGTAATAATAGATTGTTTTGAGGTTTTTATTGAGAGGCCTTCAAATTTACTCACTCAACAACAGTGTTGGTCTAATTACAAACACCATAATACAATAAAATTTCTTGTCGGTATAACACCACAAGGCAGTATAAGTTATATAAGTGAATCTTGGGGTGGGCGAGCATCTGACAGACATATTGTTGAAAATAGTAATTTTTGCAATTTTATTACACCAAGAGATGTGGTTTTGTCAGATAGGGGATTTTTAATTAAACAAACATTGGGGGTATTAAGAGCAAAGTTGGTAATTCCTGCATTTACAAAAGGAAAAAATCAATTACACCCACTAGAAATAGAAGAATCAAGACATATAGCTCAAGTTAGGATTCATGTCGAAAGGATTATAGGCCTTATAAAAAATAAATTCAATATATTAACTGGTACCATACCATTATCAATGATAAAAAAAGGTAATACCATAACTGTAACAATATTAATATGTTAGATAAAATTGTAGTTGTTTGCTGCGCATTGATTAATTTAAGTCCTCCAGTTATTCCTCTTTAAAATAAAGCAATATATTTTTAAGTACCTTGTAAAGGTAATGATTCTTGGACTAGTTCGCTATGTATTGATTGTATATTTACTGAATATTAATGACCAATATATTATGAAACGGGTGAAACTATTTTTTTTATTTGTTTTACATTTCGGGTAATATTGCACATGTTTTGCTATTATCATAATATAGTAATATTTCTAGTTTTTTTATGCATTAGTTATAATTAAAAAAACATTGTTTTTAAATAAAGAAACTTTGTAGCTGTTAACATGTTTATATTTCTTTATTACCTAATGTGTACATCCTTATAACTATCTACTTAAACTAAATTAAGGCTATCTATTACAAAATAAACTAGCAGTATAATTAAAACACAATATATACATAAAAAATTAGTCTTCTACTTTATTTGTACACTCGGGACAGTACCATAAATCTACAGGCGTATCCACTAAATTTACACATTCATAGTGGAACCACTGATACTCACAACTAAGTGCTTCACATTTAATCATTGGTCTGCCATCATCACATCCTTTACAAATACACCAACACTTATCATCTGGGCTTCCAATGTATCGTGTGTAGTAACGACCTATTAGTTCAGGCATAACACAGTTTCTATGAAATTGTAAAGCTCTTGCCGACTCTTTTTCCCAAAACTCAAGATCAGGCAATATCCTTTCTTTAAAAAAAATATTTGGAGACCAAACCACAAAGTCACAGTACTGCAAATTTGACACAAATATTTGCATCTGCACCTGGTAATAGTATGCATGGTTTCGCTTTAATGTAAACTTATTATTGGCCTTAGTTAGGCAAGAGCTTTTCATAGCAACATAGGTGTCTAGGTCCTGAACATGATTTGTTTGTAACAGGTAAGGACACTTAACTTCAAGGCACCCCCCTAAACAACACTCACAAAAAACTAGTCTATCTGGTGATGCGCCAAACTGTGGCCACTGTTCGTTCACTAGAAGCCCCACTAAATTGACAATAAAATCTTCATGATTCTCAGCGTCCATATGCCGCTTATACTCCTCCACAGCATTTTCTTCATTTCTTACTCTCCAAGACATGGCTTTAGTGTAAAATGGGATTTGTTTTCTGTAGCATATGGTTTTTATCAGTGATAACGAGGGTTTTTCAATGCTAGTGCTACAGACAGATTTGAATAAAGATGCTGTCACTCGTCCCACTCTTTGTGAATACCACTGTTTATTCTCTGTTTGTGCCCTGGTACCTTTTTCAATCTCGCATGTTTGTTTTTTGCCTATATTAAAGCTTACACTATCAGCAAGTTGCAGCAGTTCACTATAGTTCTTATTTAAATTATTTGAGTCAAATAAGTTAAAGAACTCTGGCAAAGGTTTTTCAGCTGTGTGCAAGGTCTTTGTTGCAAAGGGTTCTACAATGCGATATAGAACTGAGGCTTGATTCAACTCAGACATTTTCTCAAGCATATTTTTAATTTCCGTAGTGGAGAGTGCCGGGATGTTTTCCATTTTCTGAGGCTTAGGGGTTTCACCCCAATCCATCTGATGAACAGGCACAATTGGTGGTTCTCTTGTCATTGATGGTACTGGCCAAGTAGCTTGTACATCTGTGCTTGAAGTGGCTTCTTTCTGACTGTTGAAGTGCTCAACAACAAACAAAATGGCACCCACATGGCTACACACTTCACTAAGGCCAGCCATACATGTGCAATGTGCAGTATTTACGCTTCCATCCATGGCAATAATGCAGAAGACATCCACTGGCTTCATACTGGCTTTTTGGGAATGTTTGACCTGCAAATAAGTACAAATACGGACATTTACACTTTCAAATTACATATAGTTGTTATTTGGAGGTACTTTGAATAATGCAACTTACTTTTCCTAGCAGCACATAATAGTTGTTGATAATTTTGATCCCCAATTTCAAAACAAATCCCGACTCAAAGTATTTATATGCCTGCAAGCTTTTATAAGCTTTCATTTCTTCCTTTGTGTAGTAGCTGTGAGTTAAAGCTAGATAAGCTATGATATCCATATTTGAAACTGGGGGGCATATATCTCTAGAATAATCTAATTCTTCCATTTTCAAACAAAAAGGATCAATGTTATTAATTATCTTCATCTTCAATTTATATCTGAAATACAAAAAGAGTATTAATAAAGTGAAATACAATTAAGCACATGCATTTAAACAAACCTTTCTCCAACATCAGGGCTGATCTGAAGTAATGTTTTTAAATATTTATTCTCCATTATATAAAGTTAAATAATTAAAATATATCTTCAAACACTTCAAACAACACAAGACGACTAAAAACGCAAAGCGTATTCAATAATAGTAGTCTTCAAAAACATAGGCTGACAGCTGACTTCTGTTTACTGTTTGCCCCCTGCGGCCATATTGAAACCACGTGGTTTGGATTTCCTAATTACGTTTACACCGAAATATAGTCCACGTTTAGTTTTATCTCACAATTAATTTGTCATCCCCTAGAACTGATCAAGAAAATTAGTAACTTCGTTACACTTTGTCCACATCATTTGTCTAATAATTAGAAATTATAAAATCTATAGTAGTAAATGTAAATAAAAATTATTGAAATGTCAAAGTGACACTCGGGTTTGACGGCAAAACCGGTGCCACCAGTGCATTTTTTACAGAGACATTTACACTACGTAGACAAGGCAAGTCATTCATAAAAGTATAAAATCCCTATGGCAACATCCATTGTAAAATAATGAATGAACTAACAAGAGTGGGGGAATGGTTGGAAGACAGCACGCGCTTTCTTAATCCATTGGCGTAGTGAATTTTTTTTCATGCTTCGAATAATTTTTTATAATATTGATATATTATATGTAAGGAGGGTTTTTGGAGTGCTTTTTAGATATACATACCTAATTAGAGTTTATCCTGAAATATATCAGTAAAAATGGATCACAACTATTGAGGGCTGAATTCTGGTAGTTTTCAAATATTGCTAATGTGTGCTTATTTCGGGAGAATTTGAGAGGGCGTTAGGGAACTTTGGTTGTGTTTCTTGTGGAATCGTCTAGTTACATATTATATATTCTTTTGTAAAGATCATTCCTGTTTTAATATCAATCAAACAAAACATTAATTGTGTTACTTAATTTATTACATACAACTTTTTTTTATAAAAATAACATTAATTTTCTTATCAAAAAATATCAACCTCTACTCTAACAATGTATACATAGGTACTTACTTAAAGTAGAAGCAAAAATGCATTACATAATCATTATACAAGCATACTGATGGTTATCCCAGATTTTCTTGGCCAGTCATTATTTATACAAAAAGTAAGAGTTAAAGCAGTGATACGGCTTACCGCACAATTTAGAAATGCAGGGAAATATACAGGGTGGCGTAAAAGTTGCAGATATAATTTACATAATTTTAAAGAAAATCATATTAATATTTTCACACACACGTTCTGTCTTCTCTTCCTGGATTTTCATTTGTTTTCCTATTAAACAGCGTCAACACTTCGACATTTTTTTTAACTTTGAGGGGTTGTTGTATGTCGGAAATCGTTTAAGATAAAAAGAAACGGTTTCAACTTTTGTATTTTAGATTTTCAAGGTCTATCAAATGAGAACAATAAATTTATTTTTTTTTTACAATTTTTCTTCTTGATCTCAGCTTCTCCCTCGGAGGTGGCTGATCATCATGGCTATTCTAACTTTAGAGGCAGCTGTCCGAAACAGATCGATAGATGAGAGGCCAAACTAGTCTCGCAGGCTACGTAGCCAGGAAATTCTACGTCGACCGATGCTTCTGCGTCCCACGATCTTCCTGATGACTTGACTGCATGATGAGCTGCAGAATTTCATATTACAATTAAGAAAGTGCAAACGTTTTGTTCTATTCTTAAACGGTTTCAAGCGTACAACATACAACCCTCCATTCCAATTCAACATAAAAAGCATAAAAAAGAAAAGTAATCGAAGTAGGTACGTATACGATATGCTTTACAAGGAATGTTTAGAACAAACCACGGAACAGAAATACCAACGTTAAAATATTTTAACGGTTTTCTTTAAAATTATGTAAATTATATCTGCCGCGATTTTATAGACTAACCTGCATATTTTTCTAAAATTTTTGTTTGTGTAGTAAATTTTTATATCATTTTTCTCACTTACAGGTAATTTACCAGTAACCTTGGATATCAATATCAAACGTTTAGGATTAAGTAAGAATATTTTAATTTAGTAAGAATATACCTCAGAGAGGTTGCCACCTTCCAATAATTGTGGTGTGGGGGGATAGATTTTATAAAAAGTATGAAATGAGTGTCTTTTTTGTAAGCAAAAATTAACACTTGGGTTATATTATAGAGGGGAAGGAAAACAAGGGATCGCAATGTAAGGATCTATAGTAATAACGTCAAAAATTTATTGATGCATTAAAATTTTAATTTGTTTTCCTTTCTCATATACATTTATAAGATTTTTTTGAAAAGCCGTGAAAATCTGGATAATTGGCGTCACGCTCAGATTATGTGCAGGACACTGGACAGTTTAACCGAAAAAGCTGGACAGATGGAAATTCTAATGAGAGGTCACTTTTGATTTTACACGCATTTTGGTAACAAATAGACAGATTAGACAAGTTGACTACAACGAAAATTAACATTAAATTACATCTTCTTCTCGGATTTCTTATTGGTCCCCTTAAAGTTAGGAAATTTTCTAACACCAACACCTACTAGAATATTGGTTCCCCCTCGGGTTCTCCTGACCCCAACTAACAAACTCAAGGAACAATACAATTATCAAAGGCTTCTTTAGTTAGATGGGATTGGGGACTGGCACTGCGCAGAACAAATAACGATGGTGTGCGGATCCAATTTTATAGAAATGTCTTTTTAAATTCTATTGAACATTTTTGAAAATTACCGATAAAGAACCTTGCTAGGTAAAATTTCCAAAATTACCGTTACCGCGGTAAAGTTACCGAACTTTAATCACTAGTAGTAATACCGTATCCTGCAACTTTCGTACTCAACTTTTTGCTCTAAATCTAACTTTTTGTATAAATAAAGACTACTCAAAAGAGCTTGGGATACCCCGTGTAAGGCTTGCTTTTTCATTCTTTGGTCATAAAACACATGAACTAAAAATAGCTTACTGGTTTAAGTTAAAAATAATCTTATAGTTAAAAATTAAAATGTAACCCCAAAACGCCAATAGCTATTCAATGGTTGGAACGTTGAACGTTTGTTTTCTTGGACCCTTTTAGTTATTTGGATGGTTACTTTCTCGGAATGTGGTCCTTTCTTAAATAAAACTACAGCAGGTGCTTGAAACTTAGGAGGTTATTTATTTTTTGACGTTTTGGCCCGAATTGGCGCCTTTATCAGATTGTGCCACTACAACACAAGGAATACTTAATTTAAAGTTATATAGTGCATATAATTTATAAATATTAATTATACATTATATAAGTTTAAATTAAGTATTCCTTGTGTTGTAGTGCATCTCATGAAGGCGCCAATTCGTGCCGAAACGTGAAAAAATAAATAACATCTTCATCTCAGTTTCAAGCACCTGCTGTAGCTTTTTTTAACAAAGGACCACATTCGAAGAAAGCAACCGTCCAAATAACTATTCACTACTACAAAACGTTAGATGCTACCACCGAATTACTGGCTTTGAAGTATAAGCAAAGGATTTCAAACCGTAAGTACTTAGATAATTTACCGTTTTGTAGGGGTTTTTATTAATCCTAGTTCACCTCGAAATTGATCTCGGATCACTGGTGATCCTTTGCCACATTTTGATTTGATAATATTGGTTATTTCCCTTTGTGTGGATGAAGCAGTGCATGTTGATGAGGATGACGAGAAAAATGTTTTTGATGGGTCACATTGTGGATGTCTTCCTGAGTACTTTCCTACCAGGATAGGACTGTAAAATAACAAACATTTTAGCCTGAACTCTAGAGCAATTAAAATCCAAACTACCCCTGATTTGGTAAGAAAGATTGTAAGCATTCTGTCGCTGGCAGTGGTTCAGAATCTTTGTCATCTATTGGTGTAAATCCTGTGCTTACAGAATCTTTTGGAGGACTAAAAAGTTGCATTCAGTAAAGTGCAATACGTACTAAAAATATTATTAATCAACCTGTAGATACTTAGTACAAAGAATATCCTACACCCACATTGATTTAGGGTATGTAGTGTATTCCTTGTACTACTCAGCCTTTATAGTCCGTTTAAATATATAATCATCTAGCAGGCTGGGGAATTGACAGATATTTACCTCCCTAAATATGATCATTTATATGTCAATTTCTGAGCCTACTAGATGAATACCTATTTGAAGATAACTCTGGCAGTTAAACAGAAACTTTAAAACTGAATTAACATGTTTGATTGCATACCTTTCTACAACACTTAAAGAGCTCGATTTTTCTTGCTTTTCCAAATGTTCGTCATTTAGATCTACTTCCACACTTGATGAGGTTCCGAGTGAGCTACATTTAGGTACATATTATTTTCAACATGCAAGAAAGTTATTTAAAACGCCCTACCTGTTTGACAACGAAATATTATTAAAGGGTCTTGGTAGAGCATCTTGCTTCAGGTACTGGTTGCCATCATTTTTGTAAAAATAACTCCCTTTATTAAAATGAAGTGAACACACCTTGGAAGTCTTAAGAATTTTTGAATTAGAATCAAGTCCTAGTGCTGCAAACCAAATATTCCGGGTGTCAGTTTTGGCAGGAAATCTAAAACAAATAATTTTTATTTAATATACCAGAAATCAGGAAAAGCTTTAGGTTTATCCAACTTCTTAGTCATAGTCTGACATAGTCGTAAAAGTATTCATAATTTTCTTCTGTCACAACATCGATTACAGCCCATGAAAACAAAATATCTATGGCAATGCTTGGTTATATGGATCATTATGGTCAAAAATTAAGAATATGATTATTAGTGATGTAAGCTTTGATACATGACACTGTCATGTCACGGTTCATAATGAATGTGACAATCACATCACATTGCAATCTGATGAAAATGTCATAATTAAAGTAAAGATTGCAACTTTTAGGATGACCTAGATCATATACCTTCTAGTGAAGATAAAGACGACAAAATGGAAACCATATATCTCTTATGGCTTAACAGCTTTTTTTATGTTAAACTTTGGTTTTATCACATATTTTATTTCTACATTCATTGAGGACAAAATTTATTTCTCCTCAATTTTATTAAACATTTTTTATTAAATCCCAGCGAAATACATATTAAAATCTATAATAGTGCTTAGAAAAATTTTAAATCATTAGTAGGTACTACCCTGTGACTAAAAATTGCAAAACTTTTATTATTTTAAAAATACAACTTTTTTTGAAAGTGAGATATTATGACCCATTATCATGCATTATGATGGTCATATGACCATCATTTGCCACGAAAAATAAATGATAGTCATTTTACTTCACTAACAATTGTGACTATGACTAAGAAGTTGGATAAACCGTTCCTTCTACTTTTAAAAATTATACATTTATTACTTACAACTTTTGCATTTTGTGATATTACTTAATACTAAATTTCAACTACCTAACTGGTCTTCCAAAGCTAACTACTAAATTTAGCAAGCTATGTAGGTAACTAACGAGGTAACTAATTATGCAAAAAAAAAGAAAAAAAAAGACAAGATTACCTTTTTAACCTAGAATAGTCTGAACATTTTGATTTACTTAAATATTGAGAATAGGTACTTACTAAAAAACCGAAAACACAAAGCATTTGATTAAAAATCGCCTCTGGAAAGAATTAACACATACGGCATACCCTAACTTTAATTGTTTTAGATAAAAGGCAACCTGAAAAATTATGAAAGAAAAAACAATTTTGAAAGGCCATCTTCACAGTACCAGCGCCCTTAGGAATGAGGGTAAAATCTCTGGTGAATTTTGGTGTAAATAGACAGATTGGGATTTCAGTGGTACCTATTTAGTAGAATTCAGTGGTATCTAAGCTGAATTATATGGGTTTTTTCAACTTTTTTGGTTGAAATCATGAAGTGATTTTCTCCTCGGGAGAGGGTGGACAAATACTCAATGGATTTATTGGAATTTAGTGGAATTTAAGTTAAATTATGTAGAATTTTGATGTACACATTGTATGAAGTGATTTTCCCCTCGCTTAGGAAGCATTTTTGTCTGTATAGGTATTGTTATTTTGGTCTGCGGAATTCAAATCTTAGGGTACGCCAATGGTAACATTCGTTGTCTTTCTCTTAACATTGACAAGTATTCAACTTATCTGTGAAACTTCAAATTTGGATTTGAACGGGCTGTAATTCTACAAATTGTGCACTAATTCACCATGGTAATGTCCTTTAATACTCTCTAGCACTTAATTAATATCAAAAAGTCACTAAAACGCACAAAAACTTTAAAAATCTCCAAGCAAATACAAACGGCGTCGTTTTACTACGACTACCAGGGTTGTTACGGACTGATTTTTATATGTGCACAAATTTTAAATAAAATTGTGTAGCATTGTGCACAATAAGAAATCAAAGATTTTCAATGATGCTTATAGCGTTTTCGATTGACACATTTAATGCAAAACTAGTATATTGCCAACTACTTCACTGACATTAAATAAAAAGAGACAACAATACATTCATTTTGCACTAATTCTGCCAATCGAAAACGCTGGCATTTGTTTGCAATGTTTGCACATACTGGGTGACACAAGATGTATGTAACAGCCCAGCGTTTTCACAATTTTTATTTTAAACATTTTAAATTTGATGGTGATAAATAAGTCATAAATGTGCTTCAGATCCCGTTTCAAGCACTTAGGCACGACTTCCGGCTTATTCGGAAGTACCGCCATATTTCATTTTTTAATGGAACACCCTGTATATTTGTTCATTTTCGGAATCCCCCTCGAATTCTAAGTTATTAACGTGTAACATAATGTATGCTTATCTCTTACCGTTTTCGAGAAAATCGCACCCGAACTTTCCATATCATCAATAATAAATGTGGATTTTTATGGAAACAAATGAACAATGTCTTCAAAATATCAATTCAATTCTCCATGACATCCTTTCTTCCATGACAAGTTGGAAATATTTTTTTGTTAATGTCTATTGATAGAGAGCCTAAAAAAATGGTAGTCTGTGAAATCATGGCTGATCGATGTTCATTTGTTTCCATAAAAATTCACATTTATTATTGATGATGCGGAAAGTTCGAGCGCAATTTTCTCGAAAACGGTAAAAGATAAGCATACATTCTGTTACATGTTAAAAACTTAGAATTTGACGAGAAATCAGAAAATGAACAAATATACAGGAAGTTGCAATTAAAAATTGAAATATGGCGGTGCTTCCGGTTAAACCGGATGTCCTGTCTAAGTGCTTGAAACGGGATCTGAAGCACATTTACGACTTATTTATCACCTCCAAATTTCAAATTTTTAAAATAAAAATCGTGGAAACGCTTGGCTGTTACATACCGGGTTACACCCGGTATACTATACCGGGTGACACAAGATTTTATTTCGGATTCCCCGTCGAATTCTAAGTTATTAACATGAAACACATATGCTTATCTCTTACTGTTTTCGAGAAAATCGCGCCCGAACGTTCCATATCTTCAATAAAAAAAATGTGGATTTTTATGGAAACAAATTAACAAAGTCTTAAAAATACCCGTCTTTTTTCTATGACAAGTTGGAAAGACTTTTTTAATATCTATTGATAGAGAGCCTAAAAAAATGGCAGTCTATAAAATCAGGGCTGATCGATGTTGATTTGTTTCCATAAAAATCCACATTTATTATTGATGACAGGGAAAGTTCGAGCGCGATTTTCTCGAAAACGGTAAGAGATAAACATACATTATGTTACATGTTAATAACTTAGAATTCGACGGGGAATCCGAAAATGAACAAATATATATGGTGTTCCATTCCGATTAAGTCGGAAGTCGTACGTAAGTTCTTGAAACAGGATCTGAAGCACATTTACGATTTATTTATCACCTCCAAATTTCAAATTTTTGAAATAAAAATTGTGAAAACGCTGGGCTGTTACATACATCTTGTGTCACCCGGTATACTATACCCGGTGACACAAGGTTTCATTTCAGATTCCTCATCGAATTCGAAGAACATCGAAGTTATTAACATGTAACACGTTTTTCCATGACAAGTTTGAAATACTTTTTTAATTTCTATTGATAGAGAGCCTAAAAAAATTGCATTATATGAAATCAGGATTTTTATGGAAACGAATGAACAATATCTTTCTCCATCTTTTTTCCATGACAAGTTGGAAATATTTTTTTGTTAATGTCTGTTGATAGAGAGCCTAAAAAAATGGTAGTCTATGTAATCATGGCTGATCGATGTTCATTTGTTTCCATAAAAATCCACATTTATTGTTGATGATACGGAAAGGTCGGGTGCAATTTTCTCGAAAACGGTAAGAGATAAGCATACTTTATGTTACATGTCATTCATGTCAATAACTTAGAATACGTCGGGGAATCCGAAAATGAACAAATATACAGGGTGTCCCAATTAAAAAATGAAATACGGCGGTACTCTCGAATAAACCGGAAGTCGTGCCTAAGTGCTTGAAACCGAATCTAAAGCACATTTACGATATATTTATCACATCCAAATTTAAAATTTTTGAAATAAAAATTGTGGAAACGTCGGGCTGTTACATACATCTTGTGTCACCCGGTATACTATACCCGGTGACACAAGGTTTTATTTCAGATTTCTCCTCGAATTCTAAGTTATTAAAATGTAACATAATGTAGGTTTATCTCTTACCGTTTTCGAGAAAATCGTACCCGAACTTTCCATATCATCAATAATAAATGTGGATTTTTATGGAAACAAATGAACAATATTTTCAAATTATCAATTCTCCATCTTTTTTCCATGACAAGTTGGAAATATGTTTTTGTTAATGTCTATTCATAGAGAGCCTAAAAAAATGGTAGTCTGTGAAATCATGGCTGATCGATGTTCATTTGTTTCCATAAAAATCCACATTTATTATCGATGATGCAGAAAGTTCGGGCGCAATTTTCTCGAAAACGGTTAGAGATAAGCATACATTATGTTACATGTCAATAATTTAGAATTCGATAGGGAATCCGAAAATGAACAAATATACAGGGTGTTCCAATTAAAAAATGAAATATGGCGGTACTTCCGGTTAAAACGGATGTCGTGTCTAAGTGCTTGAAACGGGATCTGAAGCACAGTTACGACTTATTTATCACCTCCAAATTTCAAATTTTTACAATAAAAATTGTAGAAACGCTGGGCTGTTACATACATCTTGTGTCACCTGGTATATACCTATATATAGGGAGAACCTCCAAATAGATTTGAATAGGTCGAAAATGAAGCTCCCCAGTTGGCTATGAAAAGCTCGTAGATAGAGTACATTAGCTCAAAAGCTCAGAATTTGACATATAAACGACATGTTTACATGGATGGCATAGGACGAATCTGTCAATTCCTCAGCCTACTGGATGAATATTTATTTGAAATAGCCCATAGTTAAATGGCGACATCTGTTGGCACATAGTGTAGACACTAACAATTTATTGTTTCTGCTCCGAATAACGAGATTAGATTACAGAGTTCTTTTTTAAGGTGAGAGTGAAAAGAACGAGCAGTTTTTTGATAATGTGCAGTAAAAAGCGCTTATTCACTATTGGGGTGTAGCCGTGCAGTTCGTTAATGCAATGTGTAGCATTTTGCACAATTGTGTAGCTTGTAACAAGCCTGACGACTACTACGAACGTACAATTAACTGAATTAACACGTGACACTCGCATCGGCGACGTTGTCACGTCGAGTGGTGAACACATGGTGGTGAATTTTATCCCTTACTTATTTTAACAGTTTTAATTCAGATTTTACAATATGGAGATTATAACAGGATTTGTTTATGTATGAAAACACTTCTCAAGTAGAGATTTCTGTTACAACGGTGATATTTAACCAGGAATGCTTCAATTATTGTAATTTTACTTTTATAGGCTATAAGGCCTGCCTCGCTTTTACTTAGGTAAAAGCGGGGCAAATAGGCAACAGAGCTGGAAATTCTTATGGAGGGGGTTACACTGGAAGACGGGCAGTGTAACCCCCTCCAGTTAGGATGTGATTCATTGATGGCAGACGTAAAAAAGTAAATAAATGGGGGGGGGGGGGGTGATTTTTTACACTGCGGCATTTGATATTGCAATGTTGCCTACTCCTACTGGTTGCCAAGGCAACATATATAACTTAAATGCCGAGCGGGAATAATGATATTATTCCCGCTGTTTCAACTCATATATCCCTCTAACGCTATATGAGCGCTATTGAACTTTTGTCAACAAGCTAAATATCAGTATATTTTTAAGTGGTCGTGGACAGATACATTTTATCTACGACCATACTGGAATAATCACGTTATTCTTGTACATTCTCAAGATTGCACTTGTGAATAATGAACATTATTCGTAAGTGAATAATGAGTTGTCATGGTAACGGAACATGTCGTAGGCAACTGACAGCTCAAAATGTAACCTGACCTAAACATGAAATCGGTAGTTATCTCTGATTTATTCAAATAATTATCCTTCTGTTAGGATGTATTTAAAAAAATGTAGGTTACAGTCTTTTTCATTAAAAATTGTACTTTTTACTGAAAAATACTTAAAATAGGCCATAAAATTAAGTAATTTACCGTTCGCCCTCGTAACATTGATATGAACATTCGCGGGCGCAGTGTTGCTAATACATGGGAAATTTTCCAAGTTCTGGGAGTTTTTTCGAAATAAAACGTGAATGGGAAGATTGGGGAGAAAATTACTTTTTTAAGCAAAAATGGAAATTTCTGCCCTCAGATTAGTGTCGAGCTCGAACGACGAACCGAAATCATCATGAGTTATAAGACGCTTTATAAAGCGAGATAGAATGTATTATTGCTGTTAGGCGTTTGATACCTTTGACACCAGCATGATCCCTGTGGTAGTAATGTGAAAATCAAAGGGTGAGCAAGTTGACTGGAGCCAAATTGGAAGTTTTCAATACTTATATTGAGTTATAAAATACAATTCAAATGCAGGTAAGCAAAAATGCGGAGATGTCATGAACATTGAACTGTAAACTTCAGAAACTGCAGAGTTTACAAATCAATTTTAAAGTTGATGACTGCAACTATGTGCCATTTTCGGAAACTTACTCAGTGTAACACAATCACTAACCTGACTACGAAGGTTCATTTAGTTCACATTAAAAAAGTATTTAAAGAGGGTTACTGATGCTCTTATGATAAGTATCTAACTATTCTAACTCGAGTAAGTTCAGAAAAAACCGTATGTCTGGACATAGCACGATAAGGACCCGAATTATGCAATCACCTTACTTAAATGAACAAAGGTTTTTGAAGTAGGTATACTTACAGATCGTGGAAGACTGAATCCTCCAGGAGAGGCTGCCGCAGAAGTGTTGAGGTGCTTGTGGCTTTGCAAAGGGCGACCAAGGTTTTGGAGTTTTGACCTAAAAATAACCAAAAAGTAGATAACCACCACTGTTTTTCTTTGACCTGAACCCAAATCTGGGTGTTACATAAGTACAACAGAAGATCTAGAATTGCAGCCTTACTTTACAGATTGTGTTCCTAGTAACTGTCTAAGGGTATACATTAGTTATAAGTCCTGTAAAAATAGTTTGACAGTAGGAGTAAGATGTTTCCGGACGAGGCGCTAGCCGAGTCTGGAATTTCGAAATGACTACTGTAGCACGTTTGCTGGACGTATGATATACAACATTTTATTTCATACTTATTAAAAACAGGAAAAAAATAATTTTATGCGCGGCGAATATATTTTTGACAAATCCGCCAATTTGACAAATAGTTTCATTACGCAATGCCACCCACCTAGACAAAAGGCCTGGAAGCGATATTTTAATGGCCGCCAGGGTGGTACGACGGGTCAGGCTGTTTCATATGGACTTTAGTAATATTTTGCTCCTAATTTTGCATTTTTCGCGCATATTCAAGTTGTTTTTTGCCTAGATTTGTATAATTATCAGTTCTGTGTCATTTTTAGAAACGTGTATTTTAGTGTTAGCTGAATTAGCTCGGAATTAAAGTTTTAAAAAGTTAGCAAACCATTGCCATGCCTCACGATTGCTGTATAGAGAGATGCAAAAGTAATGTTGCGAACTCGGGGTTCAATAATTCCAGTGTAACGATTTAACACCAAAACACTATTTATTTATTCCACAATTACACACGACTACTAAATAACTCACTACTTAACACTTTATAGCTTTCTATTATCGCTTCGTATTTTATCTTACTTATAGCTCGCTTAAAATAAGACTATCCTACTCGGGCGCTCTATGCGCCTTTTATATACAATCCTAAAATTACAGAAAAACCTAGAAAGTTCTTTATAAGAATTCTTGAATAATCTCATATATAAAAAAAAAACGGTTGTAAACAACTGCCTTCTAGATTAAGCCAGACGAGCAATAAATCACTCGTGTCAGCCATGACGCAGCGCGGATAGGTCGCGAAGCTCCACCAACCAACACGCTCCCATGCGTTGCCCCGCCTCCCATGCGGCGTTGCTGCGATCGTAACATTGCCCTCCTCCTAAGTCTGTTCGTCCCGAACAGATAGTGTTCCATGGTATCGTGCTAATCGATCCAAATGAACGACCTTCATCTTTGACCTAGGGGTCCGCTGGATCCTATACACCACATCATTAATCTTCTTTATAATTGTATAAGGTCCTTCCCAATTTTGGCTAAGTTTGGGCGACTTCCCCACCTTTCGCCTCGGATTGTATAGCCACACCAAATCACCATCCTGGAAGCCGCGGGAGTTAGCTAGTAAGTCATATCTTGCTTTGGCTCGATCACTGGATATCCGCAGTTTATTCCTGACTTGCTCATGAACATTGTTCAGCCTCTCCTTAAGCTCCTCCACAAAATTCTCAGAGCTGAGCGACTCTTTTTCTGGTGTTCCATACATCAAATCCGCAGGAAGCCTCATTTCCCTCCCGAACATCACTTTCGCCGGAGTATAACCAGTGGCTTCATGCGTAGAGCCTCGATATGCCATCAACATGAGAGGTAGATGTTGGTCCCAATCACGCTGATGATCTGCCACCATTTTAGACAGGTAATGTTCCATGGTCCGATTAAATCTCTCTACCATCCCATCCGACTGTGGATGCAAAGGAGTTGTCCTGGTCTTGCGAATTCCGAGAAGTTCCATGACCTTCTGGAAAACAGCCGATTCAAAATTTCGGCCCTGATCAGAATGAAGTTCGAGAGGGACTCCAAATCTGCAGAACATTTCATTTACTAGCACCGTTGCCACAGTCGTTGCTTCTTGATTAGGCAGGGCGTATGCTTCAGGCCATTTAGTGAAGTAATCCATGGCGACCAAGATGTATTTATTGCCCGACTCAGTCTGAGGAAACGGTCCCGCGACATCAATTGCTACCCTCTCGAATGGAGCACCTACAGTGTACTGCACCATTCGGCCGCGTGATCTTGTTCGAGGTCCTTTTGTGGCACAACAAACTTCGCACTTGCGGCACCAAGATTCGACGTCTTCATGATAATTCACCCAGTAGAACCGCTCTTTAATTTTGGCCAAGGTTTTATTGACCCCAAAATGACCTCCACTGGTTCCGTCGTGCATTTCCTGTAGTACGTCCGATTTTCTGCTTCCAGGAACAACCAACTGACTGACTACGGTCTTGCCATCCGGACTCTCCCACGCTCTCTTCAGTAATCCATTTTCTATTTTAAGAGAGTGCCACTGGGCCCATAGCGCCTTCAGGTTTGGACTTTTACCAGCAATTTCTTGCCATTCTGGTCTCTTGTCGTCAGTCTTTGCAGAGAGGATGAGTCCAATATCTGGATCATTCATTTGTTCTTCTCGAAGGGTCTGTGTGGTCCAGCCATCGTTTATTTCTACCGACGTTCTCCTTACCAAAAGAAGTCCCTCACGCTGCTCAGTTCTTTGACAATGCCGACAATCTTCTTTACAAGGCCGTCTAGACAATGCATCGGCATTTCCGTGAGACCTTCCTGGTCGATGTTCAATTTGGAAATCGTACTGCTGCAGGCGCTCTATCCATCTGGCTATTTGACCTTCAGAGTTCTTCATCTGTAATAACCATTTCAAGGCTCCATGGTCAGTCCTAATCAGGAACCTTTTTCCATATAAGTAGCGATGGTAATGTTCGACTGCTTTAACGATGGCCAACAGCTCCTTTCTAGTGACGCAATAGTTTCTTTCTGGCTTATTTAAAGTCTTACTGTAGTATTCAATGACCTTCTCTTGCCCGTTTTGTCTTTGAGAGAGTACTGCACCTAGACCACAGTTACTTGCATCCGTGTCCAAAATAAAGAGTCCGTCCTTTATAGGGTAAGCCAAGATCGGACTAGAACAGAGGGCAGCTTTAAGCCTTGCAAACGCCTGACTGCATTCGTGGTTCCACAAGAACGGTGTTTTCTTTTCCGTTAATTTGTGCAGCGGTTTTGCGATGTCGGCAAATCCCTCTACAAATCTCCTGTAGTAAGTACATAGTCCCAAAAAGCTCCTTACTTCGTGTTTGTCTCGGGGAACTGGCCAATCTTTAATGGCAGATATTTTACTATGGCTAGTTTTAATGCCTTGTTCTGAGATAGTATGCCCCAAGTACTCGACTTGCTTCTGGAACAGGCTGCATTTCTTGTAGTTTAACTTCAGGTGAGCATTCCGTAACTTGTTGAAGATTTCTCTTAAATTCTTCAAGTGCTCGTCGAAATCACGTCCCATGACAATTATGTCATCTAAGTATACCAGGCAAGTTTTCCAAGTCAGCCCCCTCAAGACAAGTTCCATTAGTCGCTCGAAAGTTGATGGAGCATTGCACAATCCAAAAGGCATAACAGTGAATTGGTATAGTCCAGAACCAGTAGAAAATGCAGTCTTTTCTTTGTCTTCGGGAGCAATCTTTACTTGCCAGTACCCACTTTTTAAATCTAGAGTGGAAAACCACTTTGATCCCGATAAAGTTGCTAAGGTGTCGTCTATACGTGGCAATGGGTAGCTGTCTTTCTTGGTTACATCATTAAGTTTCCTGTAGTCAACACAGAACCGCGTTGAACCATCTTTCTTCTTAACAAGAACCACAGGCGACGACCATGGACTAGATGATTCTTCTATGACGCCCTCCTTTAACATTTCATTCAGCAAACTGTTAACTTCCTGTTGTTTAGCCAGAGGGACCCTTCGTGGATGTTGTCGTATTGGCTGGGCATCTCCTGTGTTGATCTTATGGACAACTAAATCGGTTTGACTGTCGTTGCTCTTGAAGTTAAACATATCAGATTCATCCATGGCAAATTTTATAGCAGACTGAAGTTGTTCCTTTGACAGGTGACTCCACTGTCGCTTAAAAGCATCAATAACTTCTGGGGAAGCTTGGTTAGAAGATATAATTTTGGATGTCTCTGCTTCGACACAATTGCATACCCATTGTACAGGCTCATAATTGGCAAGAACTGTTCCTTCTTTTAGCTTGATGGTCCTTTCTCCAATATTGGCAACTCGTACTGGCATAGTCTTCTTCGTGTCGGTCAAAGTTCGGGCTACCATGATTTCAGTCGTCAAATCCAGGTTAGGTTCTATAAGTCCTATGGACCACCCAGGATCATTTTCAGAAGTCACTGTGATAATTTGTTCTGAATTTGGAGGAATTTTCACATCTTCCACCACCAGTAGACGGACACTAGTTTCCACATTTCCATTGGTTAATGCAAACTCCTCATCTCCAAACGTGAGAATATTCTGTTTGTGATCATAGGAAAATCCATGTTTCCTGATGAGATCCATTCCCAAAATAAACTCGTCTTTGATCCTGGCAACCAACACTTTATGCCGAACTTCAAGTCTTTCTCCAATAATGATGGTGACATCGGCTTCTCCGTCTATAGGGCAAGATTCTCCAGTGACTGATTTTAACATAATAGGGTTGGGCAATGGTTGTATGGTATATCCGAAAAGTTTATCTGGCCTTACAATGGTCACATCTGCTCCTGTATCGATGGTAATCTGGATCTTCTGTCCTTTAATGCGTCCGGCCACTGTGAGACTTTTTCCACCCAAATTATTGACTTTAAAGATCCTGGGGGTCTTAACGGGCCCGGTCAATTGCCCCCTTGCATTGACCGGAATTAGTTTTCCTGGGACCTAGGGCGGTCTTGGTCGCCGCTTGGTCTTCTAAACGACGGCGACGGACTTCTTGCCCTATTACGGCAGTTACTCTTGATGTGACCCAGTCTGCCGCAGTTAAAACATTTTATGCCCCGATTGTCTGTTGATCGAGGAGTTCTTTCTAACAGGGCTTGCATACTGACTGCCATATCTTTCATCGCTTTATGTAAACTGGCCATGGATTCAGCCATAGACGTATTCTCCTCTTCACCGCAAGTTGCCATTCGTACACGTGGAGATGAACTAGATGACACTCGTGACGCCTCGAATTCCAGGGCCCGAACTAGTGCCTCGCTGATATCCTTGGGCCTTACTAGACGTAAGTGGTATCTCATGTCACTATCTCTAACTCCCTCGATGAACCTTTCGGCGGCAAATTGCATTTGAAAAGATTCAGGAGCCGATGGATATGCCAGGTGAATGAGTCTGTCTATGTCCGCCTCAAATTCTTGTAAGGATTCACCTGACTTTTGCTGTCTCATCCTCAGCTGGGCCTGGAACACGGTTTCTTTGTGTTCATTTCCAAATCGTAGTTGCAGAGTGTGTACTAAAACCGCATATTTACTTTGATCCGCTGCAGACAGAGATTGGAGTAACTCAGCCGCTTTTCCACGAAGTGCTACCACTAATGATGTAGCTTTCTGGGGCTCGGACCAACCATTAGCTTTTGCAGCTGCCTCAAACTGAGTTTTATAAATTTCCCATGCAGTAGTACCGTCGTAATCGGGAGGCTTAATTTTAGCGTTGGCTGTGCTAAAACTCTCTGTAGACACGTTGTCGTCCTCAAGTTGTTCCCGGAATTTCTTTTCTAGCTCGAGAACCTTCTGGTTGACAGCTTCGAGTCCTTCGTTAACGGATTGCATTATTCTTTCTTCCAATTGTTGCTCCCTAGCTGCGAAATGGCTCACTAATTCTTCTTTAAACCGTTTCTGTTCTTCTTTTTGTTCTAAATAACGTTTTTCCTGCTCTTCTTTCTGTTCTAGATAACGTCGTTCCTGTATTTGATCACGTTTTTCCAGCTCTTCCTTCTGTTGTTGATAACGTCGCTCCTGTACTTGATCACGCCTTTCTTGTTCTTCTTTTTGTTCCTTATAACGTTTTTCCTGCTCTTCTTTTTGTTCTAGATAACGGCGCTCCTGCTCTTCCTTCTGGTGTTGATAACGTTGCTCCTGTACTTGATCACGTCTTTCCTGTTCTTCTTTTTGTTCCACATAACGTCTTTCCTGCTCTTCCTTTTGTTGTTGCATAAGGGACAGCAGGGCGGCAAGTTGATCCTCCATCGCTTGATGCTGGCTTCTGGTCACTGGCATAAACACGTAATGTCCGGTAATAAAGCACTCACTTACAGTTCAGCAATATTAGTCCTCAAATTCCCACTGGAATCGCACTTCTGACACCAATTGTTGCGAACTCGGGGTTCAATAATTCCAGTGTAACGATTTAACACCAAAACACTATTTATTTATTCCACAATTACACACGACTACTAAATAACTCACTACTTAACACTTTATAGCTTTCTATTATCGCTTCGTATTTTATCTTACTTATAGCTCGCTTAAAATAAGACTATCCTACTCGGGCGCTCTATGCGCCTTTTATATACAATCCTAAAATTACAGAAAAACCTAGAAAGTTCTTTATAAGAATTCTTGAATAATCTCATATATAAAAAAAAAAACGGTTGTAAACAACTGCCTTCTAGATTAAGCCAGACGAGCAATAAATCACTCGTGTCAGCCATGACGCAGCGCGGATAGGTCGCGAAGCTCCACCAACCAACACGCTCCCATGCGTTGCCCCGCCTCCCATGCGGCGTTGCTGCGATCGTAACAGTAATTACAAGACTGGTCCGCGAAATTCAGTGTTTAGATTTCCAGAAGATGTTATTTTAAAAGAAAAGTGGATTCACGGTATTAGAAGGGATAATTTTATACCAAATAAACATAGCAGGGTAAGTCTACCTAACCTAACCTCATACAACACTACATAAGCAATAAGGCACATATTCCGAAAAAACCTTTCATATTCAAAAAATCAGCAGAATTTATTGGCTTTTTTTATTTTAGGTATGTGAGTTACATTTTCATTTACATGAAATTCAGAGGAAAGTAACATACTTACATGTGAAAGAACTGGCCAGTCCTTAGAAGCTCTACTGTTACTATTAGATGTCCCAAGATTAATTCCAGGTAGGACTCGGTTTGTTAGTCAGTTGACAAGGTTTGTTACAAATATGTTATCCAAATCCATCAAAGATTTTTATATTTGTTTCCTAGGCCTAGTTGTAATCAAATCGAGAATCAAATCAACCAATTCCTGTTTGCAAAAGAAGGAATTCCTCTAGTATAAGACAAAGTGTGTAGGTAGTGTGTGCAATGAACCAAATAGTGTTTTCTGAGTTACACGTGTATATTTAATTTGTTTTTTTTATTTAATATAATGTTTTAAAATGATCAAATGTTTTTATTTTTTTTCATCTAAATCCCTATTACCAAAGCAGGCACCTTTGAAAATCAGGATGGTAAGTATCTATGTAGAGCATAATGATTCGAGTTAACACATTTCAACTTTGAACTGATTATCTTCGAAACTGAACGAGCTATCTATGTGGAAAAAAAGAATTTGAAATTTAAAAAGTTATACCCTCTATCTTTGTAACGAAACGTTTGAAAACCTGTCTTTATATATAAACTTTTTATTTTTTTTATTCTAAAATACCTAAGCTGTTACATTATTGCACGCTAATTCCGGAAACCCCTGTGTATAACAAATTCAGCTAAAAAGAGAAAATAGTATACTTATTCTTCAGAAGTATTAAAAATTATTGTTAGTAAACCACTAGACTGTATAATAATAATATACAGTATTAAGTATTATATTAATTTAAGTGTACCTACCCTGGTATTGTTAAATTGTTTATTTATTTACGTTTGTATTGTTTATATATATTACTAATGGTTTTATTTTTGTCCATCTAAAATCTAAACCCCATTTACCAAAGTTTTCACCCAAAAAGCTTTCCAAAACCTTCGGGTTTTGAGCGTTGAAACGGTCGTCGAATTTTCGTACTACATATGATGACGTCACCGCTCTCCCGCTCGGTCGCTTCCAGGCCTTATATTGTCTAGGTGGCGTTGCATTACGGTATCCTGTACCGGTACCGGTTTCCAAGTTACCATGGATACAATGGATTTATTGAAGATGTGTCGGTACTCAATACTGTAAAATTTCTTTAGGATATCCACTCCTGTAAAAAGCTATTTACCGGATTAAAATCAAGTACGTAAAAGTGTTCTAAATGATACGACTGTAGTAAACGATTGGTATTTTACGCAATACCCAGGCAACAAAGTGACGTCAAATAATCGTCGAAAAAAACGTCAAATTGAAGTCTAAAATTAGGGTCAAAAGTCAGAATGTCATATTTGGAGGTCTAAGACGAGTGAAGTGAACGATTGTTAGTGTACTTTACGCAATACACAGGGAACCAAGTGAAGTCAATTAAAAGTCAAAAAAAGTTTACGTCATATTCTGAGGTCTTGAAGGCGACTGCAGTGAACGATTATTGTACGTCAATTTACGTCAATTTATGACGTCTTTTATCACTAAGATAAAGAAAAATTGACGTCATGTTGCTCCCTGAGTTTTGCGGAAAGTACACTAATAATCGTTCACTGCAGTCGTCTTTAGGACCTCAGAATAAGATGTAAACAGTCTTTGACTTTCTACGTCATTTTTACGTCAATTTATGACGTCTTTTGTTACTAAAGATAACGAAAAGTCTATGTTTAATTGACTTCACTTGGTTCCCTGTGTATTGCGTAAAGTACACTAACAATCGTTCACTTTACTCGTCTTAGGCCTCAAAATATGACATTCTGACTTTTGACCGTCATTTTTTACTTCAATTTATGACGTTTTTTTCGACGTTTATTTGACGTCACTTTGTTAGCTGGGTATTGCGTAAAATACCAATCGTTTACTACAGTCGTCCTTAAGACCTCAGAATGTGACGTGAACGGCTTATGCCTTTTTACGCCAATTTGACGTCAATTTATGACTTCTTTTTTTACTGAAAATTGACGTTTAATTGGTGTCACATTGCTACCTGGGTATTGCGCAAGTAAAAAGTCAAAGACTGTTTACGTCATATTCTGAGGTCCTAAAAACGACTGCAGTGAAAGATTGTTAGTGTACTTTACGCAATATTCAGGGAGCAAAGTGACGTCAATTTTTGTATGAACAGTATGAAGTAAAAGTAATTTACCAGAGAGGACGGCGGCTCTGAAAAGCATTTTTATACGTAATTTCGGTTAAAATTTGCAGAAAATTGCAAATTAAGCAAAAAGGAAATTTACCGACCCCTCGACGTTCTTTCAGAGTTTAGTTGGAGATTGAAAGATTGAAAGTTAGTCGTTCATTAGAAGGACGGGTCGACACGTGGATGGAATGAGGGCTCAGGCAGAGACGAGATGGGTGGATCGAGGTACTGTGAAAAGGGCATTTAAGGCCTAGCCGCAAGACTTCGCCCCCCCCTCCCCCCGTTAATTCTTCAACTACTACCGCTAGTACTTCTACTACTAATGTACCATTAGTTGGGTTTGTTAACGATGTGTGATGAAAGCTGATCTCAAAAAGGTACAAAAAATCGACCATCGCAGGAGTCTCTTTCCAAAAGTACTGAACAATCGGACTGCCGTTTGTTGTGCCTGAAAGAAGGCAACAAAAGAAAAGAAAAACGATTGGGTTCTCTTCAATCGGTTCATTATTTGTCAAATTGTAGAGGTTTCAAGTAGGAAATCGCTAAAAAGAAGGAACCCCTCTTCCCCTTTGCCTAACATGAAAAAGGGACATGAAAGACACGAAAACTCAGTTGGATTTACTCAAATAGGTTCATAATTTTTCAAATTATAGGGATTCAGCTTTGGAAACCGTTAAAAAAGAATGAATACCCAGTCTCTGGGCAGTAAAAAAAATGATCTGATTTTTATTTTAGGTTAGTTTATGTCAGGCTATGTCAGATCAGGTCAGATTAGTTCAGTTCAATTATTTGCTTGAGTTAGTTCAGGTAAACCGTTAACTATACATAGTCGGTCACGCAGCGGTGTGTAAGTGGGGCCCAACAAAGGCTATTGCAAAAGACTTTTCGCAAAGATGGTTCTTTTGTACCGCCTGTGTTTGTTCAGATAATTGTTGACAATAGTTGCATATTAATGGAAGTAATTGATTATAACAATAATCAAGCTTGGAAAATGTGTGTCGTATTCTGCCCTGAATTATATATAGGAAGCCAATATTTAAATTTCACCCCCCTCGAAATTACTCAATACACCAAACGGTAAAGGCTCGTATTTCCCCTTAGCTCTGTAGCTCTTGAAGAAATTCTCTTCTACTGGTTCCTGACCCTCTAGCCAACTCCGAGAAGTTTTTCAGCCTGATTGGAGATAGATTGAGGACTCAAGTTTAGTAAAAAAAGTAAAGTAACTTTGTAAAAAAGTGATGGCCTCAGCAGTAGAGTGTTATCGGCTTGTTACGTACATCGGAGCCTTGGTCCATTTCTCAGTGCGATTTGTTTCCAACTTAACAAACAACATCGACAAGTTTATGGGAATATACCTACCCAAAAGTAAGTAGTAAAAAATGCTCAAAAATTTTGAGACTTTGTGGCCTTGAGCATCACGACAGAGTACACCGAAACGTCGTAACTTCAACAGAAAAAAATGTATATTGCCCTGAATCCAGAATCTATAGACGGTTTTGCTAATTTGCTCGGAGCGTATTAAAGAGGCGACCTCGTTCAATGTCGATTTTTGTGCCTTCAATTAAAAACCTTTCTTCCGCACCACTTAACGCCCTCCTGGAAGTGTTTATTATTACGTCGGTGCCTTATATAGTCGACATTTATAATTCAGGTGGCATATTTCACAGGCTCCAACAGGCAGGTCAGGTTTCTTAAAAACACTTTAGGTCAAACATTTTAGACATATTTCAGACAATTGTTGGATTCTATGTGAAACATACAAGCCGATTCTCTTGGCATTTCTAATTATTACAAGAAGAGCTCAAAATTTAACGCTGTTTTGTCTTGGTTGGGATATCCAAGCACCTTTCGAGAGTGATAAAGTTTGAAAAGTCAAAAACCGTAACAGAGTACTCTATTTCTTAAATTTTCATTAAGAAAGTGTAACACTTTATTTTCAGTAAAGGTATCTTAGAATATTCAATAAGCGCTCAGGGAAAAGTATCAGGTTAGGAACAAAATGTGCTATAAAACCGGACGGTAAAGTTCGGGGCGCCACCAATTTTAGTCAATTAAATTGGAAAAATCCTACGCTGTTAGGTAGCTGATCAGTTCCCTTTAGCCTGTTCCAAAATACCAATAGCACTTGCAAACAAAATCAAACTAAACAAGTTTAATTTATATCCTATAATATCAAAGAACCAAATCAATGTTGTACAATATGATGGTTGTACTCCAAGTCAATGAGTGAAAGGTTTTCCTTAATTCTACTAATCACAATTGTCTGGAACATATCTCCCTAGTGGTGATCACCAAGCGTAACAATAAAAAAAATAGGTTAACTTCAATAATACTACTATAGCTTGACCTGACGCTATTGCAGATGGTCACAAAGGCTAGGCGCCTTAGGTCCAAAACAACGCAAAATTTTGTGGCTATTGGCCCTCCAAAAATGATGGCGGTAGCTGTCTGCGTCTTACAACAATAGTGGTGGTTTTAGAACAATAAGGTGGTGATTTGCACCCCTCGGTAACAATAAGGTGGTGATTAAACTTCAGAAACAATAATGGTGCCTGGTAGCACCTTGGAAACACTAAAGTGGCTGCTGGCCTACTTGGAAAGACTAAAGGTGGCGGTAGGCCCCCTTGGAAACAACCTCGTCCACGAGGGTTCCCAAAAACAGAACAAAATAAACACATGGTGTGGCTGCTTTCAGCCCTCACATTAACCTTGCAGACACCTGATACAGTGGCTTATGTGGCCCTGGATCGTAGTATAGGTTGACAAATGCTTTGCTTGTAGGCCCAAATCCCGAAATTCGGTTTTGTGCAGCAAGAGAGCCACAAAACTAACACCAACTAAGGGAAGTTGAAATACTACTACAAATCGACTAAATCCCATGTAGTGGTTTACACTTTTACGTTGAAATGAGTAGCAGCGAAGAGATGAGTGGTGTCTTCCACGCGTCTTGATCCAGAAATAAAGATCTTCACCAATATTCCGATTTTTAATATATAAAAGGTGGAGGTGGGGAAGAGATATTGGTCGAGAGCGCCAGCGCGCAACGAACAATTGACGGATGTCAATTCTCATTGTTATCGAAAGGCGTTTTTGGACGACACCCAAAATACTTGCTCTCTCTACCCTTTTTACTCCTCAGAAAATAAGCAAAATGTACCACTTTAAGTTTGTCCTACATGTTTTCCATTTCATCTGATGATATTATCATAAAATAACGTTTGACATACGAACAGCTAGAAGGGCTATTAGGTGCAAGCAAAGAATTAGCAAAGTCCTCTCAAACATGGCGGACTTCCGGCCAAGAAACCGAAGCATTTAGGCGGATAGGCAGTCACCTCCATATCTACACAATTCACCCATTGCCGATCCGTCAAAAAATCAGTCAACAAATCCGACACTTGAAATAAGTCAGTTGTTTATTTATATCCAAGTTTTGGGGTTATAATTTCCCAAACTTAATAAAATCTGTGGCCTCCCTTATTGAAACAAAGGCAAGTAAAATGGGCGCAATTCACTGCCAGCACAGTTCTGAGACCCCTGACAAGACAAAACGCGAAACCTATCCACCTTCCACAGGTTAGCAAAAAAAGGTAAATGAACAACCTCAAATCTTTACACTCGAGCAGAACAACAAACGTTTCAGCCCCAAATAAACGCCAAATATCCGCATTTGCTTGACTAATTCTAGCGACAGTTTTCAACTGTTACAAAAGCAAGAGAATGGAAACTGGCGGAAAAACGTTTTTAAAAAAGGTTTCACACCAAGGTTGATTTCGTAACGGATATAGAGCATATGGCGGTGGAAGATTCTCACTGTTTTTGAAAGGACCACATGGAAACGCAATAATTAATTAAAAAGAGGAATAGGCTGCACTGCTAATAGTTGGCATTTATGACAACAGGAACCACTTGACACAAGTCAGCAGAACTAAAATTAAATGAAATTCTTAACGCTAAGTTATGATACAATCTAAGCAACTAAATATAGTAATATGTACGATTTAAGCAAATGAACATAAATTAGCAATAAGTACTTTTAAACAGATTAATGTATTGCTTTGATCAGTCCAGAATAGAAAATAGTGCAGCTATGCGGCAACAACCAAGGCTGGGACACATGGAGGAATAAACACGAATAACGCAATCAAATCATGATGATTAACTGAACAACACGACAAATCAGCTCTGCGCACAGATAGCAGATTTATGGGAGAGACACAGAAACAGAGACAAACTGATTTAGAAACGGGCGAATAAAACCAGGTTTTGCAATCAAAAACACGTTTATCAATTGCAAAACTCAAGAAGACAATCTGCGTACCATCGAGAATGACAGATAACAGAAGCACACTTAATCCAGTCACGAGACTGATATTAAGCCCAAACGAATACCAAACGATCACTTTATCGAACGCTCAGCCTACTTGTTAACCTACTTTTCGATCCGGGAGACAGCGACATTTTACCTATGAAAGCTGAACTTAAACTCTCTTTCATTCAGGTGAACGAATGCACTTAGGCAGACATAAGACAATCATATCGAGCAGTCCATACCACTAATGCGTCGCGACGCTGCACAGCCAATGGGAAAATCAGCAAATGCATACCGACCTCGTTAATAGGGTAATAAAATTTTAGTTTGGGCTATTTCTAGATTTTATTACGAGGGCTTCCTTTGAATATGAAGAAATTCAACACGATTTAATGCCTTTTTGCCTCCCATAGAAAAAGGGAGTTAATTCGGGATGTTTATTGATTGAAATAGTTTTAAAATATGTTTATTAACTTATGTTGAGTTTCCGCACCAGAAGCAATCTTAGAACGTCCGGAGCTGCTAGTAGAAACCGCTCTAAGTCTTTTATTTTTAATTAAGTTCCCAAATAAATTCATAACGCAGCCGCCTAACAATAAACAGCGGCAAAAAAAAGGTAAATATTCAAACCCTTATACCGCCCAGGGTGCAGAAATAAAAACATTTCAGCTTCGGTCCGGATCTTTAAGCGAGATAAAACGAACGTTATAAGCCGTACGAAACGGCCGCCCGCGGCACCTGTGGAAATATAACGGGGGGGCATCTCGCACGCACTTCCCCAAAGTGGGTACTTTGAATTCCGCTCGCTCCTGATAACGGTTTTATGAACCTTTATATGCCGATAGTAACCCGGGAGTCTTTTTTTTTAAATACCGCAATAATAGGGGTCATACTTCTTCGTGAGCGATTCGGCCGAATGACGCCCGAATTAAAGTCATAAAACTGCCCTGTTTGGTTAACCGGTGAAAAACTAGTTTCCAAGTACTCCCATTAAGTGTATGTCGGAGCGGTTAAGCTCGTGTCCTAGATAAAGTTACGTGAAAACTTCCCCGGTAAATATCTTCCCCCCAAAAACGTATAATGCGAAAGGGGGCATTTATTAAAACTTTCCTAAGCCGTAGTGGTAGTCCCGCATAGTGGCGCGATATTGATGTTTTCCCGTGTTAAGGGTTTTGAAAGTGACAGACTTAATCAGTTCTTGGTGGAAAACTGAAACAAATTTACTTGACAACAAGTCTAGAATCTCTTGACTTGAATAATACAAGAACGAAACAGAACGTTTGTATTATATACTCGTTGATCTTACCACTTTCAGCCTGTAGGTACCCCTTTTTTCCCAACTTTCACATTTGACCACCTCCTTGTTATCCATTCTTACATTACAGAAACTGTGATCCCCTGGTTCAACCAAAGTTTTAGAGGTAGACCTTTTTCCTTCTGTGGTCGATTTTTAAGCATTTCTAAAATCAGTTTTTTTTATTTTTTAAAACTCACTTAACTCCTATTAACACGTAGCTAAAGGAAACTTCCTTAACCGTTAAAATTATCTAAATTCTGACTTTACCATCGTTTTTATGGTCGAAAAATAGCTGAAGTTTTCTATAAACTCGATGAGTTTATGCACAAATATCAGTAAAAAGGGAAATAAGAATTGAGGGAATTACAAACACTTAATATAAATAATCCAGAACATAAAAAATGATATAATCAATCTACTTATAGTAAAAAATTCGTAAAAAGCTATCAAGTGAAATGGTAATAACAATGATTGAAGTAATTCAAAATTTGAACAATAAACCTGAAAAAAATATTGACATTACAAAAATAAAGTTAAAAAAACTTTTAATCATTTAAAAAGTTTCGTTTGGCAATTATAGCCAAACGAACACCAAACGATTACTTTATTGAACCTCCAGTCAACTTGAATTTTGATTGTTTCCTTTGCACAGTTGATGTGCATATTCACGAAAATTAGCGCTCAAATGACAGTGATCACGCACAATAACGTCACTGGATGTGAATTGATTCTCACAAATGTGGCATGTTTCGGTGGCATTTTTCATATACACATTGATGTAAAGTTCCCTTTCTGCACGTCTCAAATTTTTGTTTTAACTTTTAGCTTGTGTTTTTTCTAGGAGGTTGATTCACCATCATTGTCGGTTCTCAGAATCTTAATTTCCAAATCCATCACTTCAATGATTCACAGCCAAAGTCTTGTAAAACATTCAAACACTTCGGAGTAATGTTTAACAAAATAAACAAAAATCTTTTTGAAAAAATCATCAACAAATATAACAAATTATCTAAAGCTTCCAACTGACTTATTTTTTATGTAAAGATGACTGAATGATAAATGACGTAATAATGTCCTTAGAACGAGTATCCTTGAGGGGTATTCTAGATACTTTACTTTCACACTAGCCTTCAAAATTGTCTATAGTTCATTTACTCGTCTTTCTTTTTCTAAATTCTGGTTTGGTTCTCCTTCACATACGTCAGAGCATCACTTCAAGTCGTTTCACTACATGCATTAGCCTGAGGATGGTAATTAAGTGTGTGAACTAATTAGATTTGATAACGCAGCTCACATCTTTCAAATTTTTAGCTTAATGAGAATGCAATAATATAAATTAAGTAAAAAATCTGAAGTGAGATTGTGTTCTGTGAATAAAATAAATCAATAATACTAACTTTCTCTTCTTCTTCTTCGTATTTAGGTGCCCTGCCCTCTTCGGACGTTGGCAATCATCAGCGCTATCTGAACCTTGTTTACAGCTCGGCAATTTTTGGCTCTCTAAATGCCAAAAAGTCTCCAATTATTCGTGCACACAATTGGATTTTCTAGATTTTTTCTCTAATGTCGACATTTTGCTCTTCTCCGGCTCGAAGGACCAAATTATGGATATGATTTTGTGCTTTCATATACACATCGATATAAAGTCCCATCTCTGCAATTCTTGCTTATTGCAAGATTTTCAGCCAAGGCAACTTTTGTTCACTGAATGATTCTCATCCTTTACTACAAAAGCACTCAATTTGCTCGAAAATATTAAATTAACTTAAACAGCGTGCAACATGAAAATTATTTTTCCATGGAAAGTGTCACAACGTCGATATATAAAGTTTTTTTTTATAGAAAATTGGTGTGGAGATGTAAAACTTGTTCTGTAAAAGAAAGTGAAAAAAAAAACAATTTGCACCGAAGTGTATAAGAAAAACTTAAGCGAATTTATAAAACGTTTCTTCATCATATAATTTTGTTTGTTTACGTTGCACTGTTGATGTGCATGTCCACGAAAATTACCGCTCAAATGACAGTGATCACGCACAATAACGTCACTGGATGTGAATTGATTCTCACAAATGTGACATGTTTCGGTGGCATTTTTCATACACACATCGATGTAAAGTTCCCTATCTGCACGTCTCACATTTTTGTTTTAACTTTTAGCTTGAGTTTTTTCTAGAAGGTTGATTCACCATCATTGTCGGTTCTCAGAATTTTAATTTCCAAATCCTTCACTTCAATGATTCACAGCCAAAGTCTTGTAAAACATTCAAACACTACGGAGTAATGTTAAACAAAATAAACAAAAATCATTTTGAAAAAATCGTCAACAAATATAACAAATTATCTAAAGCCTCCAACTGACTTATTTTTTATGTAAAAATGACTGAATGATGAATGACGTAATAATGTCCTTAGAACGAGTATCCTTGAGGGGTATTCTAGATACTTTACTTTCACACTAGCCTTCAAAATTGTCTATAGTTCATTCACTTGTCTTTATTTTTCTAATTTCTGGTTTGGTTCTCCTTCACGTACGTCAAAAGCGTCACTTCAAGTTGTTTCACTACATGAATTAGCCTGAGGATGGTAACTAAGTGTGTGAACTAATTAGATTTGATAACGCCGCTCACATCTTTCAAATTTTTGGCTTAATGGCAATGCAATAATTTAAATTTAGTAAAAAAATCTGAAGTGAGATTCTGTTCTGGGAAAAAAATAAATCAATAATACTAACTTTCTCTTCTTCTTCTTCTTCTTCTTATTTAGGTGCCCTGCCGTCTTCGGACGTTGGCAATCATCAGCGCTATCTGAACCTTGTTTACAGCTCGGCGGTTTTTGGCTCTCTAAATGCCAAAAAGTCTCCAATTATTCGTGCAGACAATTGGATTTTCTAGATTTTTTCTCTAATGTCGACATTTTGCTCTTCTCCGGCTCGAAGGACCAAATTATGGATATGATTTTGTGCTTTCATATACACATCGATAAAAAGTCCCATCTCTGCAATTCTTGCTTATTGCAAGATTTTCAGCCAAGGTAACTTTTGTTCACTGAATGATTCTCATCCTTTACTACAAAAGCACTCAATTTGCTCGAAGATATTAAATTAACTTAAACAACGTGCAACATGAAAATCATTATTCCATGGAAAGTGTCACAACCTCGATATATAAAGTTTTTTTTTATAGAAAATTGGTGTGGAGATGTAAAACTTGTTCTGTAAAAGAAAGTGAAAAAAAAACAATTTGCACCGAAGTGTATAAGAAAAACTTAAGCGAATGTATAAAACGTTTCTTCATCATATAATTTTGATTGTTTACGTTGCACTGTTGATGTGCATATCCACGAAAATTACCGCTCAAATGATAGTGATCACGCACAATAACGTCACTGGATGTGAATTGATTCTCACAAATGTGACATGTTTCGGTGGCATTTTTCATACACACATCGATGTAAAGTTCCCTATCTGCACGTCTCACATTTTTGTTTTAACTTTTAGCTTGAGTTTTTTCTAGGAGGTTGATTCACCATCATTGTCGGTTCTCAGAATCTTAATTTTCAAATCCTTCACTTCAATGATTCACAGCCAAAGTCTTGTAAAACATTCAAACACTTCAGAGTAATGTTTAACAAAATAAACAAAAATCATTTTGAAAAAATCATTAACAAATATAACAAATTATCTAAAGCCTCCAACTGACTTATTTTTTATGTAAAGATGACTGAATGATGAATGACGTAATAATGTCCTTAGAACGAGTATCCTTGAGGGGTATTCTAGATAGTTTACTTTCACACTAGCCTTCAAAATTGTCTATAGTTCATTCACTTGTCTTTATTTTTCTAATTTCTGGTTTGGTTCTCCTTCACGTACGTCAAAAGCATCACTTCAAGTTGTTTCACTACATGCATTAGCCTGAGGATGGTAATTAAGTGTGTGAACTAATTAGATTTGATAACGCAGCTCACATCTTTCAAATTTTTAGCTTAATGAGAATGCAATAATATAAATTAAGTAAAAAATCTGAAGTGAGATTCTGTTCTGTGAATAAAATAAATCAATAATACTAACTTTCTTTTCTTCTTCTTCGTATTTAGGTGCCCTGCCCTCTTCGGACGTTGGCAATCATCAGCGCTATCTGAACCTTGTTTACGCTCGGCAATTTTTGGCTCTCTAAATGCCGAAAAGTCTCCAATTATTCGTGCACACAATTGGATTTTCTAAATTTTTTCTCTAATGTCGACATTTTGCTCTTCTCCGGCTCGAAGAACCAAATAATGGATATGATTTTGTGCTTTCATATACACATCGATATAAAGTCCCATCTCTGCAATTCTTGCTGATTGCAAGATTTTCAGCCAAGGTAACTTTTGTTCACTGAATGATTCTCAGCCTTTACTACAAAAGCCCTCAATTTGCTCGAAGATATTAAATTAACTTAAATAGCGTGCAACATGCAAATTATTTTTCCATGGAAAGTGTCTCAACGTCGATATATAAAGTTTTTTTTATAGAAAATTGGTGTGGAGATGTAAAACTTGTTCTGTAAAAGAAAGTGAAATAAAAACAATTTGCACCGAAGTGTATAAGAAAAACTTAAGCGAATTTATAAAACGATTCTTCATCTTAACGCAATTTCGATAGTTTAAGTTGCACTGTTGATGTGCATATCCACGAAAATTACCGCTCAAATGATAGTGATCACGCACAATAACGTCACTGGATGTGAATTGATTCTCACAAATGTGACATGTTTCGGTGGCATTTTTCATACACACATCGATGTAAAGTTCCCTATCTGCACGATTCACATTTTTGTTTCAACTTTTAGCTTGAGTTTTTTCTAGGAGGTTGATTCACCATCATTGTCGGTTCTCAGAATCTCAATTTCCAAATCCTTCACTTCAATGATTCACAGCCAAAGTCTTGTAAAACATTCAAACACTTCGGAGTAATGTTTAACAAAATAAACAAAAATCATTTTGAAAAAATCATCAACAAATATAACAAATTATCTAAAGCCTCCAACTGACTTATTTTTTATTGAAAGATGACTGAATGATGAATGACGTAATAATGTCCTTAGAACGAGAATCCTTGAGGGGTATTCTAGATAGGTTACTTTCACACTAGCCTTCAAAATTAACTATAGGTCATTCAATTGTCTTTATTTTTCTAAATTCTGGTTTGGTTCTCCTTCACGTACGTCAAAAGCGTCACTTCAAGTTGTTTCACTACATGCATTAGCCTGAGGATGGTAATTAAGTGTGAACTAATTAGATTTGATAACGCCGCTCACATCTTTCAAATTTTTAGCTTAATGGCAATGCAATAATATAAATTAAGTAAAAAAATCTGAAGTGAGATTTTGTTCTGGGAAAGAAATAAATCAATAATACTAACTTTCTCTTCTTCTTCTTCTTATTTAGGTGCCCTGCACTCTTCGGACGTTGGCAATCATCAGCGCTATCTGAACCTTGTTTACAGCTCGGCGGTTTTTGGCTCTCTAAATGCCAAAAAGTCTCCAATTATTCGTGCAGACAATTGGATTTTCTAGATTTTTTCTCTAATGTCGACATTTTGCTCTTCTCCGGCTCGAAGGACCAAATTATGGATATGATTTTGTGCTTTCATATACACATCGATATAAAGTCCCATCTCTGCAATTCTTGCTTATTGCAAGATTTTCAGCCAAGGCAACTTTTGTTCACTGAATGATTCTCATCCTTTACTACAAAAGCACTCAATTTGCTCGAAGATATTAAATTAACTTAAACAGCGTGCAACATGAAAATTATTTTTCCATGGAAAGTGTCACAACGTCGATATATAAATTTTTTTTTTATAGAAAATTGGTGTGGAGATGTAAAACTTGTTCTGTAAAAGAAAGTGAAAAAAAAAACAATTTGCACCGAAGTGTTTAAGAAAAACTTAAGCGAATTTATAAAACGTTTCTTCATCATATAATTTTGATTGTTTACGTTGCACTGTTGATGTGCATGTCCACGAAAACTACCGCTCAAATGACAGTGATCACGCACAATAACGTCACTGGATGTGATTTGATTCTCACAAGTGTGACATGTTTCGGTGGCATTTTTCATACACACATCGATGTAAACTTCCCTACCTGCACGTTGCACATTTTTGTTTTAACTTTTAGCTTGAGTTTTTTCTAGGAGGTTGATTCACCATCATTGTCGGTTCTCAGAATCTTAATTTCCAAATCCTTCACTTCAATGATTCACAGCCAAAGTCTTGTAAAACATTCAAACACTTCGGAGTAATTAAACAGTAACTTGGTTATAAGAGGACGATGTTCCAAGACAAAACTGAAAATGTGGCGGTATCAATTTTGAAACTCTCATCAAGTTCTGCAACTTCTGAGTGGTCATTCATCAGTTATTCCTTTTCGTATATAATAAAAAGAGAAAAAAACCGAAAAGTAGCATGAGCTGAAAAATGACGTGTGCGTCCACAAATAAGATACTTCTGGTTCCCTCCCTTGTAGCCCTAGCAGAACTTCCCAAAGTAAATATGTCTAAACCCAAAAATCAAGTGAAGGGTTGAAGGACAAGGTGTACATCCGGCGCTCTATGAAACAATATTCTGACTGTTTTTTTTATGTATTTTTTGCTCTTGTTTTGAAAACCTTTTAATTAAGTGACGTGCTTTAAATCTAAATGTTTTTTTTCTCTTTAAATCCTTTGGATGTATAATTATTAGTACCAGTTTTTAGTGGGTGTTTCTCTAATTTTTGTTAGATAGAAATTAAAGTTTACGTTACGTGTTATGATTTTATTCCTAAGAATTACCCCCCCTAGTTATGAACTAATTAATTGCTTGAAGTTATACAGGGTATTTCAGACTTTAGAGGGTCATAGAAGATGTCAAGTCATCCAACTTAGCTCATAAACTTCTATCCGCAAACACACCGTTTTTGAGATACAAGACGTTATTGAGTCAAAGAAATATTTTTGATATTACCAGTCATACAGATAAAAAATTATTATTTAATAGCATGATTGTTAAGAAATAAAATTGCGGTTTTACCCATGTTTTTCATCATACTGTTTATTTAACAAAATAAACAAAAATCATTTTGAAAAAATCGTCAACAAATATAACAAATTATCTAAAGCCTCCAACTGACTTATTTTTTATGTAAAGATGACTGAATGATGAATGACGTAATAATGTCCTTAGAACGAGTATCCTTGAGGGGTATTCTAGATAGTTTACTTTCACACTAGCCTTCAAAATTGTCTATAGTTCATACTTGTCTTTATTTTTCTAATTTCTGGTTTGGTTCTCCTTCACGTACGTCAAAAGCATCACTTCAAGTTGTTTCACTACATGCATTAGCCTGAGGATGGTAATTAAGTGTGTGAACTAATTAGATTTGATAACGCAGCTCACATCTTTCAAATTTTTAGCTTAATGAGAATGCAATAATATAAATTAAGTAAAAAATCTGAAGTGAGATTCTGTTCTGTGAATAAAATAAATCAATAATACTAACTTTCTTTTCTTCTTCTTCGTATTTAGGTGCCCTGCCCTCTTCGGACGTTGGCAATCATCAGCGCTATCTGAACCTTGTTTACGCTCGGCAATTTTTGGCTCTCTAAATGCCGAAAAGTCTCCAATTATTCGTGCACACAATTGGATTTTCTAAATTTTTTCTCTAATGTCGACATTTTGCTCTTCTCCGGCTCGAAGAACCAAATAATGGATATGATTTTGTGCTTTCATATACACATCGATATAAAGTCCCATCTCTGCAATTCTTGCTGATTGCAAGATTTTCAGCCAAGGTAACTTTTGTTCACTGAATGATTCTCAGCCTTTACTACAAAAGCCCTCAATTTGCTCGAAGATATTAAATTAACTTAAATAGCGTGCAACATGCAAATTATTTTTCCATGGAAAGTGTCTCAACGTCGATATATAAAGTTTTTTTTATAGAAAATTGGTGTGGAGATGTAAAACTTGTTCTGTAAAAGAAAGTGAAATAAAAACAATTTGCACCGAAGTGTATAAGAAAAACTTAAGCGAATTTATAAAACGATTCTTCATCTTAACGCAATTTCGATAGTTTAAGTTGCACTGTTGATGTGCATATCCACGAAAATTACCGCTCAAATGATAGTGATCACGCACAATAACGTCACTGGATGTGAATTGATTCTCACAAATGTGACATGTTTCGGTGGCATTTTTCATACACACATCGATGTAAAGTTCCCTATCTGCACGATTCACATTTTTGTTTCAACTTTTAGCTTGAGTTTTTTCTAGGAGGTTGATTCACCATCATTGTCGGTTCTCAGAATCTCAATTTCCAAATCCTTCACTTCAATGATTCACAGCCAAAGTCTTGTAAAACATTCAAACACTTCGGAGTAATGTTTAACAAAATAAACAAAAATCATTTTGAAAAAATCGTCAACAAATATAACAAATTATCTAAAGCCTCCAACTGACTTATTTTTTATGTAAAGATGACTGAATGGTGAATGACGTAATAATGTCCTTAGAACGAGTATCCTTGAGGGGTATTCTAGATACTTTACTTTCACACTAGCCTTCAAAATTGTCTATAGTTCATTTACTTGTCTTTATTTTTCTAAATTCTGGTTTGGTTCTCCTTCACATACGTCAGAGCATCACTTCAAGTTGTTTCACTGCATGCATTAGCCTGAGGATGGTAATTAAGTGTGTGAACTAATTAGATTTGATAACGCAGCTCACGTCTTTCAAATTTTTAGCTTAATGAGAATGCAATAATATAAATTAAGTAAAAAATCTGAAGTGAGATTCTGTTCTGTGAATAAAATAAATCAATAATACTAACTTTCTCTTCTTCTTCTTCTTATTTAGGTGCCCTGCCCTCTTCGGACGTTGGCAATCATCAGCGCTATCTGAACCTTGTTTACGCTCGGCAATTTTTGGCTCTCTAAATGCCAAAAAATCTCCAATTATTCGTGCACACAATTGGATTTTCTAAATTTTTTCTCTAATGTCGACATTTTGCTCTTCTCCGGCTCGAAGAACCAAATAATGGATATGATTTTGTGCTTTCATATACACATCGATATAAAGTCCCATCTCTGCAATTCTTGCTTATTGCAAGATTTTCAGCCAAGGTAACTTTTGTTCACTGAATGATTCTCAGCCTTTACTACAAAAGCACTCAATTTGCTCGAAGATATTAAATTAACTTAAATAGCGTGAAACATGCAAATTATTTTTCCATGGAAAGTGTCTCAACGTCGATATATAAAGTTTTTTTTTATAGAAAATTGGTGTGGAGATGTAAAACTTGTTCTGTAAAAGAAAGTGAAAAAAAAACAATTTGCACCGAAGTGTATAAGAAAAACTTAAGCGAATTTATAAAACGATTCTTCATCTTAACGCAATTTCGATAGTTTAAGTTGCACTGAACTTGTTCTGTAAAAGAAAGTGAAAAAAAACAATTTGCACCGAAGTGTATAAGAAAAATTTAAGCGAATTTATAAAACGATTCTTCATCTTAACGCAATTTCGATAGTTTAAGTTGCACTGTTGATGTGCATATCCACGAAAATTACCGCTAAAATGACAGTGATCACGCACAATAACGTCACTGGATGTGAATTGATTCTCACAAATGTGACATGTTTCGGTGGCATTTTGCATATTCATATCTATGTGAACTTCCATCTCTTCACGTTTCACGTTTTTGCTGATTGCAAGGTAATTTTTGTTCAGTGATTTATTGTTATCCATTACTATAAAAGCACTCAATTTGTTTTTTTTTGTTTGGGCTTCCTGAATGAACATTCTCAAAACCTTAACAAAATATGGATGGATTTTGACCAGGACAAGATAAAGAGGCTAATTGAGTGAGCATGCCACGACGTTGTCAAACGTCTGCATTTTGGAAACAGAGTCTATTCTGCGACTTACTACAGGCGTGTTTCAGTCTACAAATAAAAGGTTTCTGCTCAAAATATACTCTTAATTGTACAAAGTTTTCAAAGATGTCATATCGTGGCTCTAATTCTGCTCCATTTGTAGCGATTCGAATTTTGGTAGAATAGGTTAATTGTATTCAAAAATTTTGTCTTCACTTTTAACTTGATGTTTTTCTCGGAGGCTGTGGAGACCTCAGGAAACCTGACACTCAGCTAAATGAATGTCTTATCAGCTCGAGCTTTAGAATGCACCAACGCAGTTTACAAAAATTCTTAATGATACAGTTAACATAAGTCATCTCAAATTCCCATGATGGGCATTTTCACAAAACGTAGAAAAAATATTAATGCAAGCTCGTTTTCAAAAAGGCGCGACTCCTATATTCTGAAGAGTTACACCGAACTTTTAACCCTATTTGTCTTTCGTGAAAGATTAAAAATCTTCCGTTGTCTGTTTATGACCAAGAGGCCTCTAAGAGCTACACCACATGGATTTTTTGACTTTAGTCCAAAAAGCACACTTGCTTTTTGGACACAAACAACGCCACACGAGTTTGTTCTGGAAAACTAAACGCCTTAATTTGAAATTGGCTCAACGCCGAGGATTAATTAGTGACTTTTTTAGTGTTAGCGTTTTACTGCATCAGCTGCTCATAACACACGAATTGATGGAGCGTCCCGAAACAGAAATTACACAAGCCCAAAAGTCAATATTTGCCATTAAGGGTAAATGCACCGCACAATGGAGTTCGTGTTCGCTCTCTGGATATTGATCTAAAGCAATAATATAAAAAAAAATTCTTTGATTGTTCTATTGACGTATCGAGTACCAAATTTTGTTGATCTTTACCGCTTCGAGTGTTTGAAACCGAAAATTGGACTTGGGGGGGCCATTGAAGGTCTAATTCAAGTTAGAAGCGGCGAGATAATACAAGCACTGAAAGTTCCAATTCCGATTAAAATCGAACCCCTTTATTCACGGTCAATGCGTCTGAAAGCTAATTTCATGCCGGCTACCGCATAATTGATTGGATTTGTGGCTCCAAATTAAGTTTTCATCCAATCCTGCGATATGCAGGCCTCATGGGTTTTCTATTAAAAAGCGAAACATAATACCCAAACTTTGCGTATCTGTAAACTTGGTATTATGCAACTTAGTATGGAAATTGTGTAGTAGTTCCAAAGCAAAAGTAAATCATTGGGCGAAATGAGAAAGCAGAACAACGAAAATGCTGCTTTTACTCTACCTTAACTTTTAAATACGAGAGAAATAAATGTGGTTTATGGGCCAACTTTTATTCACCGACATTTTGGAATGCTTGTTAGAACTATTTAGTGCTTTTTGTATGCAAGATATGTTACAGAGTTACTGGAAGTTTCAAAAAGTATTAAGCTGTTTTAAGGAGCAAGCTTATTTTATTTAATGAGTTAGCGTTATTTCTTTAAAGAATCAAAGTTAATGGATTTTTTTGTTTACCTGGTCTTATTTCTGTGTTACTGTTGATCCTGACTACGCCTCAAAAGAGCCTTTACTAAAACAGCTGTTTTGTTTTCCCATGCCTTAGCTTTAGTATCCTTAACCCAATTTCTAACAAAAAACTGAAGACAACAGTAGCTTCTTGCGGCTTTCACTCTGTCATTTTGAGTACTTTTGTTTAGTTTATTTTCTATTTTGTCCTAGTCCTGATGATCCAAGTCGCTATTTCCCCGCTTGCTTTAATTTTAATTTTTTCAATAACTTTCTTTTCGTATGCTGGATTTGCAAAGGGGACCTTTGCAAATACTACATCATTAAATATTGAAGTTTAAAGTCTCACAAGATTACCCAAACCCATTTCGTCAGGTGAAAAAAAAAAATTTTTAGATTCGGCTGTTTTTTTCTTTTTTATCTGGAATGAAAGTTTTCGTCCCTTTTGTCAAACTAAAGAATTTGAGTGTTTCTTTGAGGCTTTGTTGCCTCACTTTCTCCTCGCGAAATGAGGAGAACTATCAGCAGTGTTCTCGTTTTTGGAAAAGAACGCTGAAGCTTTAACCTCTGCTCAGTTTTTTTTCTGGAAAGACAAATCAGGTTTTATTTTTTCTAAATTTTTTTCAAAATGAAGAATAATGATTTTTTTTCAATCACACTTTTGTGTAAGTTTCCAAATAGGACTTCTGAGACTTAAGCTACTGAAGATTTATAATTTTCTTATTACCTTATTTTTCTAGATTTTTGTCAAAAATTGTAAGGATTTAGCTCCTGTTACCTTATCTTTCTAACCCGTCCTAGATTGAGGCTGTAGCTCTCTGGTTTTCCTCTTTTGGCCACACTAAAAAAGTAGGTATTACGAATGTTTTCGGATTTTTCAAAATCCCAATAGTTTTTCTCTCCCATTTTTAAAAAACTTAAGGATGCTGGCGTTTAACAGCTTGACAGACACTTTCCCTTATTTTCTGATGAAGCCAAAAACGGGGCTACATCCACACCAGTCAAGAATGTTCTGGCTTTGGCTTCTGTTGTTGTTTTATTTTTTAGACAGTTTTCTACTGTAGCTCCATGCTTTTTCGCTTTTAGCGAGTTTAAAAGTACTAAAAATGATTTTAATTTTTTTAAGTCCCAAAAACTTCTTCCGTCCGCTTTTCCTAATACCAAGTATAGTTTCCTAATTTTTTCGGATGAAGACAAAAAACGAGGCTATAACCACATCAGTCAAGGATACTATGGCGATACATTCTGTCTCTAAGATATTTTCCAACCAGTTCTAGACTGTGGCTGTAGCCCTATAGCTTTTTTTCTTTTAAAGGGAGCTTAAAGGTAACAACTTTTCAAAATACCAACAATTTCTCTCTCCAATTTTTTCCAAAAACTCAGAATGTAGGAGCTTGAGCTTGACAGACACCGTTCCTTATTTTCTCAGATGAAGAGAAAAATGAAGCTTTGACCACACCAATCAAGAATACTATGGTTTTACCTAGTGTTGGAGAAAGAAAGAGGGTGAGAAACATAAAACCTGAAGATAAGACTCTAGAAGAGCTCGAAGACTGTCTAAGAACTTTCTAAAGAATTGGAGCACAGCATTATGATAGAAAAATGTAAGCCCGAAAAGAAAAAGGGGAAGAAAGAAGAAACCATCCACAGAAATTGAGGAATAAGATAAACAGCTGGATGTAACTGTGTCTATTACTGACTTACTTTCCGGCGAGTCTAAACGTGTTACGAACAATTTTTGGTTTTTTAAAATCCCAATAGTTTTCCTTTCTTCTATTTTTTCAAAAGCTGAGAAAGCTGATGTTTGAGCTTGATAAACACGCTTTCCTATTTTTTCTTATGAAGAGAAAAATAAGTCTGTAGCCACACCAGTCAAGAATACTATGGCTTTAACTCCAATTTTTAACTTGTTTTACCAGCCAGTTCTGAGGCTGAATCCCTTCAGTGTTTAATTTTTGGGGACTTTATATATATTGCGAATATTTTTCGTTTTTTTAAATCCCAATAGCTTCTTTCTTCTATTTTTCCAAAAGCCAAGAATACTGGAGCTGGAGCATAACAGACACGTTACCTCATATTCTCTAATGAAGACAAAAATGAGGCTATAGCCACACCAGTCAAAAGCACTATGGTTTTAGCTCCTGTTTTTTACTTATTTTTCTAGCCAGTTCTAGACTGAGGCTGTAGCCATTTAGTTTTTCCTTTTCGGGGAGTTCAAATGTATTATGAATGTTTTTCGTTTTGTTTTTTCTAATCCCAATAGATTCTTTCTTCTATTTTTCCAAAAACCAAGAATACTGGAGCTTGAACATAACAGCCACGTTACATCATTTTCTCTAATGAAGACAAAAATGAGGCTATAGCCACACCAGTCAAAACCACGAAGGCTTTGGCTCCTGTTTTTTACTTATTTCTATAGCCAGTTCTAGACTGAGGCCGTAGCTTTTTAGTTTTTCTTTTTTGGGGATTTTAAATGTATTATGAATGTTTTTGTTTTTTTTTAATCCCAATGGGAGCTATTGGCTCCTTTCTTCTATTTTTCCAAAAACCAACAATACTAGGGCTTCAGCATAACAGGCACGTTTCCTCATTTTTTCGGATGATGACATAAACGAGGCTATAGGCACATCAGTCAAGAACACTATAGCTTTAGCTCCTGTTTTTACTTATGTTTCTAGCCAGTTCTAGACTGAGGCTGTAGCCCTTTAGTTTTTCCTTTTTTTTTGGGAGTTTAAAATTATTATGAATGTTTTTTGATTTTTTAAAATCTCAATAGATTCTTTTTTCTATTTTTTCAAAAACCAAGAATACTGGAACTTGAGCATAACAAATATGTTACTTCATTTTCTCTAATGAAGTCAAAAGCGATGCTATAGCCATACCAGTCAAAAACACTATGGCTTTAGCTCCTGTTTTTTTATTATTTTTGTAGCCAGTTCTAGACTGAGGCTTTAGCCCTTTAATTTTTCCTTTTTGGGAACTTTAAAAGTATTATGAATGTTTTTGATTTTTTTTTAAGTCCTAATAGATTATTTCTTCTATTTTTCCAAAAACCAAGAATACTGGAGCTTGAGCGTAACAGACACGTCTTCATTTTCTCTAATGAAGGCAAACATGAGGCTATGGCTACACCAGTGAAATGTACTATGGCTTTAGCTCCTGTTTTTAACTCATTTTTCTAGCCAGTGCTAAACTGAGGCTCGAGCCCTTTAGTTTTTTCCTTTTGGGGAGTTTAAAAGTACTATGAATCTTTTTTGTTTTGTTTTTTTCTTTTAATCCCAATAGCCTCTTTCTTCTATTTTTCCAAAAACTAAGAATACTGGAGTTTGACACGTTTCCTCATTTTCTCGGATGAAGAAAAATCGAAGCTATAGGCACACCAGTCAATTACACTATGGCTTTAGTTCTTGTTTTACCTTATTTTTCCAATCAGTTCTAGGCTGAGGCTGCAGCCCTTTAGTTTTTCATTTTTGGGGAATTTAAAAGTACTACGAATGTTTTTCTTTGAAATCCCAACAGCTTCACTCTTCTGTTTTTTTCAAAAACCAAGACTACTGGAGTTTGAGCATAACAGACACGTTACGTTTCCTCTAATGAAGATAAAAATGAGGCTATAGCCACATCACTCAAAAAACACTATACCTTTAGCTCCTGTTTTTACTTATTTTTCTAGCCAGTCCTAGACTGGGGCTGTAGCCTTTTGGTTTTTCCTTTTTGGCGAGTTTAAAAGTATGATAAATATGTTTTGTTTTGTTTTCAAATCCCAATAGCCTCTTTCTTCTATTTTTCCGAAAACCAAGAATACTGGAGCTTGGGCATAACATACACGTTACTTCAGTTTCTCTAGTGAAGACAAAAATGAGCCTATAGCCACACCAGTCAAAAACACTATGGCCTTAGCTCCTGTTATTTACTTCTTTTTCTAGCCACTTCTAGACTGAAGCTGCAGCCATTTAGTTTTTCCGTTTTGAGGAGTTTAAATAACATATAAATATTTTTTTTTCCCAATAGGATCTTTCTTCTATTTTTCTAAAAACCAACTCATTTTCTGTAATGAAGACAAAGTTGATGCTATAGCCCCACCAGTCAAAAACACTATTGCTTTAGCTCCCGTTTTTTAATTATTTTTCTAATCAGTTCTAGACTGAGTTTGTAGCCTTTTAGTTTTTCCTTTTTTGGGGAGTTTAAAAGTATTATGAATTTTTTTTTGATTTTTTTAAAATCCCGATAGATTTTTTTTCTATTTTTTCAAAAATCAAGGATACTGGAGCTTGAACACAACAAACCCGTTACTTCATTATCTCTAATGAAGACAAAAATGAGACATGAGGCTTTAGCTCCTGTTTTTTACTTATTTTTCTAGACAGTTCTATACTGAGGCTGTAGCCTTTTAGTTTTTCTTGTTTGGGGAGTTTAAATGTATTATGAATGTTGTTTTTTTTTAATCCCAATAGCTTACTTCTTCTATTTTTCCAAAAACCAAGAATACTAGGGCTTCAGCATAACAGACACGTTTCCTCATTTTTCGAATGATGACATAAACGAGGCTATAGCCACACCAGTCAAGAACACTATGACTTTAGCTCCTTTTTTAACTTATTGCTCCAGCCAGCTCTAGAATGAGGCTGTAGCTATTTAGTTTTTCCATTTTGGGGAGTTTAAAAGTATTATGAATATATTTTTTTTAAATCCCAATAGCTTATTTCTTCTATTTTTGCAAAAACCAAGAATACTAGAGGTTGAGAATAATAGACACGTTACCTCTATTTCTCTAATGAAAAAAAAACGAGGCTCTATCCACACCAGTCAAAAATACTATGCCTTGCTACTAGTTCCTGATTTTTACTTATTTTTCTAGCCAATTCTAGACTGAGGCTGTAGCCCTCTAGTTTGCCCTTTTTGGGGAGTTTAAATGTTTTATGAATGTTTTTTTGTTTTTTTTGTAAATCCCGTTAGCTTCTTTCTTCTATTTTTCCAAAAACTAAGAATACTGGATCTTGACAATAACAGACACGTTACTTCATTTTCTCTAATGAAGACAAAAATGAGGCTATAGCCACACCAGTCAAAAGCACTATGGCTATAGCTCCTGTTTTTTACTTATTTCTATAGCTAAGAATACTGGAGTTTGACACGTTTCCTCATTTTCTCGGAAGAAGACAAAATCAAAGCTATAGCCACACCAGTCAATTACACTATGGCTTTAGTTCCTGTTTTACCTTATTTTTCCAGTCAGTTCTAGGCTGAGGCTGCATCCCTTTAGTTTTTTCTTTATGGGGAATTTAAAAGTACTACGAATGTTTTTCTTTGAAATCCCAACAGCTTCTCTCTTCTGTTTTTTTCCAAAAACCACAACTACTGGAGTTTGAGCATAACAGACACGTTACGTTTCCTCTAATGAAAACAAAAATGAGGCTATAGCCACACCACTCAAAAAACACTATACCTTTAGCTCCTGTTTTTTACTTATTTTTCTAGCCAGTCCTAGACCGGGGCTGTAGCATTTTAGTTTTTCATTTTTGGGGAGTTTAAAAGTGTTATGAATATTTTTTGTTTATTTTTAATCCCAATAGCTTATTTCTTCTTTTCTTCCAAAAACCAAGAATACTGAAGCTTGAGCATAACAGATACGTTACCTCATTTTCTCTAATAAAGAAAAAAACAAGGCTATATTCACACCAATCAAAAACACTATGGCTTTAGCTCCTGTTTTTTTACTTATTTTTCTAGCCAGTTCTAAACTGAGACTGTAACCCTTTAGTTTTTTCTTTTTGGGGAGTTTAAATGCATTATGAATGTTTTTTGTTTTTTTTTTTAATTCCAATAATATCTTTTTTCTATTTTTCTAAAAACGAACTCATTTTCTCTAATGAAGACAAAATGAGGCTATAGCCACATCAAGTCAAAAATACTATGGCTTTAGCTCTTGTTTCTGACTTGTCTTTCCAGCCAGTTATAGAGTGAGGCGGAGCCTTTTACTTTTTCCTTTTTGAGGAGTTTAAAAGTATTACAAATGTTTTTGTTTTTTTTTTTAAATCGCAATAGCTTCTTTCTTCTATTTTTCCAAAAACCAAGAAAAGTGGAACTTAAGAGTAACAGACACGTTTTCTCATTTTCTCGTAAGACGACAAAAACGAGGCTATAGCCACACCAGTCAAGAATAGATATAATATATAATAATAATGAATTTATTTAGCAAGTTGCTATACACAAAAACACACAATATTAATAAAATAAAACGGAATAAAACCTACAAAAGTACACAATCAATATAACTAAAACATGTTTAATTTAATTTGGGCTCAAGTGACCCGTCACTAATCTCTTAAACGTACTCAAACTCCTTGCATGCTTTATATCCTTCGGCAATCCATTAAAATCCAACAAACCCCTATGCAGTATATAGTTCATCATTTGGCTGCCGCTGAATCTATTCGACATTATAAAATCACTACAATTTCTAGTTTGGTAATCATGCACATCACTGAAAAAATTAACGCTATCACAGATGTATGTCGGCAATAATTTATTCTTGAATTTAAATAAAAACATATAAACATTGTACATAATTTTTTCCTTAACAGTCAACATATTCAAAACCCCAAGCATTGTTACAATGTGTTCATATCTATTGCATTTTAGTATAACTCTCATCGCTCTATTCTGTATCATCTGCAATTGTTCAACTTTAAATTTAGGCAAACTATATAAAAGTGTTGCACAATATTCAAGATGAGGCGCTGTGATACTGCTGTATAAAAGTTTTTTTTTGTATAAATTGACAGATGTTAACCCACCCTTAATATAAAATTTACCTTTTTCGAAAATTTTCTTGTGACATATTCCGCATGTGCATGAAAATTGAGATTCGAATCTAAAATCACTCCCAAATACTTTATCCGATCCTCATGGTTGATTCTCTGATTGTCAATGAGAGTGTTAATGTAGTTGTCAATATCCCTAAGCTTACTTTTTTTCCAAATATACAATACTTTGATTTTAATGTATTTAAGCTCAGTTTGTTATTACACATCTAATTAAACAAATTATGCAGATCCCTATTATCGATTTGTTGCATCTGAACTATATCTTTTCCGATATAATAAAACATTATGTCATCAGCAAATAACTCGATTTTACAATTTTCAATCACCTTAACCATGTCATTTATATATATGAGCAAAAGCAGGGGGGGCCAAAATAGTCTCCTGTGGCACCCCGTGACCTACTTGTAATGAATCAGGCATACAATCCCCATACTTAACCCTCTGTCTCCGGTTGGAGAGATACGACTCAAACCAACTCATAAACTCAACTCCAATGCCAATATTGCCAAGGGCTTCAACAACACGTTCCTATCCACAGTCTCAAATGCCCTCCTAAGGTCCAAGAACACCACCAACACCAAGTCTCCCTCATCCATTCTCCTCCTAAATACACTACATATATTGACCATAACGGACTCATACTATGGCTTATGCTTCTGTCGATAAGTTATTGTCCAACCAGTTCTAGAGTGAGGCTGTAGCCTCATTCTAGAACTTATCTTCTGTTGTCACTATATCTTTTCACTCAGTTCTAGAATGGGGCTGTAGCCCTATGATTTTTTCTTTCTGGCGAGTCTAAAATTGTTTCTAATAATTTTCGACTTTTCAGAATCCCAAAAGATTATTTCTCTTATTTTTTCAAAAACTAAAGATGCTGGTGCTTAAGCTTGATAGACATGTTATTTTACTTGATCGAGTAACGAAGGAAATGGGGTTCATAGCCACACCAATTAAGAATACTATGGCTTTAGCTTCTGTTTTTTCACATAGTTATAGATTGGGGCTGTAGCCCTATGTTTTTTTTTTCTGGCGAGTCTAAAAGGAGCATTTTCCGATTTTTTTAAATCGTAATAAATTCCTCTTCTTTTATCTTTTCAAAAATTGAATAATCTGTAAGCTGTAGCCCCATGGTGATTTATCAAAAATAGCTTTCCTTTCTTCTATTTTTTCAAAAACTGAGAAAGCTGGGGCTTGAGCTTGATAAGTATGCTTCCTTATTTTTCCGAATAAAGAGAGAAATAAGTCTGTAGCCATAGCATTCAAGAATACTATGGCTTTAGCTCCAGTTTTTAACTTGTGTTATCAGTCAGTTTTAAACCGGATTCAATTTAGTTTTTCTGGGGAGTTTAAAAGTATTGCGAATATATTTCGGTTTTTTTGTAAATCCCAATAGCTTCTTTCTTCTATTTTCCCAAAAACTAAAAATACTAGGTCTTGAGCATAACAGGCACGTTTTCTCATTTTTTCGGATGATGACATAAACGAGGCTATAGCCACATAAGTCAAGAACACTATGGCTTTAGCTCCTGGTTTTAATTTATTAACTTACTTTTCCAGCCAGTTTTATAGACTGAGGGGGCAGCACTTTAGTTTTTCCTTTTTGGGGAGTGTAAAAGTTCTGCAAATGTTTTTAATTTTTTTTTCAAACCTCAATAGCTTCTTTCTTCCATTTTTCCAAAAACCAAGAATACTGGAGCTTGAGCATAAGAAACACGTTACGTCATTTTCTCTAATGAAGAAAGAAACGAGCCTATGGCCACACCAGTCAAGAATCCTATGGCTTTAGCTCCTGTCTTACCTTATTTTTCCAGTCAGTTCTAGACTGAGACGGCAGCACTTTACTTTTTCCTTTTTGGGGAGTTTAAAAGTACTGCAAATGTTTTCCATTTTTTTTTCAGATCTCAATAGCTTCGTTCTTCTATTTTTCCAATAACCAAGAATACTGGAGCTTGAGCATAACAGCGACGATTCCCCATTTTCACGGATGAATACAAAAACGAGGATACAGCCACACGAGTCAAGAACACACAAAATGGGTTTAGCTCTTGTTTTTAACTTATTTTTCCAACCAGTTCTAGACTGAGGCCACAGCCCTTTAGTTTTTCCTTTTTGTCGAGTTTTAAAGTATTACGAATGTTTTTCGTTTTTTTAAAATCCCAATAGCTTCTTTCTTTTATTTTTCAAAAAAACCAAAAAAACTGGAGCTTGAGCATAACAAACATGTTTCCTCATTTTCTCAGGAAGACACAAATCAGGCTATAGCCACACCAGGCAAAAACACTATGCCTTTAGCTCCTGTTCTTTACTTATTTTTCTAACCAGGTCTAGACTGAAGCTATAGCTCTTTAATTTTTCATTTTTGGGAAGTTGAAAAGTATTATGAATGTTTTACAACTTTTCAAAATCCCAAACTTTTTCTCTTCTATTTTTTCCAAATACTAAAAATGCTGGAGCATTGACAGACTCAGTTAATGATTTTCTCGGATGAAGAGAAAAACGAGGCTATAGCCACACCAGTCAAGAAAACTATGGCTTTAGCTCCTGTTTTTAACATATTTTTCTAGCCAGTTCGCGACGGAGGCTGTAGCCCTTTAGTTTTTCGTTTTTTGGGGAGTTTAAAAGTATTACGAATATTTTTCGTTTTTCTTTCAAATCCCAATAGCTTCTTTCTTCTATTTTTCCAAAAACCAAAAACACTGGAGCTTGAGCATAACAGACACGTTTCCTCATTTTCTCGGATGAAGACAAAAACGAGGCTATAGCCATACCAATCAAGAATGCTATATAATTAACTTCTGCTGTTAACATATCTTTTCACCCAGTTCTAGATTGGGGCTGTAGCCCTATGGTTTTTTCTTTCTGGCGAGTCTAAAAGTGTTAGGAATGTTTTTCAGAATCCCAAAATATTATTTCTCTTACTTTTTCAAAAATTAAAGATGCTGCTTATTAAGCTTGACAAACTTGATCGGATAAAGAAAGAAATGAGGTTGTAGCCACACAAGTCAAAAATACTATGGCTTTAGCTTCTGTTTTTCACACAGTTCTAGATTGGACTGTAGCCGTATGGTTTTTTTTTCTGGCTAGTCTAAAAGGAGAATTTTTCATTTTTTTTTTATCATAATAGCTTACTTTTCTTCTATTTTTTCAAAAACTGAATAAGCTGTGGTTTGAGCTTGACAGACACGTTCCCTTATTTTTTCGGATGATGAAAAAAAGAGGCTGAAGCCGTACTAGTCAAGGATACTATGGCTTTAGCTTCTGTTGTTATCTTACTTTTCCACCCAGTTCTTGATTGAGGCTGCAATCTTATGGCTTTTCCCTCTTGACTAGTCTTAAAGTGTTATGAATGATTTTCGATTTTTCAAAATTCGAATAATCTCTCTCTCACTTTTTTTAAAAACTAAAGATGCTGGTGCTTGAGTTTCAAAGACTTGTTCCTTTATTTGTTCGGAAAAAGGAACAAACAAGGCTGTGGCCACACTAGTCAAGAATACTATGGCTTTATCTCCTACTGTTTCTTTATTCTTCTTCAGACAGTTATAGACTGAGGCTGTAGCCTTATAGTTTCTCTTTTTGGCGAGTCTAAAAGTACTACGAATTTTTTTTTTGTTTTTCTTTCAAATCCCAATAGCTTCTTTCTTCTATTTTTCCAAAAACCAAAAACACTGGAGCTTGAGCATAACAGACACGTTTCCTCATTTTCTCGGATGAAGACAAAAACGAGGCTATAGCCATACCAATCAAGAATACTATGGAATTAACTTCTGCTGTTAACACATCTTTTCACCCAGTTCTAGATTGGGGCTGTAGCCCTACGGTTTTTTCTTTCTGGCGAGTCTAAAAGTGTTAGGAATATTTTTCAGAATCCCAAAATATTATTTCTCTTACTTTTTCAAAAATTAAAGATGCTGGATATTAATCTTGACAAACTTGATCGGATAAAGAAAGAAATGAGGTTGTAGCCACACAAGTAAAAAATAATATGGCTTTAGCTTCTGTTTTTCACATAGTTCTAGATTGGGCTGTAGCCGTATGGTTTTTTTTTCTGGCTAGTCTAAAAGGAACATTTTTCATTTTTTTTAAATCATAATAGCTTACTTTTCTTCTATTTTTTCAAAAACTGAATAAGCTGTGGTTTGAGCTTGACAGACACGTTCCCTTATTTTCTCGGATGATGAAACAAAGAGGCTGAAGCCGTACTAGTCAAGGATACTATGGCTTTAGCTTCTGTTGTTATCTTACTTTTCCACCCAGTTCTTGATTGAGGCTGCAATCTTATGGTTTTCCCCTCTTGACTAGTCTTAAAGTGTTATGAATGATTTTCGATTTTTCAAAATTCGAATAATCTTTCTCTCACTTTTTTTAAAAACTAAAGATGCTGGTGCTTGAGTTTCAAAGACTTGTTCCTTTATTTGTTCGGAAAAAGGAACGAACAAGGCTGTGGCCACACTAGTCAAGAATACTATGGCTTTATGTCCTACTGTTTCTTTATTCTTCTTCAGACAGTTATAGACTGAGGCTGTAGCCTTATATAATAATTTTATAAAAAGTTCTCTTTTTGGCGAGTCTAAAAGTATTACGAATGTTTTTCGTTTTTCTTTCAAATCCCAATAGCTTCTTTCTTCTATTTTTTCAAAAACCAAAAATACTGGAGGTTGAGCATAACAGACACGTTCCTCATTTTCTCGGAAGACAAAAACGAGGCTATAGCCATACCAATCAAGAATGCTATATAATTAACTTCTGCTGTTAACATATCTTTTCACCCAGTTCTAGATTGGGGCTGTAGCCCTATGGTTTTTTCTTTCTGGCGAGTCTAAAAGTGTTAGGAATATTTTTCAGAATCCCAAAATATTATTTCTCTTACTTTTTCAAAAATTAAAGATGCTGCTTATTAAGCTTGACAAACTTGATCGGATAAAGAAAGAAATGAGGTTGTAGCCACACAAGTCAAAAATACTATGGCTTTAGCTTCTGTTTTTCACACAGTTCTAGATTGGACTGTAGCCGTATGGTTTTTTTTTCTGGCTAGTCTAAAAGGAGAATTTTTCATTTTTTTTTAATCATAATAGCTTACTTTTCTCCTATTTTTTCAAAAACTGAATAAGCTGTGGTTTGAGCTTGACAGACACGTTCCCTTATTTTCTCGGATGATGAAAAAAAGAGGCTGAAGCCGTACTAGTCAAGGATACTATGGCTTTAGCTTCTGTTGTTATCTTACTTTTCCACCCAGTTCTTGATTGGGGCTGCAATCTTATGGCTTTTCCCTCTTGACTAGTCTTAAAGTGTTATGAATGATTTTCGATTTTTCAAAATTCGAATAATCTCTCTCTCACTTTTTTTAAAAACTAAAGATGCTGGTGCTTGAGTTTCAAAGACTTGTTCCTTTATTTGTTCGGAAAAAGGAACAAACAAGGCTGTGGCCACACTAGTCAAGAATACTATGGCTTTATCTCCTACTGTTTCGTTATTCTTCTTCAGACAGTTATAGACTGAGGCTGTAGCCTTATAGTTTCTCTTTTTGGCGAGTCTAAAAGTACTACGAATGTATCGTTTTTCTTTCAAATCCCAATAGCTTCTTTCTTCTATTTTTCCAAAAACCAAAAACACTGGAGCTTGAGCATAACAGACACGTTTCCTCATTTTCTCGGATTAAGACAAAAACGAGGCTATAGCCATACCAATCAAGAATACTATAGAATTAACTTCTGCTGTTAACACATCTTTTCACCCAGTTCTAGATTGGGGCTGTAGCCCTATGGTTTTTTCTTTCTGGCGAGTTTAAAAGTGTTAGGAATATTTTCCAGAATCCCAAAATATTATTTCTGTTGCTTTTTCAAAAATTAAAGATGCTGGATATTAAGCTTGACAAACTTGATCGGATAAAGAAAGAAATGAGGTTGTAGCCACACAGGTAAAAAATAATATGGCTTTAGCTTCTGTTTTTCACATAGTTCTAGATTGGGCTGTAGCCGTATGGTTTTTTTTTCTGGCTAGTCTAAACGGAGCATTTTTCATTTTTTTTTTAAATCATAATAGCTTACTTTTCTTCTATTTTTTCAAAAACTGAATAAGCTGTGGTTTGAGCTTGACAGACACGTTCCCTTATTTTCTCGGATGATGAAAAAAAGAGGCTGAAGCCGTACTAGTCAAGGATACTATGGCTTTAGCTTCTGTTGTTATCTTACTTTTCCACCCAGTTCTTGATTGAGGCTGCAATCTTATGGTTTTTCCCTCTTGACTAGTCTTAAAGTGTTATGAATGATTTTTGATTTTTCAAAATTCGAATAATATCTCTCTCACTTTTTTTAAAAACTAAAGATGCTGGTGCTTGAGTTTCAAAGACTTGTTCCTTTATTTGTTCGGAAAAAGGAACAAACAAGGCTGTGGCCACACTAGTCAAGAATACTATGGCTTTATCTCCTATTGTTTCTTTATTCTTCTTCAGACAGTTATAGACTGAGGCTGTAGCCTTATAGTTTCTCTTTTTGGCGAGTCTAAAAGTATTACGAATGTTTTTCGTTTTTCTTTCAAATCCCAATTGCTTCTTTCTTCTATTTTTCCAAAAACCAAAAACACTGGAGCTTGAGCATAACAGACACGTTTCCTCATTTTCTCGGATGAAGACAAAAACGAGGCTATAGCCATACCAATCAAGAATACTATGGAATTAACTTCTGCTGTTAACACATCTTTTCACCCAGTTCTAGATTGGGGCTGTAGCCCTACGGTTTTTTCTTTCTGGCGAGTCTAAAAGTGTTAGGAATATTTTCCAGAATCCCAAAATATTATTTCTCTTACTTTTTCAAAAATTAAAGATGCTGCTTATTAAGCTTGACAAACTTGATCGGATAAAGAAAAAAATGAGGTTGTAGCCACACAAGTCAAAAATACTATGGCTTTAGCTTCTGTTTTTCACACAGTTCTAGATTGGACTGTAGCCGTATGGTTTTTTTTTCTGGCTAGTCTAAAAGGAGAATTTTTCATTTTTTTTTAATCATAATAGCTTACTTTTCTTCTATTTTTTCAAAAACTGAATAAGCTGTGGTTTGAGCTTGACAGACACGTTCCCTTATTTTCTCGGATGATGAAAAAAAGAGGCTGAAGCCGTACTAGTCAAGGATACTATGGCTTTAGCTTCTGTTGTTATCTTACTTTTCCACCCAGTTCTTGATTGAGGCTGCAATCTTATGGTTTTTCCCTCTTGACTAGTCTTAAAGTGTTATGAATGATTTTTGATTTTTCAAAATTCGAATAATCTCTCTCTCACTTTTTTTAAAAACTAAAGATGCTGGTGCTTGGGTTTCAAAGACTTGTTCCTTTATTTGTTCGGAAAAAGGAACGAACAAGGCTGTGGCCACACTAGTCAAGAATACTATGGCTTTATGTCTTACTGTTTCCTTATTCTTCTTCAGACAGTTATAGACTGAGGCTGTAGCCTTATAGTTTCTCTTTTTGGCGAGTCTAAAAGTATTACGAATGTTTTTCGTTTTTCTTTCAAATCCCAATAGCTTCTTTCTTCTATTTTTTCAAAAGCCAAAAATACTGGAGCTTGAGCATAACAGACACGTTTCCTCATTTTCTCGGATTAAGACAAAAACGAGGCTATAGCCATACCAATCAAGAATACTATGGAATTAACTTCTGCTGTTAACACATCTTTTCACCCAGTTCTAGATTGGGGCTGTAGCCCTACGGTTTTTTCTTTCTGGCGAGTCTAAAAGTGTTAAGAATATTTTCCAGAATCCCAAAATATTATTTCTCTTACTTTTTCAAAAATTAAAGATGCTGGATATTAAGCTTGACAAACTTGATCGGATAAAGAAATAAATGAGGTTGTAGCCACACAGGTAAAAAATAATATGGCTTTAGCTTCTGTTTTTCACATAGTTCTAGATTGGGCTGTAGCCGTATGGTTTTTTTTTCTGGCTAGTCTAAACGGAGCATTTTTCATTTTTTTTTAAATCATAATAGCTTACTTTTCTTCTATTTTTTCAAAAACTGAATAAGCTTTGGTTTGAGCTTGACAGACACGTTCCCTTATTTTCTCGGATGATGAAAAAAAGAGGCTGAAGCCGTACTAGTCAAGGATACTATGGCTTTAGCTTCTGTTGTTATCTTACTTTTCCACCCAGTTCTTGATTGAGGCTGCAATCTTATGGTTTTTCCCTCTTGACTAGTTTTAAAGTGTTATGAATGATTTTTGATTTTTCAAAATTCGAATAATCTCTCTCTCACTTTTTTTAAAAACTAAAGATGCTGGTGCTTGAGTTTCAAAGACTTGTTCCTTTATTTGTTCGGAAAAAGGAACGAACAAGGCTGTGGCCACACTAGTCAAAAATACTATGGCTTTATCTCTTACTGTTTCCTTATTCTTCTTCAGACAGTTATAGACTGGGGCTGTAGCCTTATAGTTTCTCTTTTTGGCGAGTCTAAAAGTATTACGAATGTTTTTCGTTTTTCTTTCAAATCCCAATAGCTTCTTTCTTCTATTTTTCCAAAAACCAAAAACAGTGGAGCTTGAGCATAACAGACACGTTTCCTCATTTTCTCGGATGAAGACAAAAACGAGGCTATAGCCATACCAATCAAGAATACTATGGAATTAACTTCTGCTGTTAACACATCTTTTCACCCAGTTCTAGATTGGGGCTGTAGCCCTACGGTTTTTTCTTTCTGGCGAGTCTAAAAGTGTTAGGAATATTTTTCAGAATCCCAAAATATTATTTCTCTTACTTTTTCAAAAATTAAAGATGCTGGATATTAATCTTGACACACTTGATCGGAAAAAGAAAGAAATGAGGTTGTAGCCACACAAGTCAAAAATACTATGGCTTTAGCTTCTGTTTTTCACACAGTTCTAGATTGGGCTGTAGCCCTATGGTTTTTTTCTCGCTAGTCTAAAAGGAGCATTTTTCATTTTTTTTTAATCATAATGGCTTACTTTTCTTCTATTTTTTCAAAAGCTGAATAAGCTGTGGTTTGAGCTTGACAGACACGTTCCCTTATTTTCTCGGATGATGAAAAAAAGAGGCTGAAGCCATACTAGTCAAGGATACTATGGCTTTAGCTTCTGTTGTTATCTTACTTTTCCACCCAGTTCTTGATTGAGGCTGCAATCTTATTTTTTTTCCCTCTTGACTAGTCTTAAAGTGTTATGAATGATTTTTGATGTTTCAAAATTCGAATAATCTCTCTCTCACTTTTTTTAAAAACTAAAGATGTTGGTGCTTGAGTTTCAAAGACTTGTTCCTTTATTTGTTCGGAAAAAGGAACGAACAAGGCTGTGGCCACACTAGTCAAGAATACTATGGATTTATCTCTTACTGTTTCCTTATTCTTCTTCAGACAGTTATAGACTGAGGCTGTAGCCTTATAGTTTCTCTTTTTGGCGAGTCTAAAAGTATTACGAATGTTTTTCGTTTTTCTTTCAAATCCCAATAGCTTCTTTCTTCTATTTTTCCAAAAACCAAAAACACTGGAGCTTGAGCATAACAGACACGTTTCCTCATTTTCTCGGATGAAGACAAAAACGAGGCTATAGCCATACCAATCAAGAATACTATGGAATTAACTTCTGCTGTTAACACATCTTTTCACCCAGTTCTAGATTGGGGCTGTAGCCCTACGGTTTTTTCTTTCTGGCGAGTCTAAAAGTGTTAGGAATATTTTCCAGAATCCCAAAATATTATTTCTCTTACTTTTTCAAAAATTAAAGATGCTGGATATTAAGCTTGACAAACTTGATCGGATAAAGAAAGAAATGAGGTTGTAGCCACACAGGTAAAAAATAATATGGCTTTAGCTTCTGTTTTTCACATAGTTCTAGATTGGGCTGTAGCCGTATGGTTTTTTTTTCTGGCTAGTCAAAACGGAGCATTTTTCATTTTTTTTTAAATCATAATAGCTTACTTTTCTTCTATTTTTTCAAAAACTGAATAAGCTTTGGTTTGAGCTTGACAGACACGTTCCCTTATTTTCTCGGATGATGAAAAAAAGAGGCTGAAGCCGTAATAGTCAAGGATACTATGGCTTTAGCTTCTGTTGTTATCTTACTTTTCCACCCAGTTCTTGATTGAGGCTGCAATGTTATGGTTTTTCCCTCTTGACTAGTCTTAAAGTGTTATGAATGATTTTTGATTTTTCAAAATTCGAATAATCTCTCTCTTACTTTTTTTTAAAACTAAAGATGCTGGTGCTTGAGTTTCAAAGACTTGTTCCTTGATTTGTTCGGAAAAAGGAACGAACAAGGCTGTGGCCACACTAGTCAAGAATACTATGGCTTCATCTCTTACTGTTTCCTTATTCTTCTTCAGACAGTTATAGACTGAGGCTGTAGCCTTATAGTTTCTCTTTTTGGCGAGTCTAAAAGTATTACGAATGTTTTTCATTTTTCTTTCAAATCCCAATAACTTCTTTCTTCTGTTTTTTCAAAAACCAAAAATACTGGAGCTTGAGCATAACAGACACGTTCCTCATTTTCTCGGATGAAGACAAAAACGAGGCTATAGCCATACCAATCAAGAATACTATATAATTAACTTCTGCTGTTAACATATCTTTTCACCCAGTTCTAGATTGGGGCTGTAGCCCTATGGTTTTTTCTTTCTGGCGAGTCTAAAAGTGTTAGGAATATTTTTCAGAATCCCAAAATATTATTTCTCTTACTTTTTCAAAAATTAAAGATGCTGGATATTAAGCTTGACAAACTTGATCGGATAAAGAAAGAAATGAGGTTGTAGCCACACAGGTAAAAAATAATATGGCTTTAGCTTCTGTTTTTCACATAGTTCTAGATTGGGCTGTAGCCGTATGGTTTTTTTTTCTGGCTAGTCTAAACGGAGCATTTTTAATTTTTTTTTAAATCATAATAGCTTACTTTTCTTCTATTTTTTCAAAAACTGAATAAGCTTTGGTTTGAGCTTGACAGACACGTTCCCTTATTTTCTCGGATGATGAAAAAAAGAGGCTGAAGCCGTACTAGTCAAGGATACTATGGCAATAGCTTCTGTTGTTATCTTACTTTTCCACCCAGTTCTTGATTGAGGCTGCAATCTTATGGTTTTTCCCTCTTGACTAGTCTTAAAGTGTTATGAATGATTTTTGATTTTTCAAAATTCGAATAATCTCTCTCTCACTTTTTTTAAAAACTAAAGATGCTGGTGCTTGAGTTTCAAAGACTTGTTCCTTTATTTGTTCGGAAAAAGGAAAAAACAAGGCTGTGGCCACACTAGTCAAGAATACTATGGCTTTATCTCCTACTGTTTCTTTATTCTTCTTCAGACAGTTATACAATGAGGCTGTAGCCTTATAGTTTCTCTTTTTGGCGAGTCTAAAAGTATTACGAATGTTTTTCGTTTTTCTTTCAAATCCCGATAGCTTCTTTCTTCTATTTTTCCAAAAACCAAAAACACTGGAGCTTGAGCATAACAGACACGTTTCCTCATTTTCTCGGATGAAGACAAAAACGAGGCCACAGCCATACCAATCAAGAATACTATGGAATTAACTTCTGCTGTTAACACATCTTTTCACCCAGTTCTAGATTGGGGCTGTAGCCCTACGGTTTTTTCTTTCTGGCGAGTCTAAAAGTGTTAGGAATATTTTCCAGAATCCCAAAATACTATTTCTCTTACTTTTTCAAAAATTAAAGATGCTGGATATTAAGCTTGACAAACTTGATCGGATAAAGAAAGAAATGAGGTTGTAGCCACACAGGTAAAAAATAATATGGCTTTAGCTTCTGTTTTTCACATAGTTCTAGATTGGGCTGTAGCCGTATGGTTTTTTTTTTCTGGCTAGTCAAAACGGAGCATTTTTCATTTTTTTTTAAATCATAATAGCTTACTTTTCTTCTATTTTTTCAAAAACTGAATAAGCTTTGGTTTGAGCTTGACAGACACGTTCCCTTATTTTCTCGGATGATGAAAAAAAGAGGCTGAAGCCGTACTAGTCAAGGATACTATGGCAATAGCTTCTGTTGTTATCTTACTTTTCCACCCAGTTCTTGATTGAGGCTGCAATCTTATGGTTTTTCCCTCTTGACTAGTCTTAAAGTGTTATGAATGATTTTTGATTTTTCAAAATTCGAATAATCTCTCTCTCACTTTTTTTAAAAACTAAAGATGCTGGTGCTTGAGTTTCAAAGACTTGTTCCTTTATTTGTTCGGAAAAAGGAAAAAACAAGGCTGTGGCCACACTAGTCAAGAATACTATGGCTTTATCTCCTACTGTTTCTTTATTCTTCTTCAGACAGTTATACAATGAGGCTGTAGCCTTATAGTTTCTCTTTTTGGCGAGTCTAAAAGTATTACGAATGTTTTTCGTTTTTCTTTCAAATCCCGATAGCTTCTTTCTTCTATTTTTCCAAAAACCAAAAACACTGGAGCTTGAGCATAACAGACACGTTTCCTCATTTTCTCGGATGAAGACAAAAACGAGGCCACAGCCATACCAATCAAGAATACTATGGAATTAACTTCTGCTGTTAACACATCTTTTCACCCAGTTCTAGATTGGGGCTGTAGCCCTACGGTTTTTTCTTTCTGGCGAGTCTAAAAGTGTTAGGAATATTTTCCAGAATCCCAAAATACTATTTCTCTTACTTTTTCAAAAATTAAAGATGCTGGATATTAAGCTTGACAAACTTGATCGGATAAAGAAAGAAATGAGGTTGTAGCCACACAGGTAAAAAATAATATGGCTTTAGCTTCTGTTTTTCACATAGTTCTAGATTGGGCTGTAGCCGTATGGTTTTTTTTTTCTGGCTAGTCAAAACGGAGCATTTTTCATTTTTTTTTTAAATCATAATAGCTTACTTTTCTTCTATTTTTTCAAAAACTGAATAAGCTTTGGTTTGAGCTTGACAGACACGTTCCCTTATTTTCTCGGATGATGAAAAAAAGAGGCTGAAGCCGTACTAGTCAAGGATACTATGGCTTTAGCTTCTGTTGTTATCTTACTTTTCCACCCAGTTCTTGATTGAGGTTGCAATCTTATGGTTTTTCCCTCTTGACTAGTCTTAAAGTGTTATGAATGATTTTTGATTTTTCAAAATTCGAATAATCTCTCTCTCACTTTTTTTAAAAACTAAAGATGCTGGTGCTTGAGTTTCAAAGACTTGTTCCTTTATTTGTTCGGAAAAAGGAACGAACAAGGCTGTGGCCACACTAGTCAAGAATACTAGGGCTTTATCTCTTACTGTTTCCTTATTCTTCTTCAGACAGTTATAGACTGGGGCTGTAGCCTTATAGTTTCTCTTTTTGGCGAGTCTAAAAGTATTACGAATGTTTTTTTATTTTTCAAAATCCCAATAGTTGCCGTTTCCCATTTTTTCAAAAACTCACTATGATGGGGCTTGAGATTGACAGACACCTATACCTATTTCCTCGGTAGAAAAGATAAAACAGGCAATAGCCACACCAGTCAAGAATACTCTGGCTTTAACTTCTGCTGTTCTTCTTCTTCTTTTTTAGATGCCCGGTTCTCTTCGGACGTTGGCATTCATCAGCGCTATCTGAACCTTGTCATACCATTACCTTAAGTTTTTTAGCCAGGATATCCTTCTTCTATCCGGGCCTCTTCGTCCTTCGATCTTGCCTTCTATAATAAGCTTTAAAAGTCGATTCTTTAAGATGTGACCTAAATACTCCAGTTTGCGCTTTTTTAGAGTAAACTGAAACTCCAGTTGCTTGTCGAGGCGTTGAAGTACCTCAGTGTTACGCACTCTTTCTACCCAGGAGATTCTGCTGTTACTTTATTTTTTTTAGCCAGTTCTAGACAAGGCTGTAGCCCTCTGATTTTTTTCTTTTTTTAATCGTTTTACGAACTTTTCCAGTTTTTTTTTTAACTTTCAAGAGTATTTGTCTCGCATTTTTCCAAAAACGAAAGATTGACCTTGACAGACATGCTTCTTATTTACTCGGATGAAAAGAAAAACGAGAATATAGCCACATCAGTCAAGAATACTATGGCTTTAGCTTCCCTTGTGACCGTATTTTGGAGCCGAATCTAGACTGAGGCTGTAGCCCTTGTGGTTTTTCTTTTTGGCGAATTTAAGTTTATTACGAATGTTTTCGGATTTTTCAAAATCCCAGTAGTTCCTCTCTCACGTTTTTTCATTACCTGAGGATGCTGCAATTTGAGTTTTACAGACACGTTTACGTGACTAGAAAAAACAAGGCTATAGACACCAATCAAGAATACTATGTCTACGTTATTTTCTCAGACAGTTTTAGACTGAGGTTGTAGTGATTTTTCCTTATTGGGGAGTCTTGGGAAATATTACAAATGATTTTTGACTTTTTTATATCCCGACAGTTTCTCTCTCTCATCTTTTCAAAAACTAAGGATATAGGACCTTCAGCTTGGCAGATACGTTTTCTTATTTTCTCGGAAAAAGGCGAAAATTAGCCTATAGCTGCAACAGTTTACTCATTATACGGAGATTATACGAACCTTAGCGGCTTTGTTATTTTCGCCTGTAGGCTAACAGAAGATCAGAGTATACAAACTTTAATGCCTCAATTCTTATGCACAACCATCAGAATTTCTTTTATGAACCACCCATCTAGGAATACTATTTTTAGTCAAAGTTGATAGGTAGTCGTGGGATGAGGAGATATGGTGACAAAAACACCGACTTATCTGTGGTGCGACGTTTTGTGACGAAATTGTCACTTTCTCAAGCACTGTCAATTACACAGTTAAAAAACATATTACATACTAAAAAACATTTTTGGCTACTAAAAAACATTTCTAGTTTGTAATATGTTTTTTAACTGTGTAATTGACATGCTTTGTTTTTTTATTAAATCATAGTGCTTGAGAAAGTGACCATTTCGTCACGAAACGCCGCACCACAGATAAGTCGGTGTTTTTGTCAACATATCTCCTCATCCCACAACTACCTATCAACTTTGATTAAAATCAGGAGAAATTGAAAGTAATACTATTTTTAGTGTTTTAGAACACAAAAAAGTTATCTTTACGTTACTCCGGCGGACAGAAAATGTCCACCTTTCCTTTCTCTTTCTAAACCCATTTCCTTCTACATTACGAACTCTGATAAAGTTGTTTCTCTTGTGGCAACCCTTGCTCTTGTTACCCGGTGCCAAAGACAAAGATAAAATACCGAAGCTTCTTTATGTCGACAAAAATAGGATAAAGAAGTACGTAAGTATTTTTGGTAACAAGTTCTATCGCCATGTTGGTGTCTAATAATTAAAGGTCTAGGCTACAGTTTTTTTAAGGGCTGGTTTTACTTTTGGTGTTATTTAATTTAACACGTGCATGGGGTTCCATAATACTTCTGTCTGAATTTGAACATTTGGACCCAGCACACCTACACAAGTTTGTACATAAATCTCTATTCGTAAACGAACTGTGTTCCACGTTTAACAGACCGTGCGAGCAAATTAGGCACACGTGTCGGCCTGATGCATTTGTCATTTAAATAATTATTGTTCAAAATGTGCTTTTCCCCGAAATGATTATATAGTTAGGCCGAATGTAACGATTTCAAAATAATTGTTTTTGTTAGGGATTCGTACGGATTTCTTAATATTCTCGACGGCAACGTCTAATTGCTTAATTGAAACCTTTTTAAAAACTACCTAAAATTTTCCCGCTAGACTTCTAATGAGAAAAGTTTCACTTGGCCTTTCCGGATTTAAAGTTATCGAAATAGATTTGTCCGCATTGTCCCGAAAACTTTATCCTTCCTTCTGATTACGACGTCAGAACTGAGCAAACTGTCGAATTAGAGCGGGAAAGAGGACTTTCCAAAGAAAGAAAAAAACAATCCTCTTTTTGGAATGAGAGTGTGTCTCAGTGGCGTAATCTCGAAATAACCCTACCAGATTGAGGGAGGTGATTAATGCATGTTTTGCCTATTATTTCGGACAGCAGCTTTGGAAAACGTGAAGCTAAATATTCGCATTATATTAATGATGATACCTATATCGTAATGCTTAACACCATTGTCTTCCCTAATCCATTTGTTCCTGCCTGGATCCGGGGAATTTAGGGAAAGTGACTAGGGATTAATTTAAAATCCTCGGTGTAATTTAATTTCGGATAATTTTCGTAAATTATTGTGCTGAGGGAAGATTGGTGGTGGCCGTTAAAACTCGGTGACTCGGCGAGTAAGAATTACGTTCTAGCTTATGAAAATGTCAACTAATAATAAAAGCTCATTTTCTGATAACTGAATAGTAGATATCGTTTACATAACGATTTAAATTGAATTAGGGGACAATAGAAAACGGGTAACAATTTATTAAAGTTTCCGACGTTTTGGCATAGGTTGGGTCCTTTTTAGGGCACTAAGCCACATCAAAAGACTGTGGGTACACATGACAATTTTTTTTCTTCTTCACTTTCCTCTTTTGTTTGTTTCTGACTCGTATTAAGTTTGTTATATAGGGGTTAAAATCATTTCGATAAGGAAACGGCATAAAAAAAAATCAAAATTTTTTTGAAAGTATAAAAGGGTCATAGGCTTTCTTTTTTCTCAGATTTCATTGGATCTATAGTTTTGGAGGTAAAACTTCTTTGGTGGCCAGTGTTTGGGCAATTTTAGATTTTTTTTTTACTTTTAAACTCACGGGGCTACCCTAATATCATTCATTTTATTACATTTGATGGCGGATTGAAATCGTCTCATTTTTATCAAAAGCAGCATAAAAGAAAAACATTTTTTTAAGAAACCATATTTTTTCTCAAATTCCAATTTTGACGGCCCATAACTTTAGAACGAGTATACTGATTGGAGGAAATCCAATTTTTTTTTGTACTTCTCGATGTCCTCCTCTATCTCCCTCCGGAGAGCTCATTGTTTCCAATAATTTCGGGAAAAATTAATAAGAATTGATATTTTTAGTATTTTTAAAACTCAATTACGGGACTATTTTGACTCGCATTAAATTTGTTGCGTTGATAGGGGACTGAAACCGTTTCATTGCGATCAAAAAATCATAAAAAAAACTTCAAACACTTTCTAAACATAACCAAAATGACTACATACTTCTTTTCTCAAAATCCAAATTTGACGACCCATAACTTTAGAACGAGTGGACCGATTGGAGTGAATCCAACAGTTTTTTAATTTTTCTTGATGTGCTCTTCCATCTTCCATCAATGTGAGTCCCGCTGGTTCAATGATTTCGGAGATAGACCCCATTGGCATTCGACTTTTGAGCACCTTTAGAATCGACTTTTTTAGTAGGTGCTTTTAAAAAACTCACTTACGCGGCTAGTCTGAGCTTTAATAAGTTTATTATGTTCATAGGGGATTGAAATCGTTTGATTTCGATAAAAAACATCATAGAAAAATTTAGAACCTTACTTGACAATTACCAAAATTTTGCCTTCTCCTCCCCTTTTACTAAAATTTCACATTTAACGACCCATAACTTTAGAACGAGTGGACAGGTTGGAGTAAATCCAAGAATTTTTATTTCATTACAAAGTCCCATTGGTTGAATTTTTTTGAAAATAACCAAATGGGGGTATATTCCTTATTCTTTCTCAAACTCCAATTTTGACGGTCTATATCTTTAGAAGGAGTGGACCGAATGGAGTGAATTTAACAGGTTTTTGTTCTCCTTGATGTCCTCTTCCACCTGAAGTTGACACACTCATTTTTGTAGAATCATTTTTGTAGAACCAAAAATCAAAAGGTAAGAGAAATCATCCTGCACACATGCCATCGTCCAGTTGCCCGTCACCAGTTTGTCTGTGAACCCATCTGCATACTAGTTTCGGGGTCTACCCCTCATCAGTACAGCTTTGACTGATCGACAAATATGAGGCCGTGATTTAGCGGCTTAAGGCCGAAAATGGACGGAGTACCGGTGAGATGTTGTACAAAGCAGGAGCAGGCGACATCCTCCAGCGTATTTTAGATATAATACTACATGGCAGACGGCCGTCAGTTCGAGAAGCAGCCCATATTCCGTACACTCACCAACAAATTGGTGACCACCTACTCTTTTCCCTTCGTTCTGGTTTCGATACCAGCGAGGTACAGAGCAATAGGGGCTGCTTTTCGACGTGAGAGCCATCTGTCATACAGTATTGGATCTATAGTACGCTGGTGGATGTCGCCTGCTCCTGTTCTGTAAAACATGTCACCGCTACTCCGTACAATTCCGGCTTTAAGCCGCTAAATCACGGTCTCCAATTTGTCGACCAACCAAACCTGTACTGATGAGGGGTAGACCCCTAAACTAGTGTGCAGATGGGTTGATCGACAAATTGGTGACCACCTACTTTTTTCACTTCATTCTGGTTCCGATATCCAGCGAGGTACAGAGCAATACACAGCTGCATCTGTCATGCAGTATTGGCTCTAAAATACGCTGGTGGATGTCGCTTGCTCCTGCTCTGTACAACATCTCACTAGCGAATTGAATGTTGAATCTGAGGCTGATTTATTACCTCAGAGCCTTGAATCAATTGAAATCAATTGTTATGGAAAGTGCTGGTAAGTTACTTTATCAGTGAGGGCAACACATCAATAACAAAAAAAGCATGATGACTTTCCCATTAACTGGCGATCCAATGGGTGAGTTGATTTTGGCATTGCTTGGTTGGTACTAACTGATATATTGGAAATGGTCACAATTCAAATGTGATGGCTTATGTATCTTCGAAGAGTGTGTAAGTTAAAAATGTAAAGGTTCAAATATTGTTTAAAATGGTGTTTGTAGTAGCCTACTTATGAAAATTAGAATGGATTGGTAGGAGGTAGAGGACAAAAAGAGTCTCTATCTTCTATTGAAGAATGCGGACGTTTTGACTTACTTTAGTCCTCTTCAAGGGAAATCTTCTATGAAGGGAGACAGTCAATCATTAAGTCAGTCATAATTGTTTAAAATGTATGGAAGTTTAAAATTAAGGTGGTTGCAAGTGCTAATCGAACATCATAGGTGCATGATTTTTTAATCCTTTATAATGATTTTTATAGTGTCAAATGCTGAGTAAGCAAAAGCCTGAACCCAATTATTCTGAGTTGTAACACAAAAAATATTTTTGTTACATTTTGGTGATCTTCTGACATATTCTTTATATGTCTAGAACATCAGTTTGAACTATTCTGTAAGTCCAAAACAAGTTTTCTTACCACAGACTCTCATCACCTAAAGGTAAAACTTGCTTTAATTGCCTGAGACACGATACTTTGCGAAGGTTTCATAGTCATCTCATAACACGTTCACTGCCCACCTGGAATCTTAATTTGAACAGTTTTGAACGTTCAAAATCGTACAGTTTTTCCTTTGGTTACAACTTCAAATTTTCTCACCTCCTTCTTTTAAAAACAAAACATTTTTGTATTACTTGTTGGTCAAGTTAGCAGGATTGGGACAAATAATGCACCGCTTCTTTATTCAGAAATGGCCTACGTTTCGACTATTTATTTAGTTTTCTTCAGGGCTATTCTCACTTAAAGAGGGTAGTCAGTTAAAAATCTATTCAGGATGGTTAAAATAGCAAACTCCATTCGATTGTTCGGTGACCCTAGTATCTTAGGCTCGACAAACTACACGTCCGCTGCATAAGGAACAAAATTCGCGAATAACTATTTTCGAATAAAGAAGAGGTGCATTATTTGTCGCAATCCTGCTATCTTCACCAACAACTTACAACTTAAGGAAGCTAATTACATCAATGAATTTTTTATTACATGAGATAGGAGACTTTCAGGAGATTTTATAAGGATCACAGAACACATTCACTGTACCCGTGAAATCTTAAATTGAACAGTTTTGAAAGTTCAAAATCATGCAGTTTTTCTTTTGGATATAGATTCATCCTTCTCACCTCATATTTTCTTCTCCTGGAAACAAAAATTCAATTTGTGTCCTGAGACAGGAAACTAGAGGACTACACGTTCTTTCAATGATTAAGACTTCAATTTGAACTATTCTGAAAGTTCAAAACAATGCAGTTTTTCTTTTATCTACATTTTCTTACCACACATTCCCTTCATCGAAAAGCAAAAACTTCTTTAATTGCCTTGAACAGAAGATTTTGATGAGATATCAATAGTACCTCATAACGAATTCACTATATATCTGGCATCTTAATTTGAACAGTTTGGAAAGTTCTAAATCATACAGTTTGGCCTTTGGTTACAATTTCCAATTTTCCCACCTCGTGTTCTTTTCTCCCCGAAACATAAAGTTTAATTTATTTCCTGAGACAAGAAACTATGAGGAAGTTTCAAAGTATCTCATTACGCGTTTTTGAATGTCTAGAACTTCAATTTACAATTTTGAAAGCTTAAAGCTATGCAGTTTTTCTTTTACCTACAGCGTCAAATTTCCTCACCACACATTCTTTTTTTTTTAAACAAAACATTTTTTATTACATGAGACAGGAGACTTTCAAGAGATTTCATAAGTATCACAGAACACATTCCCTGTACACCTGCAATATTTAATTGAACAGTTTTGAAATATCAAAATAGTGCAGTTTTTCCTTTGGATGTAGCTTCCTCACCTCACATTTCGTTTTCCTGGATTCAAAAAGTTTAATTTATTTCCTGAGGCAGTGAAACTTTGACGAGCTTTCAAAGCATCTCAATACACGTTCTTTCAATATCTAGGACTTCAATTTGAACTATTATGAAAGTTCAAAACAATGCATTTTTGCTTTTATCTAAATTTTCTTACCACACATTCTTTTCATCGAAAAGCAAAAACTTCTTTAATTGCCTTGAACGGAAGATTTTGATGAGATATCATTATTGTCTCATAAAGCATTCACTATATATCTGGCATCTTAATTTGAACAGTTTTGAAAGTTCAAAATCACACAGTTTGTCCTTTGGTTACAGTTTCAAATTTTCTCACATCATATTCTTTTCTACTCGAAACAAAAAGTTTAATTTATGTCCTGAGAGAGGAAACTAAGAAGAAGTTTCAAAGTATCTCATTACAGGTTTTTGAATGTCTAGAACTTCAATTTATAGTTTTGAAAGCTCAAAACAATGCAGTTTTTTTACCTACGGCATCAAATTCCTCACCACTCATTTTTTCCGCTAAAAACGAAACATTTTTAAACTCCTGGAAACAAAAAGTTTAATTTATTTAGGTTTCAAGGCATCTCATTACACGTTATTCAATGTCTAGGACTTCAATTTGAACTATTCTAAAAGTTCAAAACAATGTAGTTTTTTTTACCTAGAACGCCAAGTTCCCTCACCACACATTCTTTTCATTTAAAAACATTAAAAACGTTTTCTATTACATGAAACACGAGACTTTCAAGAGGTTTTATTAGTATTCCAGAACAATATCAAACTGCACCTGCAAAATTTAATTGAACAATTTTGAAAGATCATAATCGTGCAGTTTTTCTTTTGGATATAGCTTTCTCACCTCATATTCCCTTTTTCTGGAAACGAAAAATTTAATATATTTTCTGAGAGAGGAAAGTCTGACGAGGTTTCAAATTATCTCATTACACGTTCTTTCAATTAATAAGACTTCAATTTGAACTATTCTAAAAGTTCAAAACAATGCAGTTTTTCTTTTATCTACATTTTCTTACCACACATTCCCTTCATCGAAAAGCAAAAACTTCTTTAATCGCCTTGGACAGAAGATTTTGAGGATATTTCATTAGTATCTCATAAAGCATGCATTATATATCTGGCATCTTAATTTGAACAGTTTTGAAAGTTCTAAATCATACAGTTTGTCCTTTGTTTACAATTTAAAATTTTCTCACCTCATATTCTTTTCTACTCGAAACAAGAAGTTTAATTTATATCCTGAGACAGGAAACTAAGAAGAAGTTTCAAAGTATCTCATTACAGGTTTTTTGAATGTCTAGAACTTCAATTTACAGTTTTGAAAGCTCAAAACAATGCAGCTTTTTTACCTACAGCGTCAATTTCCTCATCACTAATTTTTTTCCGCTAAAAATGAAACATTTTGGTAATTTATTTAGGTTTCAAAGCATCTCATTACACGTTATTCAATGTCTAAGACTTCAATTTGAACTATTCTAAAAGTTCAAAACAGTTCAGTTTTTTTTTACCTAGAGCGCCAAATTTCTTCACTACACATTCTTTTCTTTTAAAAACATTAAAAACGTTTTTTATTACATGAAACACGAGACTTTCAAGAGGTTTTATTAGTATCACAGAACAATATCAAACTGCACCTGCAATATTTAATTGAAAAGTTTTGAAAGATCAAAATCGTGCAGTTTTTCCTTTGGATATAGCTTTCTCACCTCATATTCCCTTTTTCTGGAAACGAAAAGTTTAATATATTTCCTGAGAGAGGAAAGTTTGACGAGGTTTCAAATTATCTCATTACACGTTCTTTCAATGACTAAGACTTCAATTTGAACTATTCTGAAAGTTCAAAACAATGCAGTTTTTCTTTTGTCTATATTTTCTTACCTCACACACTCTCTTTATCTAAAAGCAAAAACTTCTTTAATTGCCTTGGACAGAAGATTTTGAGGAGATTTCATTAGTATCTCATAAAGCATTCACTATATATCTGGAATCTTAATTTGAGCAGTTTTGAAAGTTCTAAATCATATAGTTTGTCCTTTGATTACAATTTAAAATTTTCTCACCTCATATTCTTTTCTACTCGAAACAAAAAGTTTAATTTATATCCAGAGACAGGAAACTAAGAAGAAGTTTCAAAGTATCTCATTGTAGGCTTTTTGAATGTCTAGAACTTCAATTCACAGTTTTGAAAGCTCAAAACAATGCAGTTTTTTTACCTACAGCGTCAATTTCCTCATCACTAATTTTTTTCCGCTAAAAACGAAACATTTTGGTAATTTATTTAGGTTTCAAAGCATCTCATTACACGTTATTCAATGTTTAGGACTTCAATTTGAACTATTCTAAAAGTTTAAAACAATGCAGTTTTTTTACCTACAGCGCCAAATTTCCTCACCACACATTCGTTTCTTTTAAAAACATTAAAAACGTTTTTTATTACATGAAACACGAGACTTTCAAGAGGTTTTTATTAGTATCAGAGAACAATATCAATCTACACCTGCAATATTTAATTGAACAGTTTTGAAAGATCAAAATCGTGCAGTTTTTCCTTTGGATATAGCTTTCTCACCTCATATTCCCTTTTTCTGGAAACGAAAAGTTTAATATATTTCCTGAGAGAGGAAAGATTGACGAGGTTTCAAATTATCTCATTACACGTTCTTTAAATGACTAAGACTTCAATTTGAACTATTCTGAAAGTTCAAAATAATGCAGTTTTTCTTTTATCTACATTTTCTTACCACACATTGTTGTCATTTAAAAGCAAAAACTTCTTTAATTGCCTTACAAACAGAAAATTTTGAGGATATTTCATTAGTATCTCATAGAGCAATCGCTATACATCTAGCATCCTAATTTGAACAGTTTTAAAAGTTCTAATTCATACAGTTTCAAAGAGGTTTCAATGGAATATTACACGTTCTTTGAAAACCTAGTAATTCAATTAGAACTGTCATGAAAGTTCAAAACAATCCAGATTTTTCATTATCTACAGCTTCAAATCTTCTCACCATACATTCTCTTCTTACAAAAATGCAAAGCTTTATTAATTACCTGGTAGAGAAAACATTGAGGAAATTCCATAAATATCTCAAAACATCACAGTGAAATTTAAAATTTAAAACCATGCAGTTTTTTCCTTGTCTACAGCTATATTCGTCAGAATTATAGAAAACATTGAATGTAGCATCTCAGTGTAATTGCACAAATCGGTTGTGTGTTAATCTGAAGAAACACCCCACGTTGTCGCTTTTCTTTGGAGCTACTTAGTATTATGGCAATTTTGGAATCGGGAACAAATTCGAAAGCTGAGGGGAACTGAGTTAAAAAACTGTATCCCACCGAATAAAATCAGCATATAAAAAGATATGGAAATCCCTGGAAGGACTTTAGCCCGCATATAAAACGCTCTTAAAGTATTCAAACGCAATATTAAAACTTTTGTTGCCTTGCTGTCTGCCACCGTAAAGTCTCCCATTAAACTTGAAGTCTATTTGTTTACTTTCAAGTTGAAATCAATGTCGCCTTTATGCAATGAGATACTGCATTCTTGCTACTACAAATTTGTAATATATATCTCCTAGCCATCTTCAGCTTAAGTCACTTCGTTGCTATGTTTCGGGCTACTAATGAAACTTTGTTTAACTTTAGCATTATTCTCATTTCGTAAATCAAATAAAGTTTGTCAGTGTTCAGTTAGTCCTTGGAGAAAACAGCTCGGGTTTTTGACTTTTTGGTGAAAAAAAGAAACTCCCCGATTGATCATAATAATTCCGAGCACATTTTAACTTTGCTGCTCTCGGAGGACCCACATCGAATTCACAAAATCAAGTCATAAATCAAACATTTGTGCGGTGGTAAATGATTGATGATGAGAGATCCAATTTGATTGACAACGGGTTTTAAACGTAACATCGAAAAAGCACCTGAAAAGTAACCTGAAGCTAATTTTCCTCCGATGCAGAATCTAAAACCTGTAGTAATGGGATTGAAATTTCCGGCGCAAAACTTTACTAGATTTGATATGAAATCGCAAACTGAGCTACATTTTAGCCAGGCACTGAGAAATTGTGTTTGCGTGGAAACTGACGTTCCTATCCTTTTTGCGTTTGCTCTCCGTGACTTCAAGATATTCGCAAAATTCGGTCGCTTATTGTACTGCTGCCTCAGAAACGTATTAAGATCGCAGACAAAGACATAATACCGGATGGGCTGTTTGTACAAGATTAAACAGTTAAATATTTATATTGCGCTTGTATAAACTTGAGGACTTTATCCGTTGTTCGGCGTAGAAGCTTGTCAAAGGTACCTTGCGAGGCAATTTTCAAACGCAAATTTTACAAAAACTGTAACAGCAAGTTCTACAGGAATTGTTCCGTTTCAATTAAGTAACGAAAGACTTTAATTTTAGAGTTGTGAAACAGCACAAACAATCAAATTCAGGAAAACAAGTTGCCGTCACGAAGCGCAAACATCAATGAAATGGAGACTTTTGTTATTGGGGAACACCGCCATTAAGCGGAAATTGTCGTCAGAGACGAACTGGTTCGTCCTTTCGGGAGTCCAGACCAAAATAAAGGGCGAGAACTGGCGTCTCTGCCTCTGCGGGTCTGAAATAAAGTGCTCAACGTACTCACCGCACCGATACTTTTTCCGTAATTTTTAATCGCCGTTTATTCGTCGATTTGAACGACTTACACATCTCTTGAAAACGTGTCTCTTGTATAAAGCAAAAAAGTGCCTATTTTTTCCTTTCTTGTGGGTTAGACAGAGCGCCAAAAAATAGTTCTTCAAAAATCTACCTCTTTGATAAGAGCAATTTTTTTAAATTCCTTTTTATGTCATTTTGTACCTACAGCAGTACTTCTAGAAATTTTAAGCAAATTCATTAAACTTCCAGAACAAAAGTTAAAGGGTTTTTGGCAAAGTGGTGTATTTTTAAAGAAGACTTGCTCAATTAGCAGTCTTGGATCATACAGGTACCATTTTTAAGTTGTAATCTACACTTTGATGTCAGCACTTGTTTCGTGTATAATTGTAACACGACTGGATTGAGAACGATAGTTGATGGTACCTACTGGTTCCGTGACTGACTTATCATGCTTAAAATTGAAAAATTCATAATTCTTTTGGAATTTCGTCCCAAGCTTGGAAATGGAATTTCTTAATAAGTCATTGTTTCCTTTGATAAATGTTTCTCTTCAAACACTACAGACCCGTTCGATAGCGTTCATATCTGGAGAAAATGGTGGCCAAACCATCCTTGTTATCTTGTTTTCAAGTAGAAAATTTGTGATTATTTTTATTCTATTAGGTTTAGCGTTGCCGCCAATGAAGCCTCGATTTTTGGTCTGCCTATCTGAACCTGACATCATATAAAAACCCCAAATTTTCATTTTCAATTGTTTTTTAGTCCAATTTTACTTATTCTGGTGTTCAGAAATTAATTTTACCACAACAATAATTTACAGCAAGTTAGAAGGTCAATTTTTGGATTTGGGACATAATCTTAACTTGAATTTCTCCAAACAAATTTTTATGAGCTTTGAGTCATTAGGCACCGATCTTGACCTTAATCCTAACCTGACTTTTTCGAAAAATATCAAATTTATATTTGAGCAAAATGTCATATATTTTGGCTCAAAAATGTAATTTTGCAAATATGTAATATTGCAAATTAAGAAATTTTAGTCAGTTTCTCATAATTTTGCATAAAGTTGAACTTGTGAAAACGCATTAAAATTTGTATTACATAATTTTTCAGCATTTTTTGGATCAAAAGTAACCTATATTTCTCTCAAAATTTCACTTATTTGGATTTTTACACGTTTTGAGACATTTTCAACAATTTTTGGCTTGACTTTCTGAACCTGACTTCCTCAAAAACACCAAATTTGTTCCAAAAGTAAATTTTATTAAAAACAATAACTTAGATTTTTTTCATCAAATTTGTCTGATTTTTACTAAAGTTAAACTTTTCAAAAACATCAAAACTGGCATTTTTAGACAATGAGTTAGTTTTAACCTATTTTCGCTATAAGCTGAACCTGAATTTTCCCAAACACCCAAAACTTATATTGAGTCATTTTGCACTGATTTTGGCCTTAATCCTGATCTGATTTGATTGATTTGACACAATATGTTATTTTACAAAGAAAAAACAACAAATTAGAATATTTGAGTCAGTTCTGAATTTCAAATTTGCATCTTTTACAAAAACTTCAAATTTGTTATTTACAAAAAATTCAAATTTTAACACCATTTGGGAATTTTCAACGATATTTAACCGGACTTTCCGAACCTGACTTCCTTAAAAAACATTTTAAGGCGCATTTATTTAAATCTTACTTATTTTCGTCTAAAATTTAGTTTTATTAAAAACAACAAATTAGGTGTTTTTAATCAATTTTCTTCTAAAACTGAGTTTCCTAAAAAAACGCCAACATTTAATTTTAGTTAATGTGGGTCCGTTTTAACTGATTTTGGCCATGACCTTAACCTGAATTTCTCCAAACCCCCTAAATTTGTATTTTTATAAGAATTGAGTCGTTTTGCACCGTAAATATAAATTAGAAGTTTTTCATCAATTTTGCCTGTTTTTTTCCTAAAATTGAACTTTTCAGAAACATCAGAATTGGTATTTTTATATAATATGAGTAAATTTTAACCGACTATGGCCATAATTTTACCTCAAATATATATTTTTATATGCGTTGAGTCACTCTACACCGACTTTGGCCTTAATCTTAACCTGACTGTTTTCGAAAAATAGCAAATTTGCATTTTGAGCCTAATTTTATTTATTTTAGCTCAAAATGTAATTTTACAAAAAAAAAAACAGCAAATTAGAATATTTAAGTCAGTTTTTTCTGATTTTGCCCTGAAGTTGAATTAAGCCATTTGGCTCTAAAGTAACCTAAATTTTTCCAAAAACATCAAATTTGTATTTTTACATCATTTGAGACATTTTCAACGATTTTTGGCCTGACTTTCTGAACCTGCCTTCAGAAAACACCAAATTTTCATTTTAAGACGTATTTAGTTGGCGAATCTGCATTTTGAAACGTTTTGAGCCAAATTTCATTTATTTTAATCCAAAAGTGTAATTTTAAAAACAACAGAACATTAGAAGATTTAAGTCGGTTTTGCCTTAAAGTTGAATTTCTTCGAATATATAAAAATTTGCATTTTTAGAGGATGTGAGTCTTTTTAAATTAATTCTAGACCTAACTCTAACTTGCATTTTACCAAACGTTTCAAATTTGCATTTGTTTAGGTAACTTTTTAACCAATTTAGTTCTAAAGTAACTTAAATTTTTTCAGAAAATTCAAATTTGTACTTATACACGCTTCGACATTTTCAACGATGTTTGGCCAGACTTTGTGAGGTAAACTTCGTCGAAACACATACACTTTTTACTTTGAGGCGTTCTTTGTTCAAATTCTTTGTTCCAAAAACTTAATTTCTTCAAAAATAACAATTTAGGAGTCTTAAATCATTTTTTTCTTAATTTTTTAAATTTCTCTAAACACTTCAAATGCTGACTTTCTGAACCTGACTTTCTCAAAAAACCCCAAATTTTCATTTTGAGGTACTCGTATTTTTGGTTAAATTTTACTTATTTTGTTCCAAAAATTAACCTTACCCTGAATTTCTCCAAACAACCTAAATTTGTATTTTTATAAGCATTGAGTCGTTTTGCATCGTATCTATAAATTAGAAGTTTTTCATCAATATCGCCTGTTTTTTTTCTTAAAATTTAACTTTTCAGGAACATCAAAATTTGTATTTCTAGATAATATGAGTCAATTTTATCCGATTTTAGCTATAATCTTACCCTGAATTTCTCCTATTTTTATCAGCATTAAGTCGTTTTGCACGGATTTTGGTCTTAAGCCTAATCTGACTTTTTGAAAAATAGCACGTTTGCATTTGGAGAAAAATTTTAATTATTTTAGTCCAAAAAGTAATTTTACAAAAAAAAAACAGCAAATTAGAATATTTAAGTCAGTTTTGCCTGATTTTGCCCTGAAGTTGAATTTCTACAAAGGCAACAAAATTTGCGTTTTAGATGGTTTAAATAATTTTTTAAGCCATTTGGCTCTAAAGTAACCTAAATTTTTCCAAAAACTTCAAATTTGTAATTTTACATCATTTGAAATATTTTCAACGATTTTTGGCCTGACTAACCTGACTTCTCCGGAAACACCATTTTCATTTTAAGACGTATTTAGTTAGCAAATTTGAATTTTGAAGCGTTTTAAGCCAAATTTCTTTTATTTGACCCTTTTGAATAGGTGTAATTTTACAAAAAAAAACAGACAATTAAAATATATAAGTCTGTTTTTTGTATTAAAATTGAATTTCTACGAAGATATCAAAATTTGAATTTATAGGGGATGTGAGTAGGTCCATTTAAATAAATTTTAGACCTAATTCTAACTTGCATGTTATCAAAAATTTCAAATTTGTATTTTCTAGACGCTTGAGGTAGAAAAACCTTTATTCAAAAATAAAAACTTAGGAGTCTTAAATCAATTTTTATATATTTTTTTAAATTTCTCTCGAAACTTCAAATGCTGACTTTCTGAACCTGACTTTCTCAAAAAACACCAAATTTTCATTTTGAAGTACTCGTATTTTTGGTTAAATTTTACTTATGTTGTAAGTAAAAATAAGTTTTACAAAAACAATAAATTAGGAGTTTTTCATTAATTGAATGTTTTTTTCCTAAAATTGAATTTTTGAGAATGGAATATTTTAGAAATATCAAAATTAGCATTTTTATACTATGCGGATCAGTTTTAAGAGGTTTTAGTTATAATCTTACCGTGAATTTCTTTCTTTATAAGCATTGAGTCATTTTGTACTGATTTTCGCTTTAATCCTAATCTGACTTTTTTGAAAAATAGCAAATTTTCATTTTGCAGCATTTTGAGCCAATTTTCATTTATTTTCAGTTACAGTTTTAAAACAGCAAATCAGATTAATTTGAGTCAGTTGTTTAAAAAATTTTTTTAACTTATTTGGCTCTAAAGCGACAAAAATATTCTCAAATACTTTAAATTTGTAGTTTTTCAAAACTTGTTTAACATTTTTGTTTGTTTCACATTGTAAACCATTTTTAACCTGACTTTCTAAATATGACTTCATCAAAAAACACAAAATTTTCATTTTAAGGCTTATTTAGGTACACTTATTTTGGCCTAAAACTTAATTTTACCAAAAATAACAAATTGCAAGTTTTTATTAAACTTACCTCTAAAACTTCTAAAACTGAGAAACTATAGAAACATAAAAATTTGAAATTTGACCAAATGTGGGTCAGTTTTTACCAATTTTGGCCATAATCTTTTCCTGGGTTTCTCCAATCACCCTAAATTTGTATTTTTATAAGCACTGAGTCGTTTTGCCCCAATGTTGGCCTTAATCCTACCTTTTCTTTGAAAAGTATCAAATTTGCACTTCGAAGAGTTCAGAGCCAAATTTCATTTATTTTAGTCAAAAAATGTAATATTACAAAAAAAACAGCAAATTAGAACATTTGAGTCAGTTTTGCCTTAAAGTTGAGCTTCAACAAAGAAATCAAAATTTGCACTTTTTAGAGAATGCGTGTCAACTTACATTAATTCTAGACATAATTCTAACTTGCCATTTACCAAAAATTTCAAATTTGCCTTTTTAGACGGTTTAAGTCATTTTCTAACACACTTAGTTTTAAAGTAACTTATTGTTTTTTTCCAGAAACTTGAAAATTGTATTTTTACAAGCCTCCAGACATTTTCAACAACTTTTAGCCTGAATTTGTGAACTTGACTTCATCGAAAAACACCAAATTAATATTTATTTTGTGACGTTTTTAGTCAAACTTCTCTTATTTTGCCCTAAGAGCCCCTACCAAAAACAAAACAAATTAGGAGTTTTGCGTAATTTTCTCCTAAAATTGAGTTACTCAAAAAACATCATAATTTGCATTCTTAGACAATCTGGGTAATTTTTAACCAGTTTTGGCAACAAGCTTAACCTGCATTTACTGGAAGAACGTCAAAATTTGCATTTTTATACCTTATGGGACATTCTTAACTGATTTGGGATATAATATTAACTTAAATTTCTCCAAACACAAATTTGTATTTTTATAGGCATTGAGTCATTTATTTTGGCCCAAAAATGTAATTTTGCAATAAACAGCAAATGTAGTAAATTGAATGAGTTTATCATAATTTTGCAAAAAGTTGCATACAAATTTGCATTACATAATTTTTCTGGTTTTGTCATTTTTCAACCGATTTGGATCAAAAGTAACCTAAATTTCTCAAAAAATTTCACTTATATGTATTTTTACAAGTTTTTAGATATTTTCAACAATTTTTGGCTTGACTTTCTGAACCTGACTTTCTCATAAACACCAAATTTCCATTCTGAGGTACTCTTACTTTTTTGTTCAATTTTACATATTTTGTTCCAAAAGTTAGTTTTACCAAAAACAATTACTTGGATTTTTTTCATCAAATTTGTCTGATTTTTTACTAAGATTGAACTTTTAAAAAATATCAAAATTTGCATTTTCAGTCAATGAGTCAGTTTTATTCGTTTTTAGCTATAAACTTACCCTGAATTCCTCCAATCATCCAAAATTTATATTGAGTCAATCTGCACCGATTTTGGCTTTAATCCTGAACTGATTTTTTGAAACATAGCACAATTGCATTTTGAGGCATTTTGAGCCAAATTTGATTTATTTTAGTACAAAATGTTATTTTACAAAGAAAAAACAACAATTTAGAATATTTCAATCAGTTTTGAATTTCAAATGTGCATTTTTAGACGGTTTAAGGAATTTTTAACCCATTTGATCCCCAAAACAACATCAAAAAACAACCTCAATTTTTCCAAAAACTTAAAATTGTATTTTAATTTTTGTTACCATTTGATACATGTTCAACGATTTTTATCCGGATTTTTGAACCTGACTTCCTCAAAAAACACTAAATCTTCATTTTAAGGCGTATTTAGTTAAATTTCACTTATTTTGGACTAAAATTCAGTTTTATCAAAAAACAACAAATTAGAGTTTTTAATCAATTTTCTTCTAAAACTGAGTTTCCTAAAAAAACGCCAAAATTTAATTTTGATTTTGACCATAACCTTACCCTGAATTTCCCCCAACACCCTAAATTTGTATTTTTATAAGCATTGAGTCGTTTTGCACCGTAACTATAAATTAGAAGTTTTTCATCAATTTTGCCTTTTTTTTCCTAAAATTTAATTTTTCAGAAACATCAAAATTTGTTAGTGAACGAAATTTTTAGCTTTTTCGCAGGAAACTCTGGTTTAGAATATGCAAAAAAGCAATATTTACTAATTGGAAATTGAAAACTTATCTGCTTTAAAAATTTCCACAAATATTGCAGCGTTTAAGAAGGAAACAAACAGAAACAACTACTCCGAGGCCTAATACCCCTACCGGCATTGAATTACAGTGTTTGTTTCAAAGCTCATTTTATAAAGCAAAAAAAAAATATTAAAATGAATTAGTAAAGTCATAAAAAATTAATGCTAAAAGGCCAAAAAAATATTAAGCTTTTTGCAAAGATTATAGAACCAGAGTTTAATTAAGATATGCGATAATGCACATGTATAATTACAATTTGGAAATTTGAAAACTTGTCTGCTTTCGGCATTTCCAAAACCTTGTAGTTATACATAAAGAAGGAAACAAATAGAAACAACTACTTCAAGGGCTAATACCCCTACCGACATTGAATTATACTATTTGTTTCAAAGCGTAAATATTATAGAAAACATACATAAAAGCAAAGATGAAATACAAGAAAGTGCTCTTGAATAAAACAAACAAGAAAAAAGGTAAACATTTCGTTCACTAACATATTTCGCAGAAAATAACTTTCTTTTAACTATCAAAATTTGTTTTTTTAGATAACCGATTTTAGCTATAATCTTACCCTGAATTTCTCCAAACAAAGAACATCAAAATTCAAAAACAAAGAAACATCAAAATTGCTATTTTTAGATAATAGAGCCAATTTTAACCGATTTTAGTCTAGTTTTAGTTCTCTCTCGACCGAATTAGTCTATAATCTTACCCTGAATTTCGCCAAACACCCCAAAATTATATTTTTATAAACATTGAGTCACTCTACACGGACTTTGACCTTAATCTTAACCTGACTTTTTTGAAAAATAGCAAATTTGCATCTTGGGCCAAATTTCATCTATTTTAGTCCCAAGTGTAATTTTACAAAAAAAAAGCAGCAAATTAGAATATTTATGTCAGTTTTGCCTGATTTCGCCCTGAAGTTGAATTTCTGCAAAGACATCTAAATTTGCGTGTTTAGACGGTTTAAAAATTTTTTTTAGCCATTTGACTCTAAAAGAATCTAAACTTTTCCAAAAACTTCAAATGTGTGTTTTTACGTCATTTGAGACATTTTCGGAGACCTGACTTCTCAGGATACACCAAATTTTCAATTTAAGACGTATTTAGTTAGTCAATTTGCAGTTTGAAGCATTTTGAGCCAAATTTCCTTTATTTTAATCCAAAAGTGTAATTATACAACAGCAAACTAGATTGTTTAAGTCAGTTTTGCCTTAAAGTTGAATTTTTTGGAATATATCCAAATTTGCATTTTTAGAACATGTGAGTCATCATAAATTAATTCTAAACTCAATTCTACCTTGCATTTTACCAAAAATTTATTTGCATTTTTAGACGTTTTATACCATTTTTTCACCTTTAAATTTGTATTTTTACAAGCTTCAAGACATTCTCAACGATGTTTGGCCAGCATTTGTGAAGTAAACTTCCCCGAAAAACATCAAATTTTTATTTATGGCTTTTTTAGCCAAATTTCTCTTATTTTTTATTTCGTTCTAATTTTTTTTTTCAAAAATAACAACTTAGGAGTCTTAAATGATTATTTTTTTTTTATTTTTTTAAATTTTTCTAAAAACTTCAAATGCTGATTTGTCTTCAAACTCTGAACCTGACTTTCTCAAAAAATACCAAATTTTCATTTTAAGGTTACTCGTATTTTTGATTAAATTTTACTTATTTTGTTCCAAAAATAAATTTTACCAAAAACAATCAGTTAGAAGTTATTCATCACTTGTATGCTTTTTCCTACAACTTAACTTTTTAGAAATATAAATAATTTAATTTTTAGCTATATCCTACCCTGAATTTCTCCAAACACCGCAAATTTATATTTTTATAAGGATTGAGTAAATTTTGCATTGATTCTGGTTTTAATCCTAACCTGAGTTTTTTTTAAAATAGCAAAGTTGATTTTGCAACATTTTGAGCCAAATTTCATTTCTTTTCAGTTACAGTTTTAAAACAGCACATTAGATTATGAATTTGAGTCAGTTGTGCCTGATTTTGCCCTGAATCTGACTTTCTTCAAAAATCTAAATTTGCATTTTTAAAAAAGTAAATTTGCATTTTCCAAAGTAACAAAACTTTTTCCCAAACACTTTAAATTTGTTTTTTTTCAAAACTTGAGACATTTTCAACCATTTCTGGACTGATTTTCTGAATCTCGTCAAAAAACAACAATTTTAAGGCGAATTTAGTTAAAATTCACTTATTTTGGTATAAAATTGAATTTTACCAAAAACAACAAGTTAGAAGTTTATATTAATTTTTTTTCTAAAACTAGTTACTACAGAAACACCAAAAAATCAAATTTTACCAATTGTGGGAAACTTTGGGAATGGGAATTTTGGCCATTATCTTACCCTGAGTTTCTCCAATCACCCCATATTTGAATTTGTATAAGCATTGAGTCGTTTTGCTTCAATTTTGGCCTTAATCCTACCATTTCTAAAAAAAAAATTACATCTGAATTTAAAAGAGTTCTTTGTAATTTTACAGAAAACAGCAAATTAGAATAGCTGGATCAGTTTCTACAAGGACATCCATTTTTTCCATTTTTAGAGGAAGCAGTCATCTTAAATTAATTCTAGACATAATTCTAACTTGCAATTTAGTAAAAATTTCAAATTTGCATTTTAAAGCGTTTTGATACAAAATTTATTTTTTTAGTCAAGGCAAAAGGAATTTTGTAAGGATCGCGATCCACATCGCGATATCGTAATCCACAGGCATTATGATTAAAAAACCTACAAAAAATTGTGTTAGGATAAACAGTCATTAATGACATATTTTGTGACAGAGCTAATTGCAAACTAGCCGGTACTTAGACACAATAACAGAGACACAATTTCGGAACTCTGCATGTTTCAAAATATTTATGTTAAAGGTTGGACAATTGTCTACATGTTTCATTATTTAAAAATAAACTGTAGTTTTTACGAGGAGAGTTGTTTTAGGTAGATTGTGGATGTTTGAGTAGAACCCCTTATCAAAAAACAGCTAATAATTGGGCGACTTTTTTACAAAATATACCACTTTTCGTAAAACCTCGGTAACGGTTTTATAACCCCTTAATAAAACTTTTTCCAAAAACATGTCGAGGTACTAAAAATATATTAAACAATATTCTGAGATCATGGATTTTTGTCAAATTTTATAATGTTTTGATTTAATGTAGTACCATCAATTATTAAGTTTATTTTAGTCGTGGTACAGTTGTACGTGAAACGACCCGATGACAAAGTGTAGATTACAACTTAAAAACGGTACATGATGGAGGATCAAGCTAAATGGGCAATTAAAAATACCCCTATAACTTTCGTTCTAGAGTTTTAATAAAAAAAATGCCTAAAATATCTAGAGGTACCTCTGTATAACACCCAAGAAATTAACTTTTTAAAAATGGTCACCCCCTGTACAAAAGTCAGGCTTTTCTGCAGTGCTTTCAGCCTGCCGCCGCAACAATGAATTTTAAAAATAACAAAAACCACTTTTTTTGTAATTTATTACTATTTTTTCAACAGCACTATATTTTAACCCGCTGTTAACTCATAAATCTATGTGCTGTTAAATTAAATTTATTACTTACATGTCGATTCAAATTCAACGCTTTTCAGGGGTCAGCTCGCATGTAAACAAGCTGACATAATGTTAATATAATCGGCGGTTTCGGGTTTCTTCATAATGGAGCAAACCCAATTATCTAATTGTTCTCTGCTCCCGACCGCTTGTATTCCCTGGTGTCAGGTTTGTTTATTTGGGCCCCGAATCGTAAGAATAATAGGCTTCATACAAACGAGCTTTGAGTTAGCTAACGTTTCCAAGCAGCCTGTTATCGTTTTGATTTAATTATTTATTCCGCAAAGCGTAAACTTTCCACGAATCTGACAAAAAAGCCACCCCCCCCCCCCCCTCCCACCACAGTCTGGTAATTTTATTATGGTACTTTTTTTTTGTTTAACCACTTACCTATCCTTCTAAAGACACAATAGTTTTCTGTTACAGGATTTTTACATATTGTGAGGCTGCCTTTTGGGCTCTGACATCACTCATATTTTGACTCTTTTTACTCGGGAATAAACGTGCAAAGATACGGCCTCCATAAATCAAACATTTGTGACGCGAGATATGATTAATGAGACTTCAATTGTTCGATCTACACGCGCCCCAATACGTGACGATGCTTGCGGAATATTAGTTATTTAAAGAGAACCGAACCCCTTTCTCGTTTTTTTTTCAGGATCGCATGTCAAGGCTCATATTGCTAGCAATTTTTCAAAAAAAAAAAAAAAAAGTAAAATGTTGGAAAGAAGTTGTCATTAGGGAGCATAGAGAGTCGATATATACATTACTCTACTTGTATAGGGGGCCCGAATGATGTGCATTAGTAGATATGCTGCAAAGCTTCAGGTACAGTTTCAGTCATTTTCTCATGTAACCCCCTAAAAAAATATAACATATATTTTGCAGAAAATCATACTGAAATATGAAAACTTGTCTTTTAATAAAAATAAACTACCCTAGTGTCTCCATCCTCATAGTGTCAACTCTCATCTCATTATCTCTTACCAATTGTCACCCTTCGCATTAATCATCTCTATTCTCATCACTTCTATACGTATTTTATTAAATGTCTGCCTTTATTTAAAAAAACAAACTCTTTTTTACCCCCTTTATCATATTTACATCAATACACCCCAATTTGGAATACCATCTCCTATCTAAATAGAAGAAAATTATTGAAATCGACTATTTAGAGATAAATAAATTAAGAAATTATTATAACAATCAGATTGTACGAAGTTCTTACATTTTAAGCAGCACATCAGCAGGCCGGCTGGAAATTAAACTAAATTTAGCTAAGTAATCCTTAATAATATTCGAAAACAAATTTAAATGAAAAGTAATAAACTAATGTCAAAGCTGAATAAAAGAAAGAAGATGACTGTCATTTGTTCTGTGTGCCGTTTTGTCGAGTTAAAATCTGAGAAAGAAAACTTAAAACGAAAGAAATGAAAACTAAAATTTCAGCAGCGCTTAGTTCAATTTTGTGTTCAAAATTGGAATTTAGTTTAAGTCTTCTAATTCTAGTTTAAGTTAATACAGTGTTTAAGGTCGGAACTTAGTTAAATTCTGAGTCCAACGTTTAAAGACCATATTTAGTTAAATTCCTGGTTCAAGTTCGGGGATCAGTTAAATCCCTAGTTGAAAATCGAAATTTAGTTAAATTTCGAGCTCTAAGTCAAAAGTAGTCAAAATAGTTAAAAGTTAGAGACGGAATTTGTCCAGTTTTTTTGCCAGAAATCCGCCACGTTGTAATGTCATTCTCAAAGAATATCAAATGATGAATCGCAATATTGAGAATCATTAGAGGATACGGTTCTCTTCATATCTAATAAACTAGCGCGTTGCTGAATAATAGAAACTTAAAAATGCCACCAATTCAAACATATTCGACTTCAAACCTAAAATGTAAATAAATTTCAAATTGAAACTCAGACTTTAACTGAATTCCGACTTTAAGTATTTAAATTTAACTAAATTCTGGTGTTTAAACTTGGAAATTAACTAAATTTCAGATTCAAACACGCGATTTAATTAAACTCAGACTTCAAACACATATCTTATTTAAAGTTCGACTTTGAATATGAAATTTGTCTAAATTGTGACTTTGAACATAGAATTTAACTTAATTCTGACACTGAACTCTAATTTTAACTTAATTCCGACTTTTTTAGTAAAAAAATCTAAAATAGATCATTGACGTTTTCGTATTATATGATATAATATAAATTTCTGCAAAAGCTCCAAATTTGTATTTTTACACTATTTGAGTAGGTTTTCACCAATATTGTCCCTAATCTTTTCTTACTTTCTCAAAAAACACTAGTATTTGCATTGTGGAGGGATTTTCAGTCAAGTTTCTCTTGTTAAGGTGACTCTTGTTATGATGATTGATTCGACACAAAAAATTTTGAAATTTTTAGAGGAAGTGGGTCAATTTAAATCGATTTTCTTCTTGACGCTAAGCTTCTCCAAAGACGACTAATTTTATTTTTACAATTTTGGAATTGTTTTTATCCAATTTTGGCCCTAATGCTAAACTGACTTTCTCGAAAAATACCAAATTAGCTAAATTTGCAGTCGAGTCGCATTGTATCTAATATTACTTATTTTAGTGTAACTTTACTAATAACAATAAATCATATGTTTCGGATCAGTTTTGCCTTATTTTGTAGTAAAATTGAAATTCTAAATTAAACATAAAATTTTGCGTTTTTGGAGGATGCGCTTTTTATGGAGAATGTGGAGGAAGTCATTTTTAATCAATTTCAATTTTGCATTTTTAGATGTTTTATGTATGTTTTAACAGATTTTGGCTTCAATCATAATTTAAATGTTTTCAAAAACTTGTCAACAAATTTGTATTTTTACATCATTTGAGTCATTTTCAATGACCTCTGGCCCTAATCCTGACTAGAGATTCAAGGGTTCCAAACAATCCAGAACGGAGCAATCGGGGTCTTTTTTCCAAGCCTCAGAAAAATTTAAAAAATTTCAAAAAAGTGTAAATTGAAAACAAAAAAGAACAAGATCGTAAAGGTTTGTAAATGTGTTCTAGACATACCTTAAATCCAAAAATATGAACAAAAATTATATTCATCATTATTTTACCACCTACACATAACATTTGAAGTAGAGATAGCGTAGAATTTCTTTCTAGATAATAATCACAACAGTCCAACACGATACAATTAAACCATATTTATTTTGCATTTGTAATGAATTAAAAATACAACTTCTGTTAAAAAAAAATAAAAAAAATTGATCGTAATTCTGTTAATTTAAAACAGAAGAAAAAAATTAAGACAAATATGTTTTTAAAGGCATATCCAAGTCGGAATCCGAATCCGATGTCTCGCCATATGAATTTTCTGAAGAAAGGTCTGTTTCTGGCTTTCAATTCGGCGTCTGGATCAATATTAACATTAACATAAACATCTTCATTTTATTAATGAAAATTCAATTCTTGTAAAATATAGCTCATTTTTGACGTATACACCTGCCTTTTATTTTTCAATTTTTTATTCAAGAGATCTTGACTAAATTTTGGTTTTAATAACGAAGATTAACTAAATTATTAGACTCAAAACTCAAAACTTAAGTAACTTCCGACTTTCTAAACAAGAAATTTAACTAAAATTTGATTTTAAATGTAAAATTTACCCAAATTCCGACTTTAAATACAAAATTTATTTAAATTCTGACTTTGAATTCGCAATTCTACTAAATTTCGACTTTGAACTCAAAATTTAATTAAATTTCAACCTTGAACTCAGACCTTAACAGAATTCTTTCTTTCAACTTAAAATTTTCCTAAATTCCGACTTTGAACTCGAAATTTAATTAAAATCCAACTTTAAAGTCAGATCTGAACTAAATACAGATTTTAAAGGCGAAACTAAAGTCTGACTTAGAACTCAGAACTTAACTAAATTGCGACATTTTAAATCCGGAATTGAACTAATATTTGATTCTAAACATAAAATTTAACTAAACTCCGACATTAAATACAAACTTTATTTAAATTCTGACTTTGAAATTGAAATCCTATTAAATTCCGCCCTTGATCTCAAAATTTAATTAGAGTTCAATTTTAAACTCAGGCCTTAACTAAATTTCAGCTTTGAAATCGAAATTTAACTAAATCCTGAGTTAGAACTCGGAACCTAACTCAATTCCGACTTTATAAACCCTGAATTTAACTCAATTTCGACTATAAATATGAAACTTAATTACATTTAGATACGAAATTTATTTAAATTCTGAATTTCCAATCCTACTAAATTCCGACTTTGAACTCAAAATTTAATTAAATTGCAACTTTAACCTCAGACATTAACTAAATTCCGACTCTGAATATGAAATTTAACTAAATTCTTGCTTTAATCTCAAAATTTTACGAAATTCCAACTTTCAACTCGAAACTTAATTAAATTCCAACTTTAAAGTCAGATGTTAACTAAATTCCGATTTTGCAGGCGATGTTTCTATAAGGCGAAAACTAAATTTTGACTTAGACCTCTGAACTTAACTAAATTCCGAAATTTTAAATTCGAAATTGAATTAAAATTTGATTATAGACATAAAATTTTACTTAAATCCGTCTTTAAACACAAACTATAATTAAATTCTGACGTTGAAATTGAAGTCCTACTAAATTCCTACCTTGAACTCAAAATTTAATTAAATCTCAACTATAAACACAGGCCTTAACTAAATTTCGACTTTAAATTCAAAATGTAACCAAATTCTGACATAGAACTCGGAACCTAACTAAATTCCGACTTTATAAGCCCTGAATTTAACTCCATTTCGACTATAAATATGAAATTTAGCTGCATTCCGCATTTAAATACGAAATTTAACTAAAGCCTCACTTTTTGGAATTCTACTAAATTCTTACTTTGAACTCAAAATTTAAATACATTTCAACCTTAAACTCAGAATTTCGACTTTAAATAGGAAATTTAACTAAATTCTGACTTAGAACCCAGAATTAAGCTAAAATTTGTATTAAATATAAAATTTAAGTAAATTCCGACTTTAAATACGAAATGTATTTAAGTTATGACTTTGAATTTTCAATCCTAATAAACTCTCCCTTTGAAATCAAAATTTAACTAAATTTCAACTTTCAACTCAGACATTAACTAAATTCTGAGTTTATATACGAAAATTAACTAAAATTTTATTTTAAATATAAAATTTAACTAAATTCCGACTTTAAATACGAAATTTATTTAAATTCTGACTTTGAATTTTCAATCTTACTAAATTCTCCATTTGAACTCAAAATCTAACTAAATTTCAACTTTCCACTCAAACATTTACTTAATTCCGACTTTATACACGAAATGTAATTAAAATTTGATTTTAAATATAAAATTTAACTAAACTCCGACTTTAAATACGAAAGTTATTTAAACTTTAACTTTGAATTTGCAATCCTATTAAATTCCGACTTTGAACTCTAAATTTAATTAAATTTCAACTTTAAACGCAGACATTAACCAAATTCCGACTTTAAGTACAAAATTTAACTAAATTCTCTCTTTGAATTCGAAATTCTACTAAATTGTGACTTTGACCTCGAAATTTAATTAAAATCCAACTTTAAAGTCAGATCTGAACTAAATACAGATTTTAAAGGCGAAACTAAATTCTGACTTAGAACTCAGAACTTAACTAAATTACGACATTTTAATTCCGGAATTGAACTAATATTTGATTCTAAATATAAAGTGTAACTAAACTCCGACAATAAATAAAAACTTTATTTAAATTCTGACTTTGAAATTGAAAACCTACTAAATTCCGCCCTTGAACTCAAAATTTAATTAGAGTTCAATTTTAAACTCAGGCCTTAACTAAATTTCAGCTTTGAAATCAAAATTTAACTAAATCCTGACTTAGAACTCGGAACCTAACTCAATTCCGACTTAATAAACCCTGAATTTAACTCAATTTCGACTATAAATATGAAAATTAATTACATTTAGATACGAAATTTAACTAAATTCTCACTTTGAATTTGGAATTCTACTAAATTCTGACTTTGGACTTAAAATTTAATTACATTCCAACTCTAAACTCAGACCATAACTAAATTTTGACCTTCGATACCAAATTTATTTAAATTCTGACTTTGAATTTGCAATCCTACTAAATTCCCACTTTGGACTCAAAATTTAATTTAATTTCAATTTTTAACTCAGATATTAACTAATTTCTGATCTTATATACGAAATTTAACTTAAATTAGATTGTGAATATAAAATTTAACTAAATTCATACTTAAATATGAAATGTATTTAAATTCTGACTTTGAATTTCCAATCCTACTAAATTCCGACTTTGAACTCAAATATTAATTAAATTGCAACTTTGACCTCAGACATTAACTAAATTCCGACTCTAAATACGAAATTTAACTAAATTCTTGCTTTAAACTTGAAATTCTACTAAATTCCGATTTTGAACTCGAAATTTAATTAAATTCCAACTTTGAAGTCAGATGTTAACTAAATTCCGATTTTGAAGGCGAGATTTCTATAAGGCAAAAACTAAATTTTGACTTTAGACCTCTGAACTTAACTAAATTCCGATATTCTAAATTTGAAATTGAATTAAAATTTGATTTTAAACATAAAATTTTACTTAAATCCGACTTTAAAAACAAACTATAATTAAATTGTGACTTTGATCTTGAAATCCTACTAAATTCCTACCTTCAACTCAAAATTTAATTAAATCTCAACTATAAACTCAGGCTTTAACTAAATTTCGACTTTAAATTCAAAATGTAACTCAATTCTGACATAGAACTCGGAACTTAACTAAATTCCGACTTTATAAACCCTGAATTTAATTCCATTTCGACTATAAATATGAAATTTAGCTACATTCCGCATTTAAATACGAAATTTAACTAAATCCTCACTTTGAATTTGGAAATCTACTAAATTCTGACTTTGAACTCAAAAATTTGTTACATTTCAACCTCAAACTCAGACCTTACCTAAATTTCGACTTTAAATAGGAAATTTAAATAAAGTATGACTAGGAACCCAGAATTTAACTAAATTCGACTTTACAGAATTAAACAAAAATTTTATATTAAATATAAAATTTAAGTAAATTCCAACTTTAAATACGAAATTTATTTAAATTATGACTTTGAATTTTTAATCCTACTAAATTCTCCCTTTGAAATAAAAATTTAACTAAATTTCAACTTTCAACTCAGACTTTAACTACTTTCTGATCTTATATACGAAATTTAATTTAAATTAGATTTTAAATATAAAATTTAACTAAAGTCATACTTTAAATATGAAACTTATTTAAATTCTGACTTTGAATTTCCAATCCTACTAAATTCCGACTTTGAACTCAAAATTTAATTAAATTGCAACTTTAACCTCAAACATTAAATAAATTCCGACTCTAAATATGAAATTTAACTAAATTCTTGCTTTAATCTCAAAATTCTACTAAATTCCAACTTTGAACTCGAAACTTAATTAAATTCCAACTTTAAAGTCAGATGTTAACTAAATTCCGATTTTAAAGGCGAGGTTTCTCTAAGGCTAAAACTAAATTTTGACTTAGACCTCTGAACTTAACTAAATTCCGAAATTTTAAATTCCAAATTGAATTAAAATTTGATTATAGACATAAAATTTTACTTAAATCCGTCTTTAAACACAAACTATAATTAAATTCTGACATTGAAATGTCCTACTAAATCCCTACCTTGAACTCAAAATTATAATTAAATTTCAACTTCAACAAACGCAGACATTAACCAAATTCCGACTTTAAATACAAAATTTAACTAAATTCTCTCTTTGAATTCGAAATTCTACTAAATTGCGACTTTGACGTCGAAATTTAATTAAATCTCAACTGTAAACTCAGGCCTTAACTAAATTTCGACTTTAAATTCAAAATGTAACTAAATTCTGACATAGAACTCGGAACCTATCTAAATTCCGACTTTATAAACCCTGAATTTAACTCCATTTCGACTATAAATATGAAATTTAGCTGCATTCCGCATTTAAATACGAAATTTAACTAAAGCCTCACTTTTTGAAATTCTACTAAATTCTGACTTTGAACTCAAAATTTAATTACATTTCAACCTTAAACTCAGACTTTAACTAAATTTCCATTTTAAATAGGAAATTTAACTAAATTCTGACTTAGAACCCAGAATTAAGCTAAAATTTTTATTAAATATAAAATTTAAGTAAATTCCGACTTTAAATAAGAAATGTATTTAAATTAAGACTTTGAATTTTCAATCCTAATAAACTCTCCCTTTGAAATCAAAATTTAACTAAATTTAAACTTTCAACTCAGACATTAACAAAATTCTGAGTTTATATAAGAAAATTAACTAAAATTTGATTTTAAATATAAAATTTAACTAAATTCCGACTTTAAATACGAAATTAATTTAAATTCTGACTTTGAATTTTCAATCTTACTAAATTCTCCCTTTAAACTCAAAATCTAACTAAATTTCAACTTTCCACTCAAACATTTACTAAATTCCGACTTTATGCACGAAATGTAACTAAAATTTTATTTTAAATATAAAATTTAACTAAATCCCGACTTTAAGTACGAACTCTGACTTTGAATTTGCAATCCTATTAAATTCCGACTTTGAACGCAGACATTAACCAAATTCAGACTTTAAGTACAAAATTTAACTAAATTCTCTCTTTGAATTCGAAATTCTACTAAATTGTGACTTTGACCTCGAAATTTAATTAAATCCCAACTTTAAATTCCGATCTTAACTAAATTCCGATTTTAAAGTCGAAATTTTTATAAGGCAAAACTAAGTTCTGATTTAGAGCTCTAAACATAACTAAATTCCGACCTTTTAAATCTGGAATTAAACTAAAATTTGATTTTAAACATAAAATTTAAATTACTTCTGACATTAAATACAAACTTTATTTAAATTCTGACTTTGAACTTAAAATCCTACTAAATCTGAACTTGAACTCAAAATTTATTTAAATTTCAACTTTAAACTCAGGCCTCAACTAAGATTAGATTTTATTTCGATCGATCAATTAGATTAAGTTAAAAACTAACTAAATTCCGACTTTATAGTTCCCAAATTTAACTCAGCTTCAACTATAAATATAAAATTTAACTACATTCCGCGCTTAAATACGAAATTTAACTAAATCCTCACTTTGAATTTGGAGTTCCACTAAATTCTGACTTTGAACTCAAAATATAATAACATTCAAACTTTAGACTCAGACTTTAACTAAATTTCGACTTTAAATAGGAAATTTAAACAAATTCTGACACCGAACTCGGAATTTAACTAAATTCGACTTTATAAACTCGGAATTAAACTACAATTTGATATTAAATATAAAATTTAACTAAATTTTGACTTTAAATTCGAAATTTATCTAAATTCTGAATTCGTAATTCCACTAAATTCTGACTTTGACCTCAAAATTTCATTGGATTCATACTCAGACCTTAACTAAATTTCGACTTTAAATACGAAATTTAACTAACTTCTGACTTTTAAATCGCAGTTTTAATAAAGTCGAACATTTAAATTAAAATTTAACTGAATTTCGTCTTTAAATTCAGACCTTAGCTAAATTTTGATTTTAAATACGAAATGTAAGTAAAGTTTTACTGAAATCACGGTAATTAACTAAATCCCGATTTTTAAACAAGAAATTTAATCAAAATTTGAATTTAAATATAAAATTTGACTTAACTTTGACTTAAAATGTGAATTTTATATAGTTTCTGACTTTGAGATTAGAAATCCACTAACTTCTGTTTTAACGCAGGCCTTAACTAAATTTCAACTTTAAAAACGAAATTTAACTTGAACTCTGCCTTTGAATTTGAAATTTTACTTAATTCCGCCTTTAAACTCACACCTTAACTAAATTCCGATTTTTTAATACAGAGTTTAACTAAATAATGATTTAAAACGCGGAATTTAAATGAATTCAGATTTTGAACTCGGAATTTAAAGAAAAACATTTTGTTGGCCCTTCTGCACCTTAGTAGCTATCGGTACAGTTTTGCAATATATTTTTAATTCCACATAAGACAAGGCTCTAACTATTTTTATGGAAAAAATTACGCGGTTGGCTTTTGAAAAGTACGAATCAGTTTTTATTTTTGCATATATTGGAAACGAGAAAAGTGGCTTTGTTTTCTAACAGAAAAATGGAAACTATTGTTAAGCAGGGAATTCTGAAAAGTCCGATATTTTTATCAAAGTAATGATACCCATTGTAGAATTGTAGATTTTTTAGCTCGATGATGATCCAGAGTGTGGGTTGAAACGTCGCTTAAGTGTTGGATTAGAAAAACTTGCAGTCCATTATTTCGTGAGACTCTATTTTTTACTACTTACTTTTAGGTATTTTGTATCAACACACGTGTTTTGTGTGATATTGGAAAACGAATTTCGCACTATTCTTAATAAAATTATTTGGATTATTTGAAATACTAATTTATCTTGGTGTTTCGAGCTTTGAAAAAGGTTCGACGAAACAACTTTGTTGACGTTTCGCAGACTTATCTATTGCGTTCTTCAGAATTACCGAAAAGAAAAAAGTGTCTAAAAAGATGGAATAGAAAATTATACCAATTGAGGTGCTTTAGTTGTTAGTATTAATGTCTGTGGTTCTGAAATTTGCTTAGCTTGTGAATTGTCAGGAAAATGTAATTTTATATAAATGGTCGTTATTCTGAATGGCACGTTTGAAATTATTTTAACGTATTCTTTTGTACCTAATGTAACCTATTCTGTTTATTTAAATTTCACTCTATATAGTACTACCTACTGATGACAATATCATTCTACCCTCATACTCTATAGTATTTTTTTGCGATGTTGGTTGATTTTGAATTAATATAGAGATATGTGTAAATATTAGCATACTGGAAAATTTTGATCTTTAAAGTTTCTTATAGAGGTTTAATAAGAAATTTGGACCCCGTTTAGTCCAGGAGAATAAAAGGGACGATGTAAAAAACAACAAACTCTCTAAGATACTTAACCTACAAAATGATTTGAAAAATTGTAAAATTCTAGGAAATTGTTTTCAGCTTTATGAAGCCGTGCCAAAGAATATGATTAATCGGGACCCATCCTAAAACACTTTCAGAGCTACCAAGTGCGTGGGTCTAGAACTAACAGTTAATTATCTCCAACGCCCTTGCGTTGTCCGCAAGATATCGCCCTTTGGCAAAGGCGCTCAAATTTATAGAAGCTATTTTTGTCATCACAAAAACACTGGATTTGGAAGGTGCGTTTGAGCATAGCCGAATTAATTATTGCGTTTTCCGTAATCAAACTAAAACTAATTTACATTGAATAAAAAGCGCGAGCGAAACGCGGCTTAAAAGGTAATTTGCCTTTTGCAAAATGCGGCAATTCCTTCCTCCTTTGGCGAAGAATACGAGGCGGACGATATTATGTAAATTCGTCGGGCCTAGCGGTATCACACCTGCGGAATTAAATAGCACCTCTCGTAAGGAACGTTATTAATGAACCCATTAAGTTTATAAAAGAGCGTTATCTGATACAAGGGCCTGGCTCAGAGTCCGAGCGAGCTTTTCCTCAGAATGCGCTTTTTAATTTTAACCGAGGCGTTTCTGAAATTTATTAAAGTTCTTTGGTCATATCGTGGCAGTTTGTACGCTCTTATCCCATTCATTTGTCTTCAGATAAGGGACCTAGAAAGACGGCTTTGCAACATGTAGTAGTTTGGCCAAAGATCCCCCTTAACCCAGAAACTAGCTCGCTCTCATCCTAAGCCACATATGTATGTGGTAGTGTATCAAAATGTAGTTCACTCAGTATTCCGTTTTAAAGCGCTAAAATTTATTAGGACCTTCTGAGATGTATAAATTTAAGTCGCAGCTGTAGCTCGTTTCGTGGCTGATATAGCACGTCAAACGACGGAATCGAAACTGAGGCAATTCAGCTTAAAAAGCCATCCTCATTAAGCGGTCTCGACATTTGTCATAAATCCCTCTCGTGTGCTCTATTGCGTTTCATAAAACGCGAAATCGATTCCTATAACAGGACCATAAATCAGGACGTTACCTGTACGACCCCGAAATAACGCGCATCTGATACAACGGCAGAATTCTACGTCAAGCGCAGCGGCTAAAAATTTTAATTAAGTGCATTTTCCGCGGCTAAAGGTCCGAGTTTTTTGGGCACTCGCTGGCTACATTGCTCTAAAAATGGTAATTTGGAATTTGGAGCTCATTGTTCCATGGCGCCGGGATCCCATTAATAATTTAGAACATCTATATTGCAGAGCAATTCCCCCCCTCCCCCCCACCCTTCACCTCACCATTCCAAGCCCAATACTTTGTTTCATTAGAAAACATTAGCAGACATTTGTACACTAAACTGCATGTTGTCATGTTGCCCGTAGCTCCATTTATTTTTATGTAAGTTACTGTAATGAAAATATAAAACCTATTTGTATGTACGAAGCAAAATAGATACCCTAAATAGCACTCATTCCATTCCATGCACTTCCTGAACCTTTTTGATATACTATTCTTCAATATCCGAGTAAAAAAATTATACTGCCTGGATTATCCCAACATTACCAAGTCATTTGGTAATTCCCCACCTCCTTTTTCTTCTGGGTTCCATTTATTTCTAATAAAACTTCAATAAGAAACTGTAGAGATACAATTTTTCTAATGTGCGTAAATACATTAATTCAAACTCAACCAACATTAATTTTCTTGCTAGTTAATGTCTCTTTATTAAAATAAGTCAAACACATCCATGACCAATCCAAGAAGGTTGTAACAGGCACCAAAAATTTAAATATTGCAAGAGAGTACCATTACTTAGAGATTACCGCTTTTGGTATTGAACGGAGGTGGACTTTCAGTGGTTCTAGTTATGCGTTCCTAGTAACTGTAACCCTAGTAGCCATGTAGTCAGCCCCAATAACAGAGTCAGCATAATATTTCCATCCCAGAACTGTGAAAGAAATGTTTAGGGTTTTGGCGAAGACGGTTCACGCCATACTTTATTTGTTCTCTTGGGGTATCGCTGACACTTTTTTCTAAATATTTCCTAAATCACTCCAAATTTGGCAACAGTGTAGAGGTATAAGTCTGTGAAGGCTTTCACCGCCTTCACTGAGGTGCGCCGAAGCCCCGCGCCCCCACTACTCCCACCCCAGTCCCTACACTGTAGAGCGACAGCGGGGGAATTAATACAACGGAGTTCACCACAGTCGAATCAGTCAACGTCGGGAAGCACGGGAAATCACTGCGCCCATTGCCTCATCGCTTTTGATAATATCTGCCGCAGCTGTAGACAAAACATCAGGAAAAAATTCCATTAAACCACGGCTTCAAGGCACTCTAGAATGTAGAGGTTTTCTAAAAAGTCTCCAAAAAGGTTAACTTTTTTCTAATTTAGCAGTACGGCACGCACTTAAAAGAAGACACACTCTTTCTTTCATAATTATTGATAAGTACGTAAAAACAATAATAAAACTTTGTGTAAACCATCATGAGTCTATTGTTTTAAGTTTCATAATTATTCTGCTTTTTGACAGAAACTAATATTTTGACATTTGATAAATCGCTGCATCTTAGATGAATATTTTCTGAAGGACAGACGTCTCAGAACATTTTGAAATGACTTGTAGTTTTATTAGCAGGCAACCGGGTTTTTGCTCCCATCAAGCAGACATTATACAGGGTGTGCAAAAACACAAAAGTGTCAATAACTTATTTTTTTTTCCAATAGAACCTCAAATTTTTGCTTTTTGTGGCTCGATTGCATTTTTGCTTAACTTTCTAATGATATGCAAGTTGCTATTATTTTATTTAAATTTTTTATCGAAATTTTGTAAATACATCTAATTTTATAAAATATTGAGTAGAATTTTTATTATAAAAAATTATTATAAAGTGTTCAAATAGCCTTTAATTGAAAATTCCAGTGGCGTTTCAAAAGATTTAATTTTATATGTCTTTTGTGATGAACTAGAAAGCGTTTTGAGAAGGTTACTACTTATTTTTAGTTTTACTAGACAAACAAAATAAAAAAAAATAGGAAAAATAAAAGCACATTAAGGAATAAATAATACAAATGAAAAACAGCGACAAAAACCGAAAATAAAGGGATCTGAATTAGTAAAAAAATTGTCTGATTCCAAAAATTTGCAAAAAATATGTCCAAAATTGGTAGAGAACTAGAAGCACAAAATTGAGAAAGTTGTAATTGTGGGCTAAAATCAGTGAGGAACCTAAAATTTACAAAAAAAAATTCTGTTCGGACCCAAATTCTCTCAATTAAGATTGATTTTTGCCTCGCAGTAGAACACATATTTCGGGTCAGAATAAAAACAACTTGAAAAATGGCAGTTATTAATGCTAGAAAACCTGTTTTTTTGCCAAAATTTTCTCGATGAGAATCTGTTTATATTACAATGGTTTTCTTTCCAAAATTTCAATTTTGGGTCAAAAAAACAAACAACAAAAAAACTTTGCAAGAATGGAAACATAAAGAAGGGGACTAATTTAAATCTATAAAATAGTGAAAATACAAAAAATATAACAAAACACGACAAATGATAAGAGAATAGAAACGCCCAAAATCGTCTAAAAATTTTAAATTGTTGCTAAAAAATGGTTCTCTTTGGACCAAAGTATACATTTATTTTAAATTTATTTTTGACTCGTTGAAGTTCCATTTCGAGTCCATTTCGAGCCAAAAATATATAAAAACTTGAACATTGGCAAAGAATAAGGCTACGAAAGTATGAACAATAAAGAAAAGTAAAAATAAAAATAACTAAGCGAAACACTACCAGAAGCATCGAAGGAAAAAATCTGGAACGGTTAGGAAATTATAGAAAAAAATATGTCCAAAAGAGGCATAATTTTAAATATTTTTCATTTTGGGCCAGAATCGTTTGGAAGATTTCAAAAACTTGCTAAAAATGGTCCTTTTTCGGCCGCAATTCTTTCAATAAAAATTAATGTTGGACTTGTTGGAAACTACACAAGTCTTTTTCAGGTTAAAGCTGTGTAAAGAAATTGAAAAACCAGGAATCATTAATCGTAAGAAAACCCAGTTTTGTGTCAAGATTGTTTTAATAGAAATCATTTTACCTACAAGGGTACACATTTTCTAAAAGAGTATCTTTTTCGAACCAAAAGGTCTCTCAATAAAAATTCATTTTTGACTCGTTGAAACAGTTTAATATTGGTTCAGAATCGTATAAAAAACCTTAAATTAGAAATCAAGTTAATTAGGAATCAGTAATTTAAAAAAAAACACAGTTTTGGAACAAAATTGCCTCGTTATAGGTCAACATAAATAACATTACCCTTCACTCATGGCAAAAGTTCAATTTTGCGTTTAGTTGCCTGAAAAGGATGAAACCAAATGAAAAAAGAAGTTGAAAGAAATATAACAAAGAAGAATGGAAAAAGGTTAAAAATTAAAAAACTTTGATAACAAATTAAAAGAGAAGCGACAAGAGAAGGCGGAAAGAGTTACTATAAAAAGGCAAGACAAACAACCCCAAACGACCCTAAACAACACTAAATTGTGTTTTAATATTTTGTTGATCACTTAGAAGAAGAAGAAACACGTAAATCGCTGAAAATTCTTGTTGAGTACCCAAAAGAACAGTGCCCAGAAAATTAGAAATAAAGAAATAAAAAAGCGTTAAAGAGGAATAAACTGAAATTGTTTTTATAGGGGTCAGAATTTATTTAGACTTTTAATCGAAATTTTGTTACTACATTTATTTTTAGAAAATATTGAGTAAAATTTTTATTATAGAAAATTTATTTTGATGTAAGTGTTCAAATAGACTTTAATGCAAAATTCCAGTCGCGATTGAAAAGATTTACTTTTAAAGTCTTTGATTCTACAATTTGCAAAAAAAATATGTGCAAAATTGAAAGAGAATTAGAGGCACAAAATTAAGAAACATCTAATTGTGAGTTAAAATCATCTAGAAACTTAAAAGTTTAAAAAAAATTTCTGTTTCGGACCCAAATTCTCACAATTGTCATTGATTTTTGCCTCATAGTAGAACATATATATCGGGTCAAAATAGAAAAACTTGAAAATTGTTAAAAATGTGCATCATTAATGCTAAAAAAAAAGTTTATTGCCAAATTTTTTTTCGTTGAAAATCTATTTATATTACAATGGTTTACTTGTTCGAAAAGTTCAATTTTTGGTCAAAAAAACTTTGCAAGAATGGAAACATAAAGAGAAGACTAATTTAAATGTATAAAATAATAAAAATATAAAAAATGTAACAAAACATGACAAAGGATAAGAGTAGAAAGATATGAAGAATAAAAGAACCATAAAAAAAAATAAATAAAAACTATAAAAACGCCCAGTTAAAAAACCCTGAAAAATCAAGAAATTATAGAAAAAATAAGTCCAAATAAGATAGATTATTGCATAAGTTAAAAATATTGCTAATTTTGAGCCACAATCGTCTAAAAATTAAAAAATATTGCTAAAAATGGTTTTCTCAGGACCACAGTCTACGTTTATGTAAAATTTGTTTTTGACTCGTTGGAGTTCAATTTCGAGTCCATTTCGAGCCAAAAATATATAAAAACTTGAAAATTGGCAAAAAATTAGGTATGAACAGAAAAAGAAACGTAAAAATAAAAATAATTAAGCGAAATACTACCAAAAGCATCGAAGGAAAAATCTGTAAGGATTAAATAATACAAATGAAAAACTGTGACAAAAACCGAAAATAAAAGGATCGGATATAGTCAAAAAAATGTCTTTGATTCTACAATTTGCAAAAAAAATATGTTCCAAAATTGGTAGAGAATTAGAGGCACAAAATTGAGAAACTTCTAATTGTGAGCTAAAATCATCTCGAAACTTAAAATTTACAAAAAAAGGTTCTGTTTCGGACCCAAATTCTCTCAATTAACATTGATTTTTGGCTCGTAGTAGGACATATATTTTGGGCCAGAATAAAAAGACTTGAAAATTGGGTGTCACTAATGCTAAAAAACAGTTTTTTGCCAAAATTTTCTCGATGAAAATCAGTTTATATTCTAATGGTTTTCTCGTTAGTAAAGTTCAATTTTGGGTCAAATAAACTTTGCAAGAATGGAAACACAAAAAAGGAGACTACTTTAAATCTATAAAATAATGAAAATACAAAAAATGTAACAAAACATTTTAAAGAATAAGAGTAGGAAGAATACAAGAACCATAAGAAAAAAAAATAAATAAAAACTACAAAAACGCCTAATTAAAAACGCTGAAAAAATCAAGAAATTATAGAAAAAAAAAAAGTCCAAAAGAGGAAGGTGAATGCATAAATTAAAAATAGTGCTAATTTTGAGCCAAAATTGTTTAAAAAATTAAAAACATGTTGCCGAAAAAGTGTTCTCTTTGGACCAAAGTCTACGTTTATGTGAAATTTTTTTTTGACTCGTTGGAGTTTAATTTCGAGTCTATTTCGAGCCAGAAATATATAAAAACTTGAAAATTGGCAAAGAATAAGTACCTATAAAATAATGAAAACACAAAAATGTTACAGAACATGACAAAAGAAAAGAGGAGAAAGATATGAAGAGTAAAAGAACGATAAGAAAAAGAAATTAAAACTACAAAAACGCCCAGTTAAAAAACCCGGAACAATCAAGAAATCATAGAAAAAAATAAGTGCAAAATATGTAGGTGAATGCATAAATTTAAAAATGTTGCTAATTTTGAGCCCAAATAGTCTAAAAAATTGAAAAAAAAAAATGCTAAAAATGGTTGCGTTTGGACCAAAGTCTACGTTTATCTAAAATTGATTTGTGATCCGTTGTAGTTCCATTTCAACCCAGAAATTTATAGAAACATGACAAAAGGACAAGGACAAAGAATCGGAATATAAATGTATGACCAATAAAAGTAAAGTGAAAATAAAAACAAGTAAGCGAAATACTACGAAAAACATCAAAGGAAGAAAAACATCGAAGAAAAAAATGTGGAATGGTTAGGAAATTATAGAAAAAAATTTGTTTAAAAAAGGTAGATAACAAGAAGCATAATTTTGAATATTTTTAGTATTGGGCCAGAATCGTTTAGACGATTTCAAAAAATTGCTAAAAGAGGTGTTTTTTTGGCCACAGTTTTCTTCAATGAAAATACATTTTTGACTCAATTTACAATTTTTTTTTCGGGCCAAAACTGTATAAATAAATAGAAATGCCAGGAATCATTAATTGTAAGAAAATCCAGTTTTGGGTCAAAATTGTATCAATGGAAATCATTTTATAATATAAGGGTACACTCGTTGAAGAAATCCCATTTTTTTGAGTTAGAGTTACCTCCCAAGAATGAAAATATTGCAAAATGCAAGGTGTATGTTATATGAAAACTACAAAAAATTTAACGAAATGTGACAAATAGTAAGAGTAGAGAAATATGAAAAATAAAAGAACAATAGGAAAAAACATTAAAAACTTCAAAAGCATATGTTTTAAAAATTACAAAAGTTAAAATTAGTGGAAAAAAATAATAATGATAAAAAGTAACTCCAAAAGGGGTAGGTAGAATTACAAGTTTTAAAATATTTTTAATTTTGGACAAAGTCGTTTTAAAGTTCATTTTCAACATTTTCTAAAAGAGGGTCTTTTTCGAACCAAAATTCTCTCAATAAAAATTCATTTTTAACTCGTTGGAAAAGTTTTATTTCGGGTTAAAACCGTAAAAAGTTATAAAATTAGGAACTTGTAATTTAAAAAATACTGTTTTAGAACAGACTGTCTGCTTGAACAAAATTATCTCATTAAAAATAAGGTTAAAATAACATAATTGCTAACTGATAAAAAAAGTTCAATTTTGAATGAAAACCTCAAAACCTTTGAATGAAAACCCTCACCTCAAATTGGTGAAACCAAATGAACAACAACTTGAAAGAAATATAACAAAGAAGGATAGAAAAAAACACTATGAAAAAAAAATTATAGAGAAGCAACAAGGAAGAGAAGGCGGAAATAGTTACGGGAGAAGAGCAAGGCAAATAACCCCAAACATTAGTAAATTTTGTGTTTATATTTTGTTGATCACTTAGGGGAACAAGAAATACATAAATCGCCGAAATTTCTTGTTGAGTACCCAAAAGAACAGTTGTCAGAAAAAGAAATGAAAAGGCGATAAAGAGGAAAACAACTGAAATTGTTATTATAGAGAAAAAAGTAAAAACTTCAAAAGGTTACATTTGAAAAAGTTTCCAAAAAATTAGAACAAGCTTTTGAGGTTCCTGAGCAAATACGAGAGGCCGTTATTTTTGACAAAGTCGTTCGTATTAAAGTATTTAGAAAACAAATTCTCTCAAAAAAGGCGTCAATGAACAACGAACACAAGCTGTTACAGCAGATTAGGCTGGAAAAGAGCCACTCACTATAGTTATTTTTGAAGAGAATCCTGAAGAATCGGAATATCAAATTCAAAAACTATTAGAGGATGTTTAAAGATTAGCAATTTTTGAACACGAAGTAACTATAAACAACATTGTGAAGAGGAGAATCATTATTAAAATGAAGAAAGGTGATAAAGTGGAAAAAATCAAAACTACAACCGAAGAAGGATAAGGTAAAAAACCGCACACCACGGTCGATGTGGTTTGAGGCTCAAACCAACCTATACTATTGAAGAGCTAGCAAAAGAAATACAAGGGACCACAGTACTAGATGAAGGTATTGCAAAAAAAATCAAGTTACCAGGAATAAGAATAATAATATAAAAGAAAAAGCTGACTTGGTTACGGCTGAGGAGGAGGGTAAGTTACCAAAATTAACCATGGCTATAAAAGATATTGAAAAATTACCTGAAGAATTCATAAATATTTTTTAAATTCACCAGACTTATTTTTTACTAAACTTGTCACCAAATCAGCAAATCGGGAAAAATTTTACCACAAGTGTTCGCCGGTGTATCCAAGTTATCAGAACGAAGAAGCCTCTTAACTTTAATTAGTAGATGAAGTAGGAGGCTTCAGGCGCACTTTCAGTCATTTTTTTATGCAAATTCCCATAAGAGGTTCCCAATTCGATTTTGCAGAAAACCGTAACACTCTAAAGTCTTGACCCGGCCGCGGCCACTTGCCTGGCCGCTGGGAAAAGTCACCTGTACTGGTCCAGATGTCCGAGGACCGAGATTTGAATCCAGACCTCTTGCATTTCACATTGAGGAAATATTCGTGCTTCCCTAACAAAAAGATATCGGCTTCGATTTCTTTTACAAGCACCACTCTTTTCAATCTTTATCATTAGGTTTGAAATGCATACACATTTAAAATCATCTTGTTTGGACAATGTCAAATACTACTGTTAACACTTAGACTCACCGAGTCTGTCCATAGGATCCTTTTGATAGATATTGACCTTGAAGATTCTGTCGGGTTGATGGTGGTGGGGTCTAGGACGTTGTTCAGTTACGTCCTTAAAACCAACATCCAGGAACATGATCAAAACCTGAAGAAAACGAAACTGATCCACACCAGCCAGTCACCCTGGTAACGATGGACCAATCCGAAACCTGCTGACGGACCGGAAACTACCCGGAAACTTAGAACTTATCCTCGATCCTGAAAATTCTCTTCATTAAACAGAGTGCAGAAAAGTCAGTTTCAGTACCTGCTTGGGACGAACAGAAAGTTGTTGAAATGATAAGATAGATAGAAGAAGTCTTGTGAAACAAAACATTAATACCAGACACCATCCCCCTTATCAAAAAGTGTCGACGTGGAATACCTTCTCTCTAGGAAAACTATAAATAGAGAATATGAAGAAACTTCTACAAAGTCCTTGCTCATCTCCAGTAGTACTGGTGACAAAGAGAGATGGCCCGAGTCGGTTTTAATTAAACTTCTTCTTTATCGTCTTCTTCTTATGACGCCGTCTCCCTCCGAAGGTTGGTGATCCAATTGGCTATAACGGTACGCGAAACTGCACTCCTGAATATCTCAATAGACGTTCGACCAAAGCATCTTCTCAGATCTTTTAGCCACCAATTCTGCCGTCTGGCCACAGATCTTTTGCCCTCGATTCTTCCCTCAATAACAAGGCGGAGTATTTCATATCGCTCTCCTCTCATGATGTGACCTATGTATTGCAGTTTTCTTTCTTTTATTGTTGTTAATAGTTCTTTGTCTTTATTCATCCGCCTGAGTACATCTTCGTTGGTTATTCGGTCAGAATAGTTCGATATAAGTACTTCTCGAATGCATTAATCCGCCGCTCCAGTGCTTCATTAGATGTACGGCTTTCACATCCATATAGAAGGACCGGGAAGGTATAGCAGCGTAGCCATTCGCTCACGCAGCTGTAGACTCAGGTCACGGCAAGCGAAGAAGCTCCTCATTCATGCAAATGAGCGTCTGGCCTGTTCGATCCTTGCAAGAATTTCGACTTTAGGCTCATTGGTTTCGCTGACGAGCGCGCCAAGGTATTTTAGAGCCGAAACTTGTTGTACGACCACGTTGTTAATTATGAGGGTTGCTAGTTTTTGTGTCTTGGAGAATATAACAATCTTGGTCTTGGCAACGTTAATTTGTAGTCTGTGCTGCATGTTCGACAATACGGTTCATCATGCTCTGGAGATGCGGCAGCTGTCGGCAAGCACGACCGTGTCAACAGCAAAGCATATGTTGACTTCCGCCGTCTAATTCCAAAATAGTTTGTGGATGATACGGAGGAAAATCTTGTGGATATGGGACATCAAGCTAATCATGCAGTAGTCATGCACTGAGAAGCATTCGGTTTTTTTGGGTATTCCACACTCCACTGGTATTCCTCCAGTCTGATATATAGAGTTAAAAAGAGAGGTGAGGGGGGCTGGGCCCTCCCCATCCCCATCCGCATCCGCAAATAGTTTGAGCGTTTCCGCGTGCACCTGGTCAGGTCCCACTGTCAGGTCTAATTGAACTCCAATGTCATCCAAAAAGAGAAAGTAATTGTCTGTTGAGGACTGATGATACTCTCAACCCTTTGGCGAATAAAAATTATTTATTACTTTAGATTTAAAGAGTGGATCTTGGCAGGCACATCCAAGGAGATAATAAGAGAGAAATAAAGGAATGAATTGGGCACACTCCATCATGTCATCATGGTAAAGTTCGGCCCACCAAATGGGTACCAAACTTGTTCGAAGCCTTAGAACTTCTGAATCGTGAGAATTTACCAAAATATTCTACAATTCCATGGTTATCTTAGGAAGAACTGTTGTCAAAGAAGAATGGCACCAGTCGGTTTCGAGTGGACTATAAGAAACTAAATGATGTCATCGAAATAGAAAAGTTATTACTCTCATTATTTCGGCAAATGTAAAGTGATAAACTTAAAGAGTGTGTCTTGGTATGTTTATCCTGCAGATGAAGAGGATGCATGTGGCTTAACATAAGAAACTCCATTATGTTAACTTACATTACACTAACAGTCCCAATAATGTCTTGAAACTTTTTTATAACTAAAAAAAGAATAAATCCATTTTTGGACGCCCTAAATCAATTTTCCCAAAATACCACAATATCCTGGCGATGGCCGCCCTATCCTATTCAATACCGGTTGAAATGACCCATAAACGAACACCATAGGGGTTAACATACCGTTTCATTTTTGTCGTTTATCGATTTTAAAAGGCAATTTGTTATGATTAATGACGAAATCGGCTGTCGCCTCGCAGTTAGTAAACATTCTGCGGCCCGAAAGCAAATCAAAGTCGCTTTCAAATTAATTTGGGGCGCATTCAAAGAGGTCGAAGTTTTTATACTCCCGTGACAGCGAAATACACTTATCGACGTTGATGAAGGGTTTTAGTTAAAAAGAGCTGTCTCTCCTTACATCTGAAATGTGAGTCGTCATATTTCTATAGAGACCTCTGTCGTTATAAGTTTCTTTTCCTTATTAAATCCGAATGGGAATGAGACTTGAAGACAGTCATCCCCCTTGGTAAGTCGCTTCAAATTCAATCAAAAACTTTCGATGTTGACGCTCGTAAAATGAAACAAAGCAGTGAAGGGCTGCACTTTCTTTAAAAAGTTACACGAGTCTATATAGCAAAACAGTTTAGGTTCTGTTTTAAAGTTTAGACACTTGACGCAAGATCATTACCGGAAGCACGTCCGGAATTAATTCTCTAAGGGGAAAAATTCAAGAACGTCAAAGGACAACTGGCTTAACGACCGTCATTCGACCCTTTGTGTTTCGGGGCTCTCACGTCTTAAATTGGCTCTATAATATTTCGGCATAAACTTTGGAAACTACCCATAAAGCTAAGACGTCTTGAGGGCCAAGGCATTTCCGCCGGTAGTTACGAAGGTCAGTAGAAACGTGCGAATAGCGTTTAAAAAAAAAGTTTATCAATTAAATTTTTAATTAAAAGGGCGCCAGGATTGTTGTATTTTACAGCTTTCAAAGCTCCTGCCGCTGGCAGGAAAATACCATGTCAACGGTAAATATGTATTAAAAATTTTTTTATGAAAAATGTTCACTGTTTTAGCTTTTTAAAATGGTTGCAGAGGGGCGCATCAGCGACTATGTGGCTGACAGGTATTAAAACATGATCCATAAAAATATTTTTGCGTGCAGCTAGTCAGACTTTTCATTTCCCGACAGGTGTTTTCGAAGACAAAAGAGAAAATTATAAAAGCTCTAATTTTTTTCGTGGCTTTCGGTTCTAATAGTGCAATTTAGTATAAAGTGCACCACTTGAGCTTCTCAAAAAAGTATGCACATTTGAGTACTTAGGAGTGCCAAGTACAAATAGCTACTATTTCGCCCAGCATCAGGAAACTTTTTAACAAAATTGTCCAATAATTTAGAAGCTCGCCGAGTTTTCCATTACTTTATAGTCATCTTTCCACGACTAATCCAAGGCGCATTTCCATATTTCCTATTAAAATTTCTACTCTTAATAGAGTGACCCAAGTGTTTCTTTCGTGCAATGATATCCTTGGGAATACCATTCAGGTATTAATGAAATATTTATGTAAATGGATATTTAGCATTTTAAAGGACATTCCATGATATCTCGTATATAATAGGCAAAGCTGGGAAATTTACCTTCAAAGGCAAATAATGAAATCTGCATACCGATTGCTGGCGCTATTCCATCTACGATTTAATATTGCCAACCGGATTGATTTAATATCAGACCCCCAATTTATCAGCGGCAAGACCCGGTTTAATATGCGAGTGAAAATGAGGTGACTGAACAAAATGAAAAATTAAGTACACACAAAAAATCCCGTTACACAATTTTCAGCCGAAATGGGATTACTACGATGTTGAGGCTGATTTATATTTGTTGCACGTCCTATGCAAGAAATGTGGACAATTTTTCACGTCCCCGGGAGTACACTCGGGGGTAATTGAATTTTGTATGGGAAAATTTAGTTGTTATTTTCTAAATTAAGTGGATAACAAGAGAAAAGTATGTTCTACGAGATTTCTAGGTCGTTTATATAGGACAGCAACCCGGCGTGATGCAGTTGTGCAATAATTGTTGGTAAGTAATTTTGTTTATTTTGCCTTGTTGGACTTTTTTTTTATTTTGGTATGTATTACTCATTCACTTATTTTTCATATGTCTTTGACACTTTGGCTGACGTTTCCTATATATTTCTTCTGCCATTATAGCAGAACTACTTGCTGTTGGTGGAAGATAACCTCCTTCAACAAAGTTATTTAATATTAAATAGGAATTTTGCTGAACTGCCATGAAAATCCACCATCCAATATGAAATGCTCCACTTTCTAATGCAACAAGCACTTTCACCTACATGTAGGCTTTTTTTATGTTGTCTAGGGAATAAAACACTTCCGGTCCGGCGATATTGATATAACTTGATATAAGGATTCATTGAACACAAAGAAAATACACTGGAGAAATGAATAAAATACGGATAGTAATTAAATATGAGAATACAACAAATGAATCGTCTTATCGGCTTTATACGTATTTGGGCAGAAATGCGTCGCGTCTCGAACTGCAAATTAAGCCCCGTCTTTCGTCGTCTACTCGTCGTTGTAATCTGCCTTTTTTATAAACCGAAAAGCTTAAACAAACCTTGAGTACCCTATTCCTCCATATAGACACAAGGCGTTATGCTGACGCTCGAGTTGCTAAAACAAAAAGCTCTTTCAAAGTTCATAACCGGAGCGGCATTCTCTTTTGTCGAATAATACGATATAATGATTTAATAGTTTCTACGGATAAGAAAAAATAACATTGAAAGCTTGCAGTTTCGAGGACCGAAAATATGGATTTCCACATTCGGCCATCCGACTACGTATCCCACCCGGATTCGTCATCACTCGGCAACGATGGTTTCATAAACTCTGAGCACGTCGACGTTTTGTTCGGTCCTTCATGAAATCCTATCTTCACGTCATCATACCGTTCATTGCTTTTAACATTAACCACTTCATATGGTCCCAAGAACTTCCTACACACTTTAACCCCGGCACCAAATTGAGTCCTTTTAACAGCTACAAGATCACCGACTTTATATTTCTTTGGTTTTTTTCGTCTCAAATTATATCCCTTCTTATTCTCTTCTTGAACTTTTATCAACTGTTCTCTTGTTTTCTCAGCATCTCTCTTTCTTCACTAAATTGTATTTGAGCTTCCTCTTCTATTATCTCTCTCAAGAGAAGATCCTCTTTACACTTCATTCGTACACCGGTCAACACTTCAAATGGAGTCGTGTTAACGCTACGTTGATAAGTGGAGTTTAATGCTCTCTGAACCCGGCCCAAATATTTATACCATTTTGCAGGATCATCAACAATAAGTTTCGTCAAGGCTGGAATCACCGATCTATGGATTCGCTCCACTTGCCCGTTACCGCGGGGAACACCCGTAGTAATTGTCACATGTTGTATTTGCTCCTCATGGCAATAATTACCAAACTCTTTTGCTGTAAACGCTGTTCACTTATCAGTGATTATCCAATGACGATTTCTAAAAGTTTTTTGCTGCTTAACAAAGCAATTGATGGTTTCTTTAGCAGTAGTGCTCTTTGTAGGGTAAAGCCATGTAAACTTTGTAAAGTCGTCTATTATAGCAAGGATATACTGATAATTTTTATTGGTAGATGGGATAGGTCCTACGTGATCAGCATGATATGTATGTAAGGGTCCTTCCTGTTTAGGGATAAGATGTAGAAACCCTGATCTTTTACCTTCTTTTTGGCTTCCTAGAACGCATGGTATACAATTAGCTATTACATTTCTTATTTTCTCTGCCATCTTCGGAATGCAAAACTCTTTCTTAATCACTTCTTGCTTCTTTTTTTCGGCAAAATGCCCATTCTCGTGTGTTCTTTTTATAACATCTCGTTGCATTTCTTTTGGCGCTACAAGCAGTTCGTTGTCATTGACTTATTTGTATACAATGTCATGTTTTAATAAATAATCGTTGTGCTCCTGGCCAGCCTGTAATAACTTACGGATGGTCTTAACTTGTTCGTCAGTTTGTTGGGCTGCCTTAATCCTCTTCAAAAATCCATTTTCTTCCAATAAAACAGCAATCGTCGGATATCTACTGAGGGCGTCAACATGTGGGAGTCTACTTCCCGATCGATGCTCCATCTCGTATTCACATTCTTCCAATAGTAAAACCCATCGAGCTACTCTAGTTGTCAGATCACGTTTAGACATGGTCTTTTAAAATGCAGCACAATCGGTAACTATCTTAAATTTTGATCCCAGCAGATAAGTCCTAAACTTTTTTACAGCATTTATCACAGTCAGCTCTTCCAATTCATATGAAGTATACTTCTCCTCAGCCGGCGTGGTCTTTTTGCTATAAAAGTAAACAGGATGTAATTTTGAGTCTTCACTACACATTTGCAATAGACAAGCTCCGTAGCCATATTTGCTTGCATCAGTATGTAGTTCCGTCGAGACATTCTTCAGAAATATATGTAGCACTGGATCTCGGGAAAGGACATCTTTTAGTTTTTGAAAAGCTAATCGTTTTTACTAAGCTATCGAATTTACGAAAATATCCAGTCAATCCCAAGAATGACTGAAGTTGCTTGAATATAGTAGGTTCCGCAAAGTTCTTAATAGCTTTGTTTTTCTCATCTGATGGTTGGATAGGCCCTCCTTTAATGACGTAACCCAAAAAATTCACTTTTTCCTTCAAAAAATGACATTTACTTTTCTTAAATTCCAACCCATGCTCTCGTGCAAAATTTAGTACTAACTTAAGCTTTTCTAAACCTTCTTCGCAGGTTTGACTTAGAATGATTAGGTCATCCATATAATAAATAACAACATTATTCAAAATTAACGGTTTAAAAATGTGATTAATAAATCTCTGAAATACACTAGGACTATTGCACAGACCGAAAGGGCACTTAAAAATTCATACTGTCCGGTGGGTGTTACAAACGAAGTATACTTTACACTATTTTCAAGTGTCGTGAAAAACTTTGCACCGTCCAGTTTATCCAAAACATCTTCAATAAAAGGCATGGAAAATCTGTCCTTTACAATATTTTTGTTCAGTCTTCTGTAATCATAGCACATGCCCATACCTCCATCTTTTTTAGAAACTAAACGATGGGACTTGTGAATTCTGATGAGCTTTCCCTGATGATGCTGTCGTTTATTTGACGGTCGACTTCTTTTTGTTCCAAAACTGATAAGCGCCTTGGTCGCTGGTAGGCTGTTTCTTCATTTTTCAGAATTAACTTCATCTTTATCAGTCGACTTGGTTTTGGTGGGTGCATAACTCTTAATTAACTCACTTACGGTATTCCTGATAACTGGTCCTTTTATATGTGAAACATCTGGTTCATCGGTAGATATACTGTGTTCAGTTATGAAAATTTCCATTAAAAAATTTGTCACGTCAGGATCATCCGTCTTCTTAGTCACGGTGATATTTCCATCTTTAATGAAAATTTCAGCTAATCCCAATAAGTTATTTCCAATAATAGCTTCAAAGTTGCACGCCTCCATTGGTAATACATGGAACAGCAAATTAAATCTATCATCTTCAATTGTAATGTCGGCCTTAAAAGATCCTAACGTTTGTGCTTGTGAAAATCCTATTCCACTGACAGTGATGGACTGTGTAGTTCGAGGATAACTTCTGAACTGTCTTCTATAAACATCTTCTCGGATAATACTTATGTCGCTTCCAGTATCAAATAGAGCTGCGACATCATTCTCAGCAAAATGCAAAGTCAAATATCGTTTGCCATAATCCTTAACTTTGCTGACGTCTGAAAGTACTTGATTAGAAGATTTGGTTTCCTGTCCCGTTAAACTTGCCTTGGGATAATGTTTTGAAACATGTCCGAACTCATTGCATTTGAAACAATTAGTTTCCTGGCGTTTGTCAGGACAATCTATTGATTTGTGACCTTTTGATCCACAATTGAAACAATTTGGGGATTTCTCTTTTATATATGTTTGACTTCTCACGCCACTTTTCGCCGGTCCCACTATATTTCCTGGGTTTTTATCAGCTTTGTCACCTCTTTGACCTGATCTAAAAGGATTATTCATCAAAGGGTCGTTTTTCTTAATAATGCTCTCATAAAGCTTGACCTTTTCTTTCAAATCCTTAAAAGTCTTGGCTCCATATAAAATCACTTTATTAGCGGAAGCGTCCTGAATACCATCTATGATATAGTTAATCACCACTTCTGGTTCAATATTTCCTCGAGACCCTATTTTTCTCATTGTTATGACATACTACTGTACTCCTTCATTCGCCTTCTTCTTTCTGTTCATCAAAATCTTATGGATTTGGGCACTACTTACTTTAACTTCAAATTCTTCTATCAATTTCTGTCTCAACATTTTCTATGTAGTAATACCACGCTCTGATTGGATGTAGAGTTCTGCCTCGTCAAAGATTTTTTCGCGAAAATCAACTTTTGAAGATCATTCTATTTTAAAAGATTGGCTGTGTCCTCAAAGTCATCAATCCAGCGTTTTTACCATCAAACGATCGTATGCTTCGTTCCACGTCTTTGAAAGTTCGAGAAAAACTTTCTCTTTTTGAGGTGGCTTTTCCTTGAATAGATGCCCCTTCCTTGTCACCTTCACTTTCGTGAATAGATGACTGATCGTTGTCACTAATATCATCGCCCTCTTCCTTGTCACTTTCTTCGTCATCGTCTTTTTCGTCTTGGTTAATACTATTATTCTCAAAGGTAATTAAAAACAAAAGAATTCTGTTCAACACTTCTTCAAAGCTACCACTATAATCTAAATCTAACACTCCAAAAACAGCTACTAAATCAGATAATTCCACACAACTTTTCACTGAATCAAACTTCACTTTGTATTCGTCCGACTTTTGGTCAAATGGAAAACCCATAAATGCACGTAAAGCCCTACGCTGCTTTCTAGATTCACCCTCTTTCCCAAAACAAATAAAATGAAGTACCTTAATCGCAGATAACTTAGCATGTGTTATGCTGTAGTCCATATTTGAAACAGTACCCAAAGTAGACATTTTGCTTGACAAAGTTTTTGGCCAACGGAAGAATAATAAAATTAAAAGAAAATACCTATTTTTATCTAGAATAAAATATGAACGTCTGATAACACTGCAGTCAGTGCAACACCTGCTCCATGTTTAGTGACAACTTACAGTAATTACTCAATGTTTAACCATCATTCGTCAAACCAATGTAAAAAAAATATTGTTATTCGAGATGCCATGCATTCAGCCCTCACCAAAATTAATCAATAAAATAATTAACTATACAATACGTACCTAACCTAATTCATTTGATTTCTTAAATAAATAAGTAAAATAAAATACATACGTCTTAACCAATTATTGGAGACACACTCACTGTTTATATCTAGGTAATTCAAGTACCCCAGCATAAAGAATTCCGCTGTTTAGTAATTGGTCTTGGCAAGCCAAAAAAAAAAGAAAGTTTATCTCCTACCTTAGAAGTTGATCTCGAACTCGTAGACTCCCCTCAGGCTGCCTCAAAAGTTTCAGAATTCCCAAAATCGTCGTCCACGGTACAAATGACACCGTCAGACAGCAGTACTCCAATCCTTTGCTAAATCACCAACGGCAACTTCATCAAACTTTCGAATTTAGCCCCAGGCCAAATTCGGGCGGCAACACTTTGTCGTCTTCATACGGTAACTCTGAGGTGTGAAGTTTGGGTCCGTCTTATACCCGCACCATCCAACGTCGTCGTCTTTGCGTTAGTGCCTAGTTTACTTCTTACAGGACACTAACATTTTATTTACTCCTCTATTATCATGTGTACTGTGTAAATTAAACTTTCTTTGCGTCCTCCAGCATCCCTAATCGATCCCGGACGAGCCCCCAAAATATAGGCTTTTTTATGTGGTCTAGGGAATAAAACACTTCCGGTCCGGCGATATTGATATAACTTGATATAAGGATTTCTTGAGCACAAAGAAAATACACTGGAGAAATGAATAAAATACGGATGGTAATTAAATATGAGAACACAACAAATGAATCGTCTTATCGGCTTTATATTTGGGCAAAAATGTGTCGCGTCTCGAACTGCAAATTAAGCCCGTCTTTCGTCGACTACTCGTCGTTGTAATCTGCCTTTTTCATAAACCGAAAAGCTTAAACAAACCTTGAATACTCTATTCTCCGAATATAAGAACTCGATAGAAACAAGGCGTTATGCTGACGCTCGAGTTGCTAAAACAAAAAGCTCTTTCAAAGTTCATAACCGGAGCGGCATTCTCTTTTGTCGAATAATACGATATAATGATTCAATAGTTTCTACGGATAAGAAAAAATAACATTGGAAGCTTGCAGTTCCGAGGACCGAAAATATGGATTCCCACATTCAGTCTTTCATTTTCTTTCCCAGCTTCTTTTTACTTTCTAAATTTCCATTTAAACATCTTTGAATCTCTTAAACACCGTAAATCAATTTAAACATCCTTTCTTACTTCTTCTCTAACTTTGTTTTTTGCTTCTTCAATCCCTTAATTTAACTTTCACTGTTTCTTCCATTAACTATACCATTTGTTTTAATCGAAATAGCTTTCATTTCGCAAAATTGAAGTTACAGAGAGGCTCTGATATTTTCGAATTTGGGGTTCATGTTAACTTTTACCTTCTCTTGGCTCAAGATGAACTTGGAAACTGGTAGAAGCCAGCTTTTTCTTTAGTTCATCTCAAAGCTGTCATCTCATCGAACTTCAACTCTTGTTTGACTGCAGTTCCGGCTATCATTAAAAACCTCCAAAGTCGTAAGTCCTATTCGACTCCACACCATTGTGGAGAATCACTCTCTAGAGTGAAAGATGGATATAATTTTCCTGCAGTTTAAAATGATACAAATGTGAAATTTTAAATCTTTTGAAGTTTTTAAAGAATTTTTCGAAATAATAGTGTTGGTTAGTATTTCAGAGCCAAGTTTTGGCTATTTTTGAAAAATACGGAGTTGCAAACTAGTTTTATTGGGTAAAGGATGGATGGAATTAATAAGTTATATAACCAACTCGTCTCTGAAATTAATGATGATTTTGCTTATCACACATCTATAAAAACAGAACTTCTTGCATTAGTTCACTGGACCCATTAATAATAGAATTTTTTCCACACCCATTACTTCATAAATTACTAAAACAAAGAATCTAAAGTTCGGTTAGAAGTAATATATTTCCTATAAAGTAATTGGACACCTGGAAAAAAACACTTTTAATTAATGTCTTTTAGCTAAGCAATATTTAAAATAAAAAAAATTTAGTTTCACATATCTTTAAGAATTAGGTACCAAATCATAATATTTGGTATTACGTGAAACATACGGACTTAGATTCCTATAAAATGATGAATTTCTAGGTGAAGTGCAACTGCAACTAATGCAGAATTTGACCAGCATTCCGATCTTCATTATTTTCACATTCATTCGTTTTTTTTTTTTTTAAATTTCAAAAAAGTAAATAAATCTTGTTTTAGGTCAAACATCTTGCTATAAAGTAAGTGAATTTCTGATTGAAACACAGATGGAATCAATCTGCACCTATTTATTACTTTATTATTACTGCACCAGATTGCATCTTCAATGTTACAATTTTTTCTACTGACACATTACTTAATAAATTACTAAGTCAAAATATCTTACATTTAGTTATAAGTAATTTACTGGGTGTTCATTAGAAAACGTCGTCTAGAAGTCTATGAATTTTTGAGAGAAAAGGATGACATTAAATGGACGTTTGTTCTTTCATCCTTTTCTTTTGGCATTCTACAGCCAACTAGATAACGTTTTCAAATAAATACCCTCTGTTTCAAATAAAGTAATTGAATTCTAAATACCAGCAATAATTAATGTCTTTTAAGGGAGTAATATTTAAAATTAAAAATTCTTTACTTTGACGTATCTTTAAGGATTGTGTACTACAACTTAATATCTCGTATTAGCTGAAAGATTCCTACTTAATTTCCTATAAATTATAATAATAATAAAAAAAATATTATACAAAAACTATAATATTTTTATTTGACCATCTCTCCTCATCATCACAGGACCGTACCCCAAGAATTTCCCACCCCATTTCCTATAAAGTAATGGATTTCTGGCTATAACGCAACTGCCGTTAATATAGCATTTCACCAGGTTTTATCTCCATTATAAAAAAAAATTCTTTACTCTCACATTAACTAATAAATTACCAAAGGCAAGTAGTTTGCTTTCGGTCAAAAATAATGTTATTCTTATAAAGTAATTGGGAATTACATTAGAAATAATTAACTTCCTTGCTAATATTGCGAAACTTTTGTTTACAAATTACTTAATAAATCGCTAAAACCAAATTTATTAAATTCGTCAGAAATAAGGTAATCCTCATAAAGTAATTGATTTCCTGCTACAAAATAGCTGGAAATTAAAAAGTCTAAAGGTTATTTTTACAATTAGGAAATCTTTGCTCTCGCATATCTTTAAGAAGTACTAAAACCAAATTCCACATTAGTGGATAAATTACTAAAAGCAAGTTATTTACAATCGGTTAGAAGTAAGTAATTGGGAATTACATTAGAAGTAATTTAACTCCTATAAAGTATTTACAATATTTCTTCAATCGTTTGTATCTTTAATTTTGCGAAATTTTTGTTTACAAATTACTTAATAAATCACTAAAACCTAATATATCAAATTCGTCAGAAATAAGGTAATCCTCATAAATTAATTGAATTCCTGGTACAAAATAGCTGAAAATTAAAAAGTCCAAAAGGTTATTTTTACAATTAGAAACTTTGCTCTCGAATATCTTTAAGAATTACTAAAACCAAATATCTAATATTATGATAAAAACTTAAACTTAAAGTCTATAAAGTAATTGAATTTATGGGTAAAAACACAGCTTCAACAAATACACTGCATTAGGTGAAAAGGACCTACTTGAATTCCTATGAAGTAATGGATTTGTAGGTATAACGCAACTGCAGTTAATATACCATTTGACCAGGTTTTATCGCCAATATTAAATAAATTATTTAGTACCACATTAGTTAATAAATTACTCAAAGCAAGTGTTTGCATTCGGTTAGAAGTAAGTAATTGGAAATTACATTAGCAATAATGTAACTAATATAAAGTAATTACAATATTTCTTCAACAGGTTTTAACTTTAAAGTTGCAAAATCTTTGTTTACAAGTTACTTAGTAAATGACTAAAAGCGAATATCTTACATTATGATAAAAAATTACTTAAATTCCTACCAAGTAGTTGGATTTATTGGTAAAACACAGCTTCAATAAATACAAAGCATAACAACCAGGTTGTATCTTCAATGTAAAAAAATCACGTCACTCATACATTACTTAATAAATTAGTGAATCAAAATATCTTACATTATGATAAAAAATTACTTAAATTCCTACGAAGTAATTGGATATATTGGTAAAACATAGCTTCAATAAATACACAGCATAACCAGGTTGTATCTTCAATGTAAGAAAATCACGTTACTCATTCATTACTTAATAAATTACTAAACCAAAATATTGCGAAATCTTTGTTTACAAATTACCTAATAAATTACTAAAACCAAATATATTAAATTCGTCAGAAATAAGATAATCCTCTTAAAGTAATTGTAACGGGGTGTTTTATTGTGTGTATTATGTGTATTATATCTGTTTAATTAAGTACGGGGTGTTCATTATAAAACTTCATGTAGCAGGCTATGAAATTTTGACACAAAAAGGATGACATAATCAGAAAAATGGACTTTTGTTTATCCATCTTTTTCTTTTGACATTTCACAGCCAACTAGATGAAGTTTTATAATGTACACCCCGTATTTTATATTATGTTAGAAATAAGTAATTGGGAATTACATTAGAAATAATGTAACTCCTATAAAACAATTGCAATATTTCACCTAGAGGTTGTATCTTTAATGTTGAAAAATCTTTGTTTACAAATTACGTAATAAATTACTAAAACCAACTATCTTACTTTATAATAAAAATTACTTAAATTATTACAAAGTAATTAGATTTATTGGTAAAACACAGCTTCGATAAATACACAGCATAACCAGGTTGTATCTTCAATGTAAGAAAATTACGTTACTCATACATTACTTAATAAATTACTAAACCAAAATTTTGCGAAGTCTTTGTTTACAAATTACCTAATAAATTAATAAAACCAAATATATTAAATTCGTCAGAAATAAGGTAATCCTCATAAAGTAATTGAATTTATAGGTAAAAACACAGCTTCATACATTACTTAATAAATTACTAAACAAAATATCTTACATTTTGATAAAAAATTACTTAAATTTCTACGAAGTAATTGGATTTATTGGTAAAACTCAGCTTTAATAAATACAAAGCCTAACCAAGTTGTATCTTCAATGTAAGAAAATCATGATACTCATACATTACTTAATAAATTACTAAACCAAAATATTGCGAAATCTTTGTTTACAAATTACTTAATAAATTACTAAAACAAAATATATTATATTCGCCAGAGACAAGGTAATCCTCATAAAGTAATTGAATTTATGGGTAAAAACGCAGCTTCAACAAATACACTGCATTAGGTGAAAGAGACCTACTTGAATTCCTATAAAGTAATGGATTTGTGGGTATAACGCAACTGCAGTTAATACAACATTTGACCAGGTTTTATCGCCAATATAAAAAAAATTCTTTACTTTCACATTAGTTAATACATTACTAAAAGCAAGTATTTTACGCTCGGTTAGAAATAAGTAATTGGGAATTACATTAGAAATAATGTAACTCCTATAAAGTAATTACAATATTTATTCAACAGGTTGTATTTTTAATGTTGGAAAATCTTTGTTTACAAGTTACTTAATAAATTACTAAACCAAATATCTTACATTATAATAAAAAAAAATACTAAAATTCCTACGAAGTAATTGGATTATGGGTAAAACACGGCTTCAATAGTCACATTACGTGAAAGTGACCCAAAAAATTCTAGACTTAAAAAGTTCTCTACTTACACATTAGTTAATAAATTACTAAAAGCAATATTTTACATTCAGTTAGAAATAAGTAATTGGGAATTACATTAGAAATAATGCAACTCTTTTAAAGTAATTTCAATATTTCTTCAACCTGTTGTATCTTTAATGTTGCAAAATCTTTGTTTACAAGTTACTCAATAAATTACTAAACCAAATATCTTACATCATTATAAAAAAAATACTTAAGTTCCTATAAAGTAACTGTATTTATTGGTAAAACACAGTTTCAATAAATACCAAGGATAACCAGGTTGTATCTTCAATGTAAGAAAATCACGTTAATAATACATTAGATAATGAATTACTTGTGTACTTAATGAAGTACCTTATATTCAGTTTTTTATTCAGTCTTATATTCATTTTACAGAGATTTCTAGACAGGTCTATGCCCAGCTTATTCAAAAGAGGCAGGGAATTGTTACAACACATTGAACAATCTGGAATACCAAACGGTGTGACAACACACGAAATAATGATGAAAATAAAAATTGCGAATTTCCAACTTTGCCTGTTCTTCATGTGTCTCTAGCATTCACTACTTCCCACTGCTTTGATGTTCATTGTGACATCTTCATTCACTTTCTTATCTGGCGGACACCAGTTGTTTTTCTGGATACTTGTCTGGCAGTTTTAAATTCTAATGTGTAGCCTAACTTTTCTTCCATATAATTTAGTGCTTGCTACCGCTCTGCCGCTGTTCTTTGACACCAGCAATTCCTTGTAATAAATCGTATATGTTGAAGGATGATATGCTAACAATAGCTGACCGGTAGTGGGTGAGACACAGGATACAGTATAGCAGACAATAAACAAATATTGGTTGAGAAAGAAGAACAAAAATGTATATATTGTTCAGACCTAATTATCACTAACACTGCAATGTTTCATCAATGTAAAATCAAGTTTCTTCTTGAATCTCAATTATTACATTTGCTACTTTTTCAAAAACTCTAAACTCTAGACATTTTTCGATTGATAGGAAGGGTTTCAGAAAGTGCGTCTTCAGTAATGTCTTAGATAACGAACTTTGACTTGACTCCGGTTGAGGTTTTCTGTCAAAAATATCTGTTTAATTTTTTTCTGGTATTCTATCAGAGCTACTTGTTTTTCTTATGAAAGATTCCTTTAACGAAGTTATTGACGATGTTAAGAAGGGATAGTTGCTCGCAGAAGAAGGAAGATAACTGGAGCCTGCCACGAACTTCCACCATCCAATTTGAGAAACCCCAATTTCCGATGAGAAGCAAAAACGCCATTCACACTAACACTTTCACATACAGACGGTTCTTTGCCAACTGTTTTATTTTCATTCCCAGCTTCTCCTTACTTTCTAATATTCCAGCTCCCCACCATTTCTTAATTTTTCCCTAAGCTCGTTTTTGATTGCTTGCAACTATTCTATTTATTTTGTTCCAAGCTCTAATTTCATGAAATTAAAGTATTTGGGCTGCTTTTGTTTTTCAAATTTGTGGTTCACATTACCTTTTATTTCCTCTTGGCTTAATCTGAACTGATGTGTCAACTTTTTCCTTAGTTCCTTGAATCTTCTTACCCAATTTGCACTATTGTTGGGCTGATGTTGTGGCTATTAAATACAGTGATTCAAAAAGTCGTTTCTGCTGTCTTTCCTGCTTGCATCAACTGCTTTCATTCTCTTTTCCAGGTTCTTTTTATTTTTTAAATGTACAGTTTCGCATATTTTATTACTTCTTCCCTAACCGCATTTATGGTTTCTTCAATCGCTTTTCTAAGCCGGAAGAAGCTCTCATTTCATGAAATTTTTTGGGTGCCTTCCGTCTGGTCGAATTTGTAGTTCACGTTAACTTTTGCCTTCTCTTGGCTTAACCTGAATTAATTCTCCTGAACTGAAATTGAATCTTCTCAATCTTATGCTCAGAACTAAGTTATTCCCGATGATTATAGCTCTTTTCTGAATTATTAGAAACGTCTCATCTTATCTGTTTCTTACAGCTGCTCTCAGCTCATCTGCCTCCAACTGTGTTAAAATTATCAATTGTTCTGAGAAACACAATAAAGAAACATGTACAGGGATAGAGAAAACTAAGCAACCAAATAAGACTATAAGAAAAGACTATTCTAAAAGGATTTTTCGTTACGTTCAACTCCATACTATAGTGGTGTATCGTCACCCTAAAGAGTAAGGGATGGACACTATCATGCACCTTGCCGTTTAAAATGATACAAATGTATAAAGCTGTGAATCTTTTGAATAATTTATCACATTAATGATTTTTTTGTTGATGTTGGTTAGAACTTTTATTCCAAGGTGTTGGCTACTTTTAAAAAATATGGAGCCGCAAACTAGGCCTTGTCAGCTCGGCTCGTTTTGAAAATTTCATTTGATATGGGTGTGGGCATCCTCTCCAATGTATAACTCAAAAACTAATGGCATAATCAAATCAACCAAAAACCGATTTTTATTAAATGCCATATAAAAAACTTTATAAATGAGCGTAAATACAGAAACATATATTGATTGGCTATTTACTTGTTGGGACATTTTGAAATTCATCAAAAGAAATGTAAAGGATGAAAAGTTTTATCAAGAATTGTCCTGACTTTTTTGTACAAGCTGACCCTTAAACACCTTACTGTTTGACAGAAATACACTCAGCAGGGCGAAACTGCAAACCTCTAAAGTCAAACCTGGTAAACCAGTAATGTAGGATCAGCAATCAACTTACAGGGAAACATGCAAAACTGCCATCATTACAAATCTTCAAACAAAATGCATATAATAGAAAGTTCTTCTGGAACAAATAAACTATTATCCTATGAGTTAGGTAAACTTCATCTGGAGGCTTAATTAATCCTAATTACAGCCCATTCTTAAGCTAACTCCTTCAGTTTACCAACTTCGATAGACAGCTTCGCAACACAAAATTAAACTTCCTGCTGAGAGTGATTGTTTTAGTGCGGATCTAGTTAAGGCAAGAAAACAAACTTTACTCTCTCATACAAAAGACTGCGAAATAAGGGTAGAATTATAGAAAAACCTTGTTGCACCACCCTTAGTTATTTATGGGGGTATTTATGTGTAAGCTTGACTCTGTGTAATCCGTGAGGCAGTTTGAAGACATTGGCACCCCAGCAAGGACATTTCGTGATTATATGCAAATTGTGTTTGCATTTATAAGCAAATAACTCTAGTTGCCTACTACGGAATACCCATGAATATCGTTTACTAGACTAAATATGCATTTCCAGGATTAAATTTATTCGGGAGGCGTACATGTCTGTACAAGTGCAGTTGGTTTGCATAATGTTATTAGATACGATGTAGCACATATAATACTGTTGTGGTTTTCGGTGCCATATTAATATACTATCCCGTTACATCCCGTTTTAATATTCTCGGCCGAATGATCTGCTTGAGCAACAATGAGAGAAGATGGAATTGTATACTTGTATTTGTTGCTTTATTCTATCTGTCAATGTGCTAAACAGAAATAGCAGAATATTTGCAGCCCTCACCTTAGTGCTAATAGTCCATGATTACGGAATAAAGAACCAATCAGCGCTATCGATTTCAAAGTTAACAGCATGTTTATCCTCTCATCTTGCATCAATATCAAATTTGAAATTCATTTATTTTGGTGCTCTTGATATAAATACTGTATAACTAAGCTTTTTTTATGAAAACCAATTTACTTACAAACTTTCTAGATGAGCACGAAGCCGCAGGTAAAATTGTTCAACCTTCAACCGTTGTCGAGATAATTGATATTACCTAAAATGAACATTTTTTCCACCCTAAGCTCATGCCTTGCGGGATATTGCTACCTTGATCAACTAACTAGATGCATGTCTGCTTCAAACAAAGGTCAATTTAGCCTAAGAGTTGCCAGTAGGAATATTTCTCCATTTAACTGGAATAAAAATTAATACAGATTAATGGGTCAGCCTCTTGAAATTTGTTGATTCACGGCTTAAGTTTCCCCAATTGCCCAACCGTTTTCTCTATAATCATTCGTTATCCTCTTTTCCATTAAAAGCTTAATGAAATAATGTTAATGGGACCCTCTAACGATTTCGCTAATTAGCTCCATCTGCCAAGTACTTTCCTCAAATTTATCTGACACAACTCGAAGATGAGCTCGCTATTACGAGATATTCTATTCTCATCAAAGCGGCATTAAAGTTTTTTCTCATACTGCGCAATCATACCCTCGTCTGGGAAATTAGGCAATCCAGAGGTAATTTTCGAAGAAAAAAGGTGTAAGATGATTTGGGTAACCTGATTCTATACGTCAATATAATTTAAAGAAATTATTAACGTGTCGCTAACTTTAACGAAAACATGTTTTTTTAGAGTCTACTAGAAATTTGTTTTTCAAAAAAACTTTTTTGGCTTTAATAATCTAATATTTGGGACCTACAAGATTTCATAAAACAGTATTCTATAAATTTATCTGAACGGTAAGGTTTATCCTCAGGAAATTTATGAGTGACTAGTAGATCAGCAGTAGGAGTTCTAGCCTCTCTCCTTATTTTTGTGTTACTTACACTTTTTTATACTCCGCATTGCAACGTTTTAGCAAGAAAAATCCACTATCATTGCTTTTTGCCTAAGAGTGGCTCTGGTATACAGGTATTTGGCTTATCTATTTGATAATTTGTGTATCAATTGAGCTTCAACATTTTATGGCAACACAATAGAATTTTGTTTTTCTACCTACAACAGTAAATACCGTGAATGCCCTTCAAGATTTTGCAAAAAAAGTTGAAAATTTCCATTTTCTGGTTGCAATTTCTCGAAAATAGTTGCATGTAGGTGCTTGATTAATTTAACAAAAATGACTTACAAGTAAAAGTAGAATCGAAATACGTAATGAAACATGGATAATTCTATTTGCAAAATAAAGATGACGTTGGCTTTCGGTCTAACCCGATGTACAAGAATCTTGTAAATAATGTACCTATAATGGACGAAACGACTTATCAAAATCCCCAAGTTTTGTATTGAAATTTTCTAGTCTAGAATTTTGTTTTGAAAAATGAAGGCCGTTGATTTTTTTTTCAACCATACTCCTTTTGGTTCAACCCCTGATTGAACAAGAGATCCGCCGTTTGATCTACAGTTTTTCCGGATCACTATATGGTCAAGTCATCTGAATACCTGGATACCTTCATGCCACTAATGGAACCCTAAGAAAACCTTAGGGAAGTCACTTCCGAAAGTATTGAGGGCTGATTATTAGGCTTCCTTACACAAATCTTCTGGTTCATCCACGGTTTTAGCATTGTACTATCAAAATATTTATGTGTAAGAAGAATATCCACCTACAAAAGCCAAGTTCAGAACTTAAGGTCCACAAACACGCATATTCTGCTTCCATTGGCCATAAAAACCTTTTATTATATTTCGGTGCCCTAATTCCTCGCTCACTTGGTCGAGTATGATTTCTGGGGTAACTGATGATCTAACTCGGAGGTGTTCGCAATCGTCTGTTTCATCTACAGACATACAGCGGACAGAGGTCTCGCCTTCATTTAAACCTTTTGTTAGATTTTTTGTTTAGACCACCGAATGGTGAGCTCACAGATGATGAAGACATTTTGTCACTGCAGAAGAGAGGCCTACTTCCATAGAGGAGACAGCAGGCCACGCTACTGGAACTGAGCTCACTATTGATGATGCAACTCTCAAACTGTTTGGAGACAACCCGGGGCAGACCATGGAAGGTCCACCAATTCACTCCGAAGTGGCTCAGATATGGGATCAGATTATTCCATTGGGCTTGGATAAACAGACAAATCTAGACATTGTGTCAAAGTACCCTAGGCCGTCTTCTAAAAGCATCTCAATTAAATCCCGAAATTGATGCTCGTTTTGCAGATACAGATGCCAAAAAAAATCCTCGATTGACTTCGGCTCAACAGTAGGACAAGAGGTTATTTGGTCTACAACAGTACCTCAGTGCTGCCTTGGCTTGAATACGTTACCAACATTTTTTTGACAGAAAAAGAAATACCGCAAAAAGATGTCCTGTTATCCTATTCAGGAGACATTGGTCAGATGCTAACCAACATCCATCATTGCACTTATATTATCTAAATTGGCCCGAGAAGTTGGGTTTACCAATCCAGTTGATGAGTATGTTTTAGGAAAGACTTTTGGTGCTCGCCATAAACAATTAATTAAAGGAGGTGTTTCGTACTGGCCTTGCTCTCAAGCCAAAACCAAACTACGCTCCCATAGTGAAAGCGACTTTAGAGGTTTAGTCCACTCCAGCCTCTCAAAGTTTGTCCATTGCCTTCAAACTATCGGGACCCGTTTCGCTTGAGGGGAACATCGAGGCAGAGGGGCACATCCCATCTGCAACCCAACGGCCAGCTGGCATTAAAAAGTCAGTACTCTTGGTAGGCGTACTCAATATTGCCTCACTTACTGGAAAACTATTACACAGGATTACTTAATCCTACAACAGGTAGCAGGTTATAAACTCCCCTTTAAGTTTAAACCTCCATTTAATTTAAAATCTCCCTTTCCTCACAAGGCTAGTAATGAAAATGTAATTAGAAAGTGCATTAGGGTCTTAATCACAAAAGGAGCAATTGAAAAGTTTGATTCTTCTTTGGGTAGATATTTTTCATCTTTTTTATAGTTCAACTACCAGATAAGCCTAGATTTATGCTAAATCTTAAGTCCCTCAACTCCTACATCATTCATCAACACTTTAAGATGGAGGACTATCGAACAATTGATGCATATTACAGTTTACCAATTCATACATATTTCAAACGTTACCTCTGTTCCCAACCCGAGAATTCAAGTTATCAATATAAAGTACTTCCATTTGGACTGTTTTTAAGTCAGGGGATAACTTGCGTTTTATACCTGGATGATTTCATATTAATAGACAACAATTATTCTCAATGCATTCTAAATACACAGTTAGTTGTAGATACTTTAGAGAAATTGGGTTTTGAAATCAATTTTCAAAAGTCCCATTTAATACCATCTCAAGAACGGATTTATCTAGGTGTAGTTTACAACACTTTAAACATGACAATTTATTTACCCTCAGAGAAAAAGGCCAAGATTCTTGTCCTCACCAATGATATTTTAGCCTACTTCAATACGTTTTTTTGCAAGGTTTATAGGCGTCCTCACATCAGCATGCCCAAATGTCAAATATGGATGGTTATATACAAAGAGTCTTGAAAGTTGTAAAATACTTTTATTGTTTGAATCCCATCAGGACTAAAACTCTAAGATTATATTGCCTGACTTTCTCATTAGAGACTTACAGTGGTGGAGGAGTAATATTGCAACAGCCTTCAACAATCTAAGACACGATCAGGTAGATTTAGAGATATTTACTGTGGTGACGTTTCATCCCAGGGTTGGTGGTCCAGTCAGGAAAGTAAAAATCACATTACTTTTCTAGAGTTGTTAGCCGTTTAGTACTCTCTGAGAAGCTTCACACAGAACTAAATCCAAAAGCATACTTTTGAGGACAGACAACACGACAGTCATCGACGTAAATAAAATGGTTGGTATTAGTTATCCTAAACTATGAATATTAACGACAAAGATTTGGTAGTGGTGCGAACAACGTGATCTATGGCTATATGCTTCTTACGCCCCATCAGCTAAAAATGTGGCGGATTAATTCTCTAGAGTAACAACTTAAACCATAAATTTTTGGTCTCCCTATAAATTTCCTTGGTAAACCAGAAGTTGATCTATTTGTCTCCTACTCAAATGCCAAGTGCAAAAGATATGTTTCTTGGCAGCCCGCCTGTGAAGAAGTGGACGCTTTTACAATATCTTGGTCCCAAATATTTTTCTATGCATTCCTCCTTCTTGCTTAATTCTTAGGACTTTAAACAAGATTATTCTAGATAAGGCTTCGGACATCATGGTAGTACCTAAGTGGCCTATGCAACTTGGTACCCCCTAGAGAAAGAACTTGCCATTATGCCCCCTATAGAATTTTCTTCTAAACAAAATCTACTTATTTTTGGTTGTGATTGCAGCAGCAACCCACGGATTACCCTGGAAGCAGCTTATCCGGGAAGCTTGGTGAAGAAGAGGAAATCCAGAGGAAACAATACCAATTCTTTTCAAGGTTGTAGCAGATTCTACACTTCGACAATATGAGGTAACATATAAATTATGGTGGGATTTTTGTAAACAAAAGAAGGTTGAGGTGTTTGTTGCCAAGGACCATCAAGTACTGAGTTTTCTCCATGAACAATTTCAAACCAAGAAACTCAAGTTTGGTTTCTTTAATACCTACCGATCAGCTTTATATCTTATTCTTGACACTGACCTTCAGGTAACATTAAACGTTATATGAAAGGCATTTTTCGCTTGAGACCCCCTCAGAGTCGCTTTTGTATAACTTTATTTGGGACCCAAAGCCGGTACTCGACCATCTTGATTTAAAATATGCAACAACCTCCTGTCTCTTTCTGATCTTGCCAAAAAGACAGTGACTTTAACTGGCCCTTACAACTGGTCAGAGGAATTCAGACCTTAGCACCAAAACGCATTAGGGTGGACCAGATAATATTTTCTCAGTCGGGCATCTAGTGGTTCATATCCGATCACCTCAAGACAACTAACAAGAATATAAGGAGCCCATGCCTTCACCTTCCATATTTTGTTGAGGTTCCCAGCATTTGCACAGCTTCTTGCTTAGAAGCTTATATTCAAACAACAGCCAAACTGCCTCACAGGCTTTTCTTTTCCTGTGTTCGAGAAGTCCTTTTCAAACGGCATCTACAGATACAATTAGTCGTTAGATCAGATCTTCCATGGCAAATGCTGGTGTAGATACAACAATTTTTTGGGGGTACTCTGTTCGCCACGTCTCTGTTTCGGCTGCTCATCGAAACGGAATCACACTGGAAAAAATAACAAGAACTGCAGGATGGTCAAAAACCACAGAGGTTTTTGTACGGTTTTATAATTTTCCCTTAAGGGAACATGGAGATTTCGCAAAATCCCTTCTTCATTTGGATTTGAACAGATGTTAACCATATGGTTTGATTTTATAACATACTTTTAAATTTGCATGCAATATATTATAAGTACAAGTCTATTCTCGAATAAAGAGTTTTGTTTTGAACAGCTAGTTCAAATGGGAAAAAAGTTAAAGTAAAAGATTCCGTAGTCTTTAGAAGGAAACGAACTTACCTATAAAGTTCGATCGGAATTATATGAGGTAGATTTAACTTCCCTCCCTCGCCTCCCAAAAATCCTTTTTTCCTTCGCGCCCTATCGTCAAACTATAATGAAGTGACAGAAATGACGTTGACAGAGGAAAAGATTTCTTCTTTTTAAACTTTTTTTTTCCGATCGAACTTCATAGGTAAGTTCGTTTAATCGGCTAATTTTCAACTACATATGTAACGATGACAATCATTACATATTTGACGCATGTTTGAACTGCTATCTTCATAAATGGGTTTATGATGTCATGGTGGAAATAAGCTAGTTCTTTACCCTCAATCACATGAAACTTGGTAGTGAAGTAAAATGCTAATAGTACCTACTCATTAGGTAATAACTGCTGAGTAAATCTTTTCACTTTCACTATTCTTCCTTTTTGAAGGCTCCTTTTGGTTCCCATTTTATGGCATCATTTCCCGTTTTATGGCTCACAGTAAATAGAGCATGAATAGGAGCTTTAGTTGCTGTGGCATTCGACAGTTCTTGTTTGCCAAGTCTGTACAAGTTAAACGGATCCAACACTCGTTTTAATCCCGAAAGGCTATATGGATATTCTTAATTGCTGCAATTAGCTCTGTAGTGGGCGATCTCCTTCTGGATGATATGAAATTTGGCTCTAACTGAGGGCAAAATCATAATCACGCAAACACTAAAAACCTTGCTTGATGTGTTAAAGGTTCCTTTCATTTGTAGAGCTATTGAGGCAGAATAGGTCAGCAAAGGTTGCAATCTTGTTTGAGCAGACTTGTGAACACTAACTATTATAATACGTTAATAGATTGTGAGATGTTGTACAGAACAGGAGCAGGCGACATCCACCAGCGTATGTTAGATCCAATACTGCATGGCAGATGGCTCTCAGTTCGAGATGCAGCCCATATTGCTCTGTACCTCGCTGGTTAGTGGAACCAGAACGAAGTGAAAAGAGTGTAGATGGTCACCATGCAGATGAATTGATCGACAAATTGGTGGCCACCTACAATCGTGTCACTTCGTTCTGGTTCTGATAACCAGCGAAGTACAGAGCAATATGGGCTGCTTCTCGAACTGAGAGCCATCTGTCATGCAGTATTGGCTCTAAAATACGCTGGTGGATGTCGCCTGCTACTGCTCTGTACAACATCTCACCGGCACTTCATACATTTCTGGCTTTAAGCCTCTGAACCACGGTCCCCAATTTGTTGACCTGCCAAAGCTGTACTCATGAAGGGCAGACCCCGAAACTGGTATGCACATGGGTTAACCGACAAATTGGTGACCACCTACACTCGTTTCACTTCGTTCTGGTTCCAAAAACCAGCGAGGTACAGAGCAATATGGGCTGCTTCTCGAACTGAGAGCCATCTACCATGCAGTATTGGCTCTAAAATACGCTGGGTGGATGTCGCCTGCTCCTGCTCTGTACAACATCTCACTGGTACTTTGTACATTTCCGGCTTTAAGCCTCTAAATCACGGTCCCCAATTTGTTGACCAGCCAAAGCTGTACTGATGAGGAGTAGACCCCGAAACTAGTACGCAGATTAGTTTATCCACAAATTGGTGACCACCTACACTCTTTTCACTTCGGTCTGCTTCCGATAACCAGCGAAGTACAGAGCAATATGCGCTGCTTCTCGAACTGAGAGCCATCTGCCATGCCGTATTGGATCTAAAATACGCTGGTGGATGTCGCCTGCTCCTGATCTGTACAACATCTCACGGGTACTCTGTACATTTCCGACTTTAAGTCTCTAAATCACGGTCCCCGATTTGTCGACCAGCCAAAGATCTACTGATGAGGGGCAGACCCCGAAACTGGTATGCATATGGGTTGATCGACAAATTGGTGACCACCTACACTCTTTACGTTAATATATTAATGCAAATGTTGGTAAAGTACTGTTGATAAGAGAAGAAAAGAAGAGCAATAAGTAACATGAATGATGAATGGCGAGAAATATGAAAGAAAAAGAATTTGGAATAAGGTTCAGTTAGAGTCGTACTCAAGGTGACATAATTAATCTTTACTACTTCAAATTTTCCCTATCTATTGAGCAAAAAATTAGGAGTTCCAGAGGATAGACTAAGCACCTCGGAGTTTCCATTTCTGACTTGTTGATAGGCGTCCTAGAGACCCAAAAATTTCAAGCTTTGCCACTGGAAGAACAAAAATACATGAATGAGAGATCAGGAAAAACTAAAAATAGCTCTTGTAATATTCACAGTCACCGTCAGTTCAGTCGCTTCTAATCATCGATTCAGAGAATCGGGTTCAAACTGACGGAGGGCAAAGGGCGAGGGCGTGACGCTGTGACTTCTAATATCAAGTCTCCTTGTTCCTGACACTGACCGTTGAAACCATGGAAAAACGTGGCGTTATGGGTATTCCAGTTACTATGGGCAGGGTGGTTGTTATCAACCTATGGGACCGAAGGGCAAATTGTTTTTTATAAACTTCTTACCACCCCAAAAAACACTGAAAATTAGTTAGCTCCATGACTCACTCATTAACGTTGTTCACATTATGTGACTTTTATGTTAGGATTCTGTAACTTTTGCTTACAGCAGTGTATGCGATGTATAGCCCTAAAGGAAGTTACAAACAAAAATGTAAAATTTACAACTGAAGATATCTTCAGTATTTTTGGAACACAAAAGATGAATGGTATGGTGGACCAAATAGGGCTTCATAAATGTATTGTTTTGGGAAGGAATAATTGAACAAATGAGAAAATTTGCGTTCTTTTCAAATAAGTAATTGCGCCTTTAGAACGATACATCTCTTACATCACTGTACGCAAAGTTAGAGAATCCTACCATTAGTTTTTTAAAAATCTAACTGATCTACTGCGTTTAGATGGTTGTGTGCAGCCTCGAGTTGCTTTATTAACGTCTACGATGAAGAATCCTGCTAGAGAATAAATAACCAAAAATGTGGATGTACTAACCTGAATTTCGTTTTGCGATAAGCTAGGCTTAGTAACAGGACCTGCTGTGACCATGGGTGTAATTCTTGTCGGCTGAGTGGTCAACAATTCTTCGTCTTCTCTAGTTTTCTTTGAAGGTGCCTTGGCCCTTACCTTTCTCTCGTTTTTGATGGCTTTTTCGTGGTGGGGAATTCAAGATATCTTAAGCCAGTTCAGACCTTGCATTATCTAATCATCCACCGGTCATGCTGTTGTAGCAATAGGCCTAACTTTAGGCTTGGTTATGTTTTGTCGTTGGTACCTCCTCCAATATCCCCCTTATTCACCCCGATTACCACAATTTGAAACATGTATAAAATGAAAAACTCACAGCCTGATTCACCGTCTCCTTCTCCCCTGGTAGGTCCATTTCTATGTTCCTTCAAGATTGGGGGCCAAAATTGCTTTGTCGGTTTTGCATAAGTCGCAGTGACGAGCGAATACGTAAGCAATCCATTTAAGTTGAACAGCTTCAAAATGTCATCATGAATTAAAACGTTTAGTGATTATTGTTGACCCTGTTGAAGGAGGTATTGTTTTAGTTGCACGCGTCTTGGACGTTCTACCTTCTAATAATCTACCATACACATCTTTTATACAACATTTGCGCAACAGCAAAGGCAGGTTTATGAGAAAATCGAAGGAACTAGAATTTGTTTTCTACATACTTTATTTGCTAGATTATTACTGCTTCCACCCACAGGAGTTGGTATCGGTGGTAAGTTAGGAGCCCGCGCGTTCTGTCCTCCAAACTACACCAAGTGCACGATCATACATAACATGCCTCAAATCTGCTTCCGCTAATCAGCCTATACCTCTCGATACTTCCAATTTCTTCAAAATTCTCTTCTCTGTTCGACAAGTAGTTACTGAACCTTCAGCTGGTCAAACAGGTTATCCGTTTCTTCTTTAGTTGATGATGGAACCATAGCAGTGGGACTTTTGGGTCTGGGTTTCTCATTAGTGGTAGTTGTGGTTGTGATTCGAGTTATGGTAGTAGCCTCCGTACAGTGGAAATTCGTTGGAAATAGGGCGTGTGTGACAGTACAACACAGGGTAAGGCCTAAAAGAGAATACAGACCAAAGAGCGAAGAATACCACAAGTTCTAAAATATGTGGACATAATTGTTAAAATAATTTCAGTGATTAATCTGCACGCTTCTTGCACGCTTCTTGTTCCGTTCTACCTTCTAATAATCTACCATACACATCTTTTATATAACTTTTGCCAACAGCAAAGTCACGTTTATGTAAACATCGAAGGAACTAGAATTTGTTTTCCACATACTTTATTTGCCAGATTATTACTGCTTCCTCCCACAGGAGTTGGTATCGATGGTAAGTTAGGAGCCCGCGTGTTCTGTCTTCCAAACTATACCAACTGCACGATCGTAGATAACATGCCTCAAATCTGCTTCAGATAATCAGCATACTCATGTCGATCCTTTCAACTTCTTCAAAACTCTCTTCTCTCTTCGTCATTCAAGTTACTGAACTTTCCACCTTTCTTCAGCTTGTCAAACAGCTTATCCGTTTCTTCTTTAGTTGTTGGTGCAACCATAGCTGCGTCAGTGGTACTTTTGTGTCTGGGTTTCTCATTAGTGGTAGTGGTGGTTGTGGGACGGGTTCTGGTGGTAGCCTCCGTAGTGGTGGTGGTGGTAGGGTGTGAAGTTGTAGTGGAAATTCGTTGGGAGGTTGGCATGTGTGACAGTACAACATACGGTTGGGCCTAAAAGAGCTACACGTGCAGACCATAGAAAACGAGCGAGGAATACTACAAGTCCTAAACTATATGGACATATAATCCATTCAGTTATTTCTGTCGTCAAGTAGGCGTTGGAAATCTGACATATTTCACCCGGTATAACATGACTGACAGTGACAGTGATTAATAATCAGTTTGGGGTTAAGGTTATTGTTTACTGCTCAGAAAATTAAAACTAGTGGAATCCGCGCGCGCAATTCTCCGCTATATGGGCAGCTGTTACCAAAAATGATGAGTCTAAGGCGAAAACCAAACATTTCGTTGGCTATGTGTATTTCTGCAATAAATTGCATTTTGCAAGACTTTAATATTATAAATAATTGTGTTGTTTACAATGGTGGGATTACAAATGTGCAGATTACGGTTTTAAAAGCACCGGCTATAGAAAGGAGCCTGGAGTTACGTTTCACAGGTAAACAAATAATGGCGTTTTTCAGCAACAATTAAATTATTTCAAATAACTCTAAAATCAGTTATTTCACATCCAAATCTTCGAAATATGATTTAGTATAGATCGCAAGTCAATAATGCTATTTTAGGAAATATTTTTCTAATCCTGTAACTTATAGACAGTTTTTTTATTTAACTTTTTGAGCAGTTTTTCTAGGGGCGCAGGAGATGTAATCCCAGGGTTATCAACGACTATTAATTCACAATTATTTTTATTTATTTAATAGTAAGTCAATGTATGCTAATAATATTACGTATAATATTACTAATTTTACAAATAGTAATTTAGTTCCATTATTATTTTTAATAAAATATTTTCTTTTGTGCTACAATACCAATGCTACGTCACTGGCATTTTCACACTTGACAGATTGGAGCAAACTGGTAACAGACGCCGACGTCGTATCCTACTTCTTCTGATTTATATTTTCTAAGGTTTACTGTTTTACTCACATAGTTGCCAGATGGCTTCATTAGTTCAAACTTTTAATAATATTGATTAATGATCACTATCCCAGAATCTAGTAAAAAATGGGCCGGGGCTATACGTTAGCAAAAATATTATATTTTATTGATGCATGTAAAAATGAATCTTTTACAACGATAATAGTTGAGGTTAATAAGTTTATAGTGTGAATGTGGTTGTGATGATAATATGTATAACAAGTTTGCTTTTTGGACTAAAATAAAGGCGGATACAGTTAGGGAACAACAGAAAAATGATATGTCTCTGTAATGCTTACCCCAAAAATATTGAAAACTTTAGCCAAGGTTATAGTGGGTGATTCTTGGGGGAGGTCCCTTCTAAATTGGAGGTAGCATTTTTGACCTAATTCAAATTCGCATTTTCGCTTTAATTACCTTGGGCATTTTTTCTTAAGAAATATTTTTTTAATAACAAAATACACGCTTAAGTGTACAAAAAGTCGGCCACAACGAAATTTTAATGACGCATCTTGACAAATTTGTCTTGGCGACAAGTAAACAAACAATCGCTGTCGATGTTATACTGGTGAAATTCCATGGCATGCGTTGATGCCAAAAATAACTGAATGGATTATAACTACATAACTATTAAAAAAAAAATTGACTTACTGGTGATTTAACTTCTAGTTCTTGTTCATGTCAGATGGTTCCAGTTTTTTCCTCTGCATATGCATACTAATTTAACGCTGAGATCAATCATCATTCATCAATCCTTGCTCTTAAATGTGGTATTCGTTTCTCATTTTGGAGGTTCCAACAATGCGAAATTTTCTGGTTTTAATTGAGCGATTTAGGCAATTTCCTTTTGGGCACATTATTAAAATTTAGACCGTATTAAAGCAAATTGTTTGAGGGTCTTGTAATTTCACACGTTTCTGCGTTTACAAAATGTATACGTATTAAAACTATGAGAGCACCAGCATTGCCCGTATATATGGAGCAGCGCAGTGAGTGGAGAAAATTATTTTAATTTAGCAGCTACATTGCGGGAGCAAGGCCTGTTAAGCGAGGTGACACTTTTATATAGAAATTTAAATTAGAATCTCTGTCCCAAAATGAGTGTCGTTTCGCCGTGTCCTGGGAATTTTCGAATTCCATATCTTATGGAAATCCGAGGGGTTTTGTCGCTTTCATGTCTCATTTACTTGTAATTGTGTCCGCACATGCCCAAGCAGATTCGTTTCCCAAAAAGGAGGAATACCGTGTACGAAAACTAAATTACAAGTTCCTGTTCGACATTATGAGGTGCAAAATTACCACGGAACTCTGGAGGATTGTTTTTGCACTAATAAGACAAATTACACAGAGGCCTTAACTAGTTGGTAATAGCCTACGTTGAACTTTGCTCGCTTTGCCGGAGAAATCGATCTAGATTAATGGCCTTGTTCGTTACAATATCATGATTCATGATTCAACTTTACCAATTACTTCGCGCGTTTTATCTAGTTTTTTTAACCTAGGAAACTGAGTTATTGCTAATTGCTCGAAATCAATTTGCGAAATGGCGTTAAGACGTTCAATATCTACAAAGTGTGCCCAAGAGAGGCGATAATTAAAGACTTATAGTGCGCCCTAACTCAGTGACATAATTTTTCAATATTCGTATAATGGTGCGTTGATGGAGTAACTTTTAAACGAACGAAGGCAGCTATAATGCAAATTGACTCCCTGCCGAAGCGAGTTTGCCATTCTTCTTAGTTTTTCATCTAAGGGCCGTTCATTTCGGATGCAGTAAGTCTTTTAGAATAATTAGATTTTCGCGAGAAAACTTTTTCGAGAATTTAGCTTAAAGTTCGCCGTTGCAAGTCTTGCGTGCCTACTTACGACCAGATAGTCTCAAATTGCAGCGCCATTACTCTTCCTTCCGAGGCACGATCCGCATAAATAACTTCTGAATATTTAGGAGTTGTTGGGGTATTGCTCAGGACAACGGCGTTTTAGATTTTATTGCTGTTTATACTGCAAATTTTGAAAATAACCGTGTTTGCTGAAAACCGAACTTGTGTGGTTAAAAATTCTGAGGTACGACTTGCTTAAGCGCAGCTTTGACAACAGATCGTACAGAAGCTATTCGCTTATTATTGACATCAAGTAAGCGTTAGAAATCTGACTTTGACATTTTTTTTTTCGCAACATCTGCTGAAAAGAGAAGGTAAAATAAAAAAATTAAGATTTAATTTTGGAAAAAGAAAACGGAAAAAGAGTGAATATTTTTAGATAACCCTGAATATACTAGTAATATTCTTATTCAAAATATTTCTTAAGAATTAAAATTATTCCAGAAGAATTTACTTGGAATATTCCTATAATATTTAAAGTGGAATATTTTAAGAACATTTATTACATTTAATGTTTATTCTTGAAATAATACAAGACTGAGGCCGGTCAGAATACCATCTAAAGTGTTTTTCGGGCCGTGAAGCCATGGTCCAATGGAATTTCTCCCTGACGTTTCGTCTACATTATCAAAGGCGATGAGGCAATAGGCCAAGTGATCTCCCGTGCTTCCCGACGTCAACTGTGTTCCTTAATCGTCATGTTGAGACTGCGTTTTGTGGTGCCAATCTATACCGAGCCTCAGTTGCATGGAACTCGGTAATCTCCGGTTGCCAATAGGGGATCTCTGCGGTCTTTGGCCAATCTTAATCTCTGTTGTATTGTACGAGTGGGTTTAAAGACAGTTTTAACATTGTGCTTTTCCACTAGCCTGCCGATCCTGTCCGTTACTTTGTGTTCATCTTCTCCCATTTGTCCTTCCTGGCGCTCTACATTCCTTGAACGAAGGCCGCACATACGGCAAAATGACCAATTTTGGGGGTCAAAAATTGATTTTTCTACTTTAATATAAGGTTAAAAGAGGAAGTCACAAGTATTATTAATAAGAAAATTTTTTGTTTAACCTAGTTATATACTATATCTAATAACAAATGTCGATTTTATTCCACTCATACTTTTCATACAAAAATTAATTTAATAATATTTTCAAAAAATGTTTCGCTTAGTACCGCTTTCATGTCCTAAATATTTACATTTTTGCGTTTGCTGGCTCCTAGTATTATGAGTTATAGGAACTCAAACGAACTCATTGTGACACTAGGCCATTTTTTTCACAGGTAGACGGAGTGGACCAAGTCACTCGGAACTAAATTATAGAAAAGTGGATCTGGTTTTAGTGTTAAAAAGAGAAAACTTTTATAAACAATCATTGTTTCAGTGTGTAGAACCATTAACTAGTTCATATTGAACAAGTTTAGTTAATATATACTGTCACAAAAACAGTAGAAATAAAATTAAGTGCGTTCTGAGTGTATTTGTTTCAAAATTGTTACAAAACTGGAAAAAATCGAATTGGACTATGGAAAGATTTATAAAATGCACTTCAAAATGGTTAGAGAATGATTTGGTCTTGCCAGCAGTAGAAACTACAAGCGTAAACAATGATTTGCAAGTAAAAAAAAACCCAGAGGCAGACCTTCAAAATCTTTTCAAGAGAGCTCTAAACGAACAAAACGAAGGATGATAAAACCAATTGTTTCTGAGTCAAGCCCAGAGCTATTGGGTTCTGCTGGTCAAGCCAGCCTTACTAAGAGCGGAAAAAGCTGCCCAACTAGTGAAGTTAGCCTTGACCATAAGCCCTAGTAGATACAAACGCATGAAACAAATTCATGATACGCCATCATATTCGGCTATAAAGCTTTACTCTTCCGAAGAAGCTTTAGCGCTTATAATTGTGCCACGCACTTTTCTTGCTAGATCAGTGAAAGGAATAATTAGCAACAAAATAAGTAAATAAACAAATCTGAAATATTCGAGTGTGTGTCGAGTAAGCGAGCTGTCAAGTTGCCTGACAAATTAAGTAAATGCCCCCTGCTCAAAGGCTCGGAGAGTAGGGGTGGGTATAAGCGTCCCTGATTCTTACAGGGAAATCAGAAACCTCCAAAGGTGAATTTTGGAACTCTACTTAATCAACACAACTCAAACCAAAACAAATAAATAAATATAGGCGTGAAGGTCAAGTCAAAATTACAACTACATGAAGACGTTTCGCTTGTCATATCTATTGGCCAAATAAGGGTTGTTAGTTTAAGCCTATGTTAGTAACAATCTTACAAGTACATTGTTAAACAATGGCTTAGAACTCCAACACAGCTGCAACCTTGAGGAATTCAACCGATGTTCATATATTGGGTGACTCGAAAGCTTGAGCTCAGGTAAAAAATAAGAAGCCTTGTTCAGGGTTCTCTTTACGCTATAGGTGGTTAAGCGTTCACCAGGTGGTCAATAAACCGCTTGGGTTCCCTAGATAATATTGAGGACCGCCCCGATGCTGTTAAATACCCAGCTCAGGAGTTGTGGTCTGGCTCCGTCAAGGAAACTAACAAAAGTCTTGGCGATGTACTTAGCTTCCAATGTTCGAAATGCAAGGCCAATTAAATCCCACAGATGTGGCTAATCAACGCGGTTTAGGTAATTTAAGAAACAAAGCAAAGGTATCACGCGAAGATTTTTTATATTGAAATAACTCCTGAATCCCTTCAAGCGAAGGACATACCAAAAGTATAAAATGGAGTTAGCTCGTAATAGGCCTGCAAGTCGACGGTCGGCAGCAAAGCAAAAGAACCACGAGGACGACGTTTTCCACTAGCTGGTAGAAGCAGAATTTCAATAGCAGGAGAAAGGACTTGACGTTGGACGATAACGTTGTAACCCAACAAGTGTTACAAAAGGAGGTACTCTACACTGCAGAAACAACATAAATGAAATCCTAGATACCACCCCCTGAGTTCCCTCAAATAATGCCAAAAACCGATCAATCAATTAATTGATTCGTTAAACATAGAATAATAAATTAAACCTACCGCCACAAGAATAGGACACCATCAATCGAAAACTCGAAAGGCGACAAGTGACAATTGAGGAGGTATATTTGGCACTATTTTGCATTGCTCGAAACCCGACTGCGAGGAGCAGCGAGATTACTTATCCCAAAAGGGAATATGCGATCAGGTGAGTAAAGAAAAGGGATGGAGATAAAATTCACTTGCCAAAACAATACTTCAAAATGAAACGCTCAAGGAAACTTCACATTGCAGCCTGCTATTAACCACAAAATCGATTAGCTGATTCGATGTAAATAAAACTAGCAGGTGCAAAACGGGGATCTGAAACAAACTGGAAGCTTGGGAGCACCCTTCGCACAAGAAAAATGTGGAACTGGTCAGAAACATAAACAAAAGCCACAAAACCAACGTTCCAGAAGCAGTGAAGGCCGCTCTAGCCGAAAACTGACAAAAGTGGATTCAAAACAAGGCAAAGGAGCTAAATTCCAAACACAAAATAGACTAGTAAAGCCAGAGTTATTCAATTAGAGTTTAGTAAATTAACAAAAGGTATATTTCAGTAGGTACTAGCACGCAACTAACAAGTCCCCTCGAGAACCAGTGAATGAAACAGAAAGAGCAAGTGAGTCATTGACCAGGAATATAATCAAAATGCAACAATGAGCAAGGTACTGTTAAGACCTCAATAAGCAACTAATAGCAAAATATATTATTAATTCATTACAAATGTAGGAAAATGCATAGTGAGAAAAATAACCGTGACAATTGATTCAGGTATGGGGAAAGAAGATTACATTCATTGGCAAAAAGGAGCGAAATCGCGAGGCGCTAACTTCTATCCACCTTACACGTCATAACAGAAACAAAAGGACATTGTTACCCGAATAATATAAAAATCACGGAGACTGAAATGCAAATTCCAGTTCAATATATTTTGGACCATACAAAAAAAAGACTTGCTCATGTGCAGCAGGATGTACTTCTCGTAACAATTCATTGTATGAAGACACTAACATAACTCAATGCAAATGGCAGAGGCCACAACGAATGAGATACGGATTTTCTGGCAAAACCCAAGTCCGTCTTAATCGAGATATAACCGCGTCGTTCGCCTGCAGATTGAGAAGGAGACAAAGGAATCAGTAAAATTCTACTGCGAAGCAATAGAGGAACAAATAGCAAGTTTGCAGCCTCCTGAGGTCACTCTTGAGGATAAATCTTACAAATTTGAACACCATGCTGTATGTACAATGATGGACGGAAAGACATGGAACGTACTCATAGACACTTCGTCATCACAAGCGTGTAATGTGTGCAAGGCACAGCCAAGGATCTTAACAACCTTGACTTACTTTTGCGGAAACAATATCCTACGACAAGTTCATTTAAGTTTGGGATATCTGTACTGCACTCATACCTGATGTTACGAATACTTGTTACATATCTCATATAAACTACAAATACGGCAATGGCAAGCAAGGAGCACGGAAGCCAAAGAAAATATAAAAAGAAGAAAAGAAGAAATAACCACTAAATTTTACCAGCAAATGGGCTTAGTGGTAGAGCAACCAAAGAGAGTGGGTGTAACTCAAACGATGGGAATACGGGAAGAAAATTTTGTGCTGAGCCTACAAAATCTGGTGCTATCACAGGCTTAGATCCTGAAATTATAGAAAGATTTGCCAACATTCCGAGTGTTTTATCATGTGGAATTAGCGTTAACTACGTTAGTTTTAAAAACTACTGCATCGAAATAGCAAAAGTGTGCTTAGAACGTTAAAACTGGTACAAAATGAGTGCATCTGGGCACAAACCATTAACACTCGCCGCAGACATAATAAAAGTACCTTTGCCTGTAGGGTTAAAATATACTAAATTTTATTTTCAATATTATTTTATGTTTTTTTATTTTTTTATTTTTTATTTAGCAATCTTCTCAAGCTCAACCTACAGGTCAGAACTATTTCGAATCCTAAATGTACATATTATTTCACATCTTTGATCTTTTGACCCCCCAAAGTGGTAATTTTTGCCGTATGTGGGCCGCCTGACTGTCGGAGTAGATGATGTTCTGTTCTGCTCCTTGGTTGACTTCTGGTCATACCACTTCGAGTATTGCAAATACCTCTGCTTGTAAAACCGTCGTGTGGCTTCCCACGGGAAAGCCATTGCCCTCTTCATGACCTGCTTTGTAAATTCCGGCTCCTGACGACTGTGAATAAGCCATTCTTGATCCGTCTCTATACCATACCTGATTATCCTCAAAAGCTGGCTGAAGCAGCTCTTCTTTGAATTCTTCTCTTGTTGAGAATTTTATCCCAAATGGCTGTATAGTCTCAGCCGATCGCAAAAGCGCCCCTCCTGCGAAAGGACTATTAGGATGTCCCGCTGGATGAGGCTGGCGATCTGCGTGTGACGGCTTCCCATGGCTGTTTCCTTCCACTGGTCGCAGCAATCCATCCTCCTGCAGGAAGCCATCACCTCCCTCTTCATCCAGAATGGAAGTTCCGGCACACCCAGTAAGGCATTAAGAACTGCTCCCGGTGTTGTACTGAACGCACCCGTTGTGGCTAGGTATACTGTTCTCTGCAGTCTGGCCAACCTCAACGCATAGCCGGCCCTGTCCACCGCAGTATAGAGCCAGTGCAAGACGTGTAGCTTTAGAGGTCAGCCCGCTGTCGATGATCACCCCCCAGGTTCTTAGCCTCAGGCTAGAGGTCCCGCGTTCAGCGTTGGTGAAATCTAGCTGTTCGTATAAATGATGACTGTGCAAGCAAATTTGGGACATCCTGCGTATTTTTTTAGTTGTACAATACCACTTTGACCAGGTTAAATTTCCATTTTTTTTTCTCATTTAATTGAAAGGTATGGAGTTGTACTCGCAAAAAGTTAATCTTCTCCACGTTAAAAGAAGGAACATACAAAAGAATGAAACCGGCCCCACGTTGGGCGCCAATTTGTTACCCCTTTTTGTTCTCTTTATTTTATTAAAAAGGAAAGGTGGTTACCACGCACAAAAAGTTAATCGTTGGTCCAAACTGAGTTATGAGGCAAAACCCGACAGCTAGCTACCCTCGAGCCGGAGAGTGGTCATGGGGTAGATCTGCTAAATAGTTTTCTTCTTCTTCTTTAAGTGCCTTGTCCTCTTCGGACGTTGGCAATCATCAACGCTATCTAAACCTTGTCTACAGCGGAACAATGTGGTAGTGCACGCTCCATACCATTGCCTTAAGCTTTGTAGCCAGGATATCCTTCTTCTACCCTTGACTGTTCGTCCTTGCCTAAAAAGCCTAGATGTTCTAAAAAAAGGCGCCTCCCCTTTGAAACTCAGTACTATTTTCAATTAGTTGTTAATACGGTACAAACAAAAGCGGGAAAGAACGATACACCATGGAAATATTTAAAGAAAGGCAACGTAATTAAAAATCAATTCAATTAGATTAACCACCACCTGTATACTTCAGTACAATGTAATATACAGTGCGTCTTTTATTAACGCGCAACATAGGATTTTATGTGTTAAATTTTTAATGCCCTGTTGAGCAGTGTTCTATTAGCACTATGGAACTACGATACACCATGGAAATATTTAAAGAAACGCAACGTAATTAAAAATCAATTCAATTAGATTAACCGCCACCTATATACTTCAGTACAATGTAATATACTGTGCGTCTTTTATTAACGCGCAACATAGGATTTTATGTGTTAATTTTTTAATGCCCTGTTGAGCAGTGTTCTATTAGCACTATAGCTATGAAACTTAGCACTATAGCTAAGAAAGCGTAGGTAAAACTGGACTCTTAACTTTACCCTTATTGGCCAATTAGGTCCAAAAGATTTAGAAAAATACCAAAAAAGTTAATTTCTTTCCCAAAATAATTTGTCTTTTTACTCTCCTCGTAACTCGTAAAGGTAGGTACGAGTTGTAGAGAATTTAACATATTATTTTCTGAAGTTTAATGTAAATTTTTTTAACTTCACAAAATGTTAGTTTGTTTACCATTAACTGAACGAGTAAAAATGGTTTCTATTTGCATGTCGGGATTGAGTTGTCAAATCATAAATACACAAAAGTTACAAGTTGATTTATTCTTCTTGTTATAAAAGCTTAGAAGGAATAGCGACGAAAAGATCGATACAGCAAAATTTTTTGCCATTTTTGGGGGTCTGTATCTCGGAAATGCCTTAGCCAAAATTTAAAAACTAAAGATTTTGAAAGGTCGTTTCTTCTAGAATCGCGGCGGGAGATCGATCTTAAATAAGTTATTCTCTAAAGGATATACAGTATATAGAAAAAAGCACTGCGAAATGGTTGCATTTCAACCCATTGCATTTGGTAAGTAGCGTAATTTCAGAAAATTCATTGTTATGACATTTAATGGCGTTAGTTGGTATCTCGGGTCATGTTCGGCAGTTTTCGGTTGTGACGCTAATTTGTAAGTCATCCTATGTCGCGAGAATGCCGCAGAAGATTTTAATAGGATAAATGATCTCCAAGAGATAACTGGTTGTAAAATCATCGACGTATACTCATAGTTAATAAAATAATTTTATTCCATTTTGTAAAAGGATGAAAAAAAATCTAAGAAAAAAACTGATACATATCCTGCAAACGCTTCGTTTCCGAGATACAGGTTGTTGACTTTTTGTGTTTTATTTTTTCTTTGTAGCTATTAGAGTTTTTGAGAAATTTTACTCAAATTTTGAATATGAATAACCACTTATTATCTACATCGTTGGATTTACCAACCGCTAGCCAAAATCGACAAGGTCTTATTTTTTCTCGGGTTGTATTCTTTTTACCATCACAAACTTTTTGTAGAACGTCACTGATCGTTTTTCTCTATTCAATTTAGAAACTTTCTTGCCTCTTGCATCCTTGTCTTATCTCCCACCGTTTTCGAGAAATTTGCAAAAGTGTCTAGAAATGCACATAATTTTTCCAGGATAACCATAATTTCAGGATACCTTGTATTGTAACTTACAAGAAAGTTCAAACTTTCTGTAAACGCCCTTTAACTTTAGTAGGCAAAAAAGCAAAAAACCGCCAAAACCGTCCCCAGATATCGACCATAGCTCTTAAATGTCATTACAAAAAGAGTCTAAAATTTAAGGCTTCCGTCATGACATCGTACTAAACAAAATTTTAATCAGTTTTTTATTAGATTTTTTTCCATCCTTGCACAAAATGGAATAAAATTGTTTTTCTAATTTTGACATATAAAGTGGCACTTTTCAATACTGAGAACAGTGACGTAACGTCCTATTTTTCGTAACTAGTTACGAAAAGTAAAATCTTTCGTAACTGGTGATAAAAGTTCGTTTTATCACCATAGAAACAAATAGGTTTCGGTTGTGGCATACCTTTGCTACAGTTTTACGGTATTAAGTAAATACAAAGTGGTTTAAAAGTAAATACTGAAGTTTAATAATAATAAAATAACTCTCTCTCTATGTAGGTATTTGTAGTCAGAATTAGAAAAAATCATGTATGAAACAGGTGACTAAATGCCGTTTTTGTGTATCTCATCCAAATTACGTTCATTTGTTACACAAAAACATTCATTCGTTACACAAATTCGGACTTTTCGTAACTGGTTACATAAATAGCTATTTATTAACTATGAGTATACGTCGCTGATTTTGCAACCAGTTATCTTTTAGAGATCATTTATCTTATCAAAATCGGCTGCGGCATTCTCGTGACACAGGGTGACTTACAAAAGAGCGTCAACTTTTTTTGTAATTTATTTTGTAGGCCAAAAAACCGAAAACTGCCAAACATGTCCCGATATACCAACTAACTCCATTAAATATCATAACAATGAATGTTCTGAAATTACGCTACCGACCAAATGCAATGGGTTGAAGTGCAACCATTTTGCATTGCTTTTTTCTTTACCCTGTATATCCTTTAGAGAATAACTTATTTAAGCCGTGATTCTAGAAGAAACGACCTTTCAAAATCTCTTTAGGTTTTAAATTTCGGCTAAGGCATTTCCAAGATACAGACCCCCAAAAAAGGCAAAAAGTTTTGCTGTATCGATCTTTTCCGTTAGAAGTTTATATACAACAACTTTACATTTGTTCGATGATACCGATAGCACTACATGATGAATAACGAAGACGATAAAAGGTGAAAAATCAATAATCAGCTGTAGTTTGTTTGGGTTGTAAGTTTAGATATTTATATTTAGGATTATAAGTAATATGTATAGTATCAATAAAAGTAAACAATATTCAATGTCGAAAGTGCTGCACACCAGCTTGTAGAAGGTTTTAAATTATTTAAAATCAAGCAGACAAAATTTAGGGAATAGTACCCATACCGACCATATACGTATACGTCTGGTTTACATTTCCGTGTAACGATTAAATGTGTTGTGGTGCTTTGTATAGACTTAAGACTTAAGGTAAAAAGAATGCAATTAGCAGTTATAAGATATACCTAACAGGTTATGTTTAAATCATAGGCACTACTCCTGATGTTCAAAAAAAATTGGTAAATTGGCTTCAGTAGGTACGGTCCACAAAATGTGGTTATGATGGCGGTTAAACAAAAAAATGGAATGACTTCCTGGACCCACCTCACTTCTCCAGGTCTCCTACCAGTCACAGGCAGTATCTTAAGTTGTATTGTACCAGGCAGATACCTCGAAAGGGAACTAGGGCGAGAGTGTCTTGAAATTGTCTTGACAAAATTGCAGTTCTAGGGTGCTTCGAAAAAAAGGGTCCACTCTTCCAAGTTGATTAGAGCATTAAGGAAGTAGCAAGAAATAATGAATCAGAAAAGAAAAACCAAACTCTTAAAAGAAGGCCTGAAACAAAGGTACTCGTCTAGTCGATGCTAGGTCGTAATGTGGAATGTTCAAAAAGTGAAAGTGGGTAAGAGTTCAAGAATAGATTCTCAAAGTACCCAAAGATCAATGGCCTGAAGAGAAAACCATATGCTGGTATCAACTATGGTCATTGTGTTGAGTTACTCAGTTCACAAAACCTCTCAATAATTGCAAATCAGTCACTAGACTAGGTAAGATACTTTTATAGCCAAAATAAAATTGAGGGTAGTTCTGATTTATTTCTAAAATGTGCTAGGCGAAATCTGTGGTTCAGCAGCCAGCGAAGAAGCTCACAGAAAAAAAAAGAAGAATGGCAAAATTGCCTTCTAGAATCCTTAACCCAAAAAAAACTAAGGGCGTACAAAAGTACAAAAGTACCAAAAATGGTATGCAAATTCTGTAAAAATTCCTAGTGGTGGCAAATGGTGATGTCATAACCTTTAGGGCCAATCAAGGTGAAGGGTTTGAGATTTTCCAATAATCGATATCATCGACCTTAGCCATCGGAAACCTCGGCAGTACCGGACTAACCAAAATTAATACTTTGGGCAAAATAAAAACGTAACACATCACCTTTTCCAAAAAAGAAGGAAAAAAAATGAAGTTGTCTATAACAAAGCTTCCCAAGACTAGAAGATTAGCACCATATGCCTAATATGATGGCAACCTCAAGAAAGAATTAAAAATCAAAGAAAATTTCAAAAAAAAAAAACTAAAATTTATCACCTGCAGAAGTAATGTCCCAATGTAAATAAAGACCTCTACCTTGATAAATCCTCTATGGTTCGATAGCATCAATCCTAGATGACAGGATCGAACTACCACTAGTTCTGAAAGAACATTCACCAGCATATAAATCAGGGACGATACACATGCGAGACCAGAAATCGTTACCCAAAATGAGCGTATGGGACAAGCTTGGAAGCACTAAAATCTCCAACAAAACCACTTTGTCACGGAAGTTGCACAGGAATTTGCATCACTCCTATACCATCACAATGTTGACCATTTGTTACAGTACAATTTACTTGAATCCTCTTATTCAGTGGACAGATTGGCTTCAGAGTATCCCAACACTGACAACCTAAGATAGTACGAGTCGAACCACTGTCTAACAATCCCAGCATCTTTTTCCCATAAATTGACACCTCTAAGTAGGGCCGCAATGATTGAATTAACTGAATAAAAGATCATTAGCACTAAACCGATGCTAAATATTCTCGGCTCTGGTTGGTTGAAACTAAGAGCATATTTTAGCAACGCGCACCTCAAAGCAATTGCGAATAGAGCAATCAAGTGAGCCATTACAAATCTAACTCTTAGAACAAAAATTAATTAATCAGCAAGAGGCGCGTAAAGTTAATGAAGGAGAAACAAGAGGTAGCGCGGCTCTAAATTAGAAATAAAGTTTTAATGTTTGTAATTTCCTGCTCTACAAATGAAGAATAATCGTTGCGACTGTAACTCGCGTAAGAAGATGATCGTCTGGATTTCTTAGCGTGTTAAATTTATTGCTGGCTGGCAAATTTCAGTGTAAAAAACCGTTAACTAGAAATATGTCCGGCAGTAAAGTGCTGAAATTACGGAAGAGAGATGTTCGAAAACAACAGCCAGTTTATTGAGTTTTATAAAGTCCCCTACAAGACTATAAACTTGAACAAAATAACGTTGAATATTTCATAAATACGACCGTGAAATGATGTTTCCGCCTACAAAAACGCCGTTAAGTTTTACGTCCTGTCGTAGGGCTTTATGATGATGCAGGAGGTACCATCACTTCATTAAAGCGACACTCTAAACTCAACAACATTTTTATTGGGTATTCGATTACAAAGAAACAAAAAGGGCTAATAAATTCAAAAACTGTTTACATCAAATATTTCGCAAACAAATTCCTCACTCATGAATTATAAACGTCACATATCCAGCTTATTTCCAAATGTAGGTAATTCGACTGATGGCTCACATCAGAATATATTGCGAAAGTTTCAGACTATTTGATATTCCGCCGGATAAAAGCAGTATTCAGGTCTGGAAGGCAGGTGGATGTTTTGAGGCCTAAAGGGAGGTGATCTCTGGCTTTAAAGAAATTGGCGAAATTTATGCTTTTGACGAGGAAGGCGCCAGTTATGAAAGAAGTTTATGAAAAAATGTATTTTGTTTTTCTAATGTAGACAGTGGTGAGTTTGTGTTTGAAAATATTAATAAAATATACCCTTAGGGTATATTTCCAAGTTATCCAACTCCCGCCTGCTTTGCTACTACCCAACATACCCCAATTTCGCGCTTTGGGGATTCACATTTGTTCATGTTAAATCAGATGGGTATCAATAAAAATATTAATTATTAACTGCAGATATGATACTTCTTCCAACTCTGTGTGGTGGTTGTTGAAGAGGCTGTGTTTCCACCCTCTAACAGGCATAAGAATCGTCCAAAGATTCGAAGCAATTGGATGGAAAAACAAGTTTAAGAAAAATCTGATTAAAGTTTCACAAACTCAAAGCAAACTAGGCACAAAATGACCATTAACAACAAGACACAGGACAATAATGAAACATTTTGTCTACAATCTTAAGTTCTACTGTAGAAGAGGTGCTGAAAAAAAAACTAAAATTTTGCAGTTTCTCCAACAGGAGCTCGGGTTCATGACATAAAAGTGTTGTAGAGCAGTGGTAAGGTAGGAACTGAAATAAAAATTGAGGGCGTAAATTACCCACAGATGAACGTAACCACAGAAGTAAAGTTGTCATTAAAGAAACTGAAAAAAAAAACACAAACCCGGCAGGCAAGTTTGGACTGAATAGAGTACTGTAGTCGTTAGTAAATTTTCGCCTTCAAGCAGTACCTCAAGTCTCTCTAAAGAAACTGACTACTGATAACAGCAACTTACCGATACATAGAATATTTGGAAGCAGCTGACTTCACAGCTAGTAGAGTAGTTTACGCGTTTCTGGATTTATTTAAAATGAAAGAATTTCGCCCATCCTCTGCCCATAAAATAGAAACAATTTTATAGCTAGAGGGTCACTGCTCTCCGTTTCAGGGAGTCCTCAACGGACGACCTCAATTACTTCTTATTCGTAATTAAGTGATTATTTAAACTATTAAGTTTTAGGAGAGCACAACTCCATAGGCAAAAACAGATGATAGAAGATGTATTAAGAGGGATTAATATGAAAAACAGCAAAAATGTAATAGAGACAATTTCCAGATATGGGGTTAACAAATTGGAAAGTAGCAGGCTTTTTCGTAAGCTAAAAGTTTTGTTGCTAATGAACAAATCAGATAATTGCAAAGGATTTGGATTGATGGCAGAAAAAGGAACTAAAAGTCTAAATCTGACAATTGGAAACTTATGGGAAATTTGGAAAACTTAATACACTTACAGATCAGATAAACATCCAACTGCTCACATGCAAGATTTTGCATATGAGTAGTTGCAATCCTTCTCAAATTCGAAATCTTCTGAATGCCTGCTACGAATGTCTGCTACCAGATTTCATCAAGGTTTTCCATAAAGTCCCATCACTATCCATTTTGAAGTTCAGATTTTTGGCTTCTGCACTTCTAACCTGAACTACGTTACTTGAACTCTGTATTTTGTCACGTTCATATTTTAGTCGCCTGAACAAATCATGAAGAGCATAATCATCGCTTAAATCAAGATCTTCACCTCTTGCCTGACTGTCATGAAATGACAAAGTTACGTAGCCACATTACGTGGCTGTCATGCAGAAGTTGTAGCACAAATGGCTAACGACAGTAAGACCTAAAGTGAACCTTTCAGTCACAGTTTTAACAATAAACAAAACTTGTTCAACAAAGACCTGAATTTTACAGTTGATCTAACAAAAACTCCAGTTCTTGACATATTAAGTGCTGTGGAGCATCGACACTTCCTGGATCAAAAATTGAGGAACTAAAATGGAACAGATGGAAAGCTTGGGAGAGACACCACAGAAGAATATAACCGCATAAGTAACGTCAGTGTTTAGGAAACCGTAAAAAAATCAAATTGTTCAAAATCTTTCCAGTTGGTGAAACAAATTTTGAGCATTTTCGTTAAATTTGATTTGTGAAAAAAAAGCTGTAGATATATAAAGAGAAACCTGAAGTTTCCAGTTACTCCAATAGAAACTCCAGTTTTTAATCTGTTAAATGCTATAAAGCAACGACAATTCAGGGACAAGAAGTGGAGGAATTGCAATGGAAAATGTTTTGGATGAGAACCCACAGCAGAATAGAACCACATATGTTGTTGGCATCGTTAAGAAAACCGCCAAAAAAAAACAAGTCATTCATAAACTTTTTATCAGGCGAAAAAAAATTATTTTTTTTTGATAATTTTCGTCGATTTTGATTTGTCCAGCCAAAAGATAGAGGAAGTTCTGACCAAAGAAAAAATAATATAAAAACCAACGATTCCACCACATACGAATTGTAGAACAAAATCTACAGAGCTTGAAAGAAAAAAGTTTTGTTGTTGCAGGTTGCAGGTCTCAGCTATGATTGCCTTGTTCACCAAGATGAGCAGCGAATTGTCCTGGGATTGCGCAAATGAGTCCTCAGAATGTGTCCCCTGATTCACAAAACCATCATTTATATTTAAACACCATACACTTGGTTTTTGAAATTGGTGAATATCTTTCCATCAGGCGTACAAAATGTTTTTTAGCATCTTCATCCAGTTTGATTTGCTCAGCCAAAAGATAAGGAGAAGAGATGAAGAAGAAGTACTGACAAAAGGAAAATGTATTAAATTCTCCAACCATACAAATTAAAGAAAAGAATCTACACAGCGTTGAAGAAATATGTATTGTTGTTGAAGATCTCAGCTATGATTGAGTCTTGTTCACCCAGATGACCAGCGAATCGACCTATGTCACGCAATTGAGTCTTCAGAAATTGTTTTCAGATCCAGAAAACCGTTAAGATTTAAATTTTGAACCCCATACACCCTTGGTTTCTGCATAAAATTATAATAAAACCAAAATTGATGCAAAGTGGTCAAAATGTAATTGAGCCACCAAGAAAACTTAACTAAGGGGATACAACAATCAGTGAAAAACAAGAACGTTTACATTTCTTCGTACGTCATCTAGAAGGCTATGGATTTTGGTAGAAAAGGATGATATAATCAAAGTAAGTGGACTTTTGTTCTTTCACCCGTTTCTTTTGACAATTTTCAATACAATATTCAAATCTGTGGAAGGAAAAAGACAACACCCTGGTCTGGTTCTTTTCCTTCAACAGTTTCCTATAGGCATTAGCAATTTATCAGACTCAGGCCGTACCTCAAACGATTTATCCGATAAGGCATCAGGTTTTTTGTTGCAAAGATTTCAAACATAACTACAACTTTTTAAACCATAGAATATATGCGGCTCCTGGCTTTACAATTACCATAGCAGTTTCAGCAAATCGAGATATGAACTTAAACAAGAATTGAAGCTTCCAGAAAACTTTCCATATCAGGAGATGACCAGTTTTTTGAGAGAGGTTAACCTAAAAAATCCAGCAAGTGGAGACCATATGGAGACGTTAGAGGTCTTAATAGCCTTACAGAGCCGATAAGCATCCAACTGCAAGATTTTGCCCACACACGAACTTCGTCACTTGAGTTTAGTATTTTGTTACATTGATGTTATTTATGTGAAGAACAGCACATTCATGCAATATTTTCAACTGCTGCATATCTACCATGTAACGTTTCCATCTATAATTTATAAAATATATATGTTTTGTTTTTAAGTGACGTGAAAATCTATTCCAGATAGTCCTGAAGATGCAACAAAACCACTGCAAAACGTCTACAGATTTAGTTAAAAAAAAAATAAATTTTCAACTGCCCTCTATCTCTCGAATCCATTAATACAGTTTATAATTTGATTCTAGTCACTACGGATTTACATATGGGTCGATATCTACCATATTAATTCCAGGGCAAGAGAAAAAGACAGCGAAGAAAAGCTGCCTGGAAAGGGTACCATGATCATAAAGATGAAATAATGAAACAAAGAAAAGAGGAGTTTATTGAAGCAAATATTCTAGAATTCAGCTAAATCCAGAGTTGCGATAAATGAAAAGTACAAGAGCAGAAATTGTAAACTAATCTCGTCATAATGAGATGAAGAGTACAGAATGAATATAATGTAGCAAATGAATGCAGCATGGAGAAAGAGCTCTACACTACGTCTGAGAGAAAATTTTACAAAACAAAATTAGATAGAGATGAAGATGGCGAAAGCGGTGACTAAAAGAAGATTGAGAGCGAAAAAAAGAATTTAGACAAACTTTAAGTGGAAAAATATGAAGAACAATACATAAAAGCAATGTTGTCATTAGAATGTCATTAATCAGCTACAATAGGTGACATTTCTGGAAATTAAGAAAATTAGATTCGAATTGTCAATTCCTCTTCTTTGTTACCAAAGCTATAACGTTCGCAACTTGAGGATTCGACAATATTTATTGCTATAACACAATCATCAACAACAACAAAGCCTTTGAGATTCAGGTGGAAGAGCGGCACTAAAGTTGATTCAAAAGCATTTTTCTGACCAAGAACTCGTATCCCACATGATCATATAGTGGATGTTGTTGTCAAATGCTATATAGTTTTACTCGATTCAGAGTAACGCTTACTGCTATCATCACAGGCAAAAGAGAACAATTTTTCGATTCTAAAATTTTCGATACTCTAATCTAGGCTAACAGATTTAAAAATAAGTCGAGCAACTGGTATCATCCAGGTATCGATAATTTGGTGAAAATTTGGTATCTTTGGCTAAAACTCTCTATCCCGTGAATCTATGGCAAAATGTATCTATTGGCTAAAAATCTCTGTCCTCTACGAGAAAGTATGATTTTCTAAGGTTATCATGTACTTTTTGTAACGTTTTAACGCCTTGAGCACTTAAATTCTCAATGGGTTGTAACACTTGGTGACTAATGGGCGTCTCACCCCAGTGGAGCTTTTCAACTGAGCCATGAATGTTTTGTTTTTCTGGATTCTACTAATAGCAGCGTATATAACACCCTCAAATCTCAACTGTTTGAAAAATAGCGCCACCGTTTTACGGCTACAATTTCCAACGTTCTGGCTCCGTGTACTAAGCCATTTTACTTTGTCTATTAAATCGTTGCAAAATATAGACCCCGACCGAGGATCCCGGAATTTATTTTAAACAATAAATTGCTCCTTATGAAACCTGGCGTCTAAATATTTGCGGGGTCTGATAAGTAATGTGGAATCTGGAGACTATGCAATTTAAGACGACGCCCCATTTATCTTTGAATATAAGGCCCCAATGAGAGGCAGAGCCAACGGAGCGCCCCGATGTTCTCTCTTCACACCTCACTTACTCTTAATTATGGGGGCTTACACGTTAGGCAGGACCCCGTATTGAACCCATTGGTCTTAATTATTATTAGGCAAAACAGTAATCCAAGGAGAATCTAGGAGCTATTAATCCAAGAAGGTAAGAAGGAGGTTTAATTACGTGAAAACCTTCCTATTAGTAAACTTGGTTGTTTGTAATTATAATTCCATTAAACTTAATTCAATGTACAAGTTTGAGGTGAAGAGGAAAAGAAAGGTAAAAAAATGTAAAAAAAAGAGAAAGGAGAAAGGATGAAGAAAATATCCCAAAACCTCTACTACCCACTTTTTATTATCTGATAGTATTAGGAAATTGTCATTTATAAAGTTGTTCACAAAATAGGTTATCAGAGCGATCAGTAATTAATTTACTTGTAATTTTTTTAGCGGTAATAGTGGCAAGGGGTGTAGAAATTATTTAATTATCGTTACTATGTCTATTTTTGGTGCTTTCAAAATGTAATTGGGATCAATTTGCTATGGCATCGATACAATTCAACATTAATAAATAATAAGAAAAAATTGTAGCCTTAGGGTTTTGCTGTGTATAATTAACTGAGTACGGTAATTAGTACCTCTACATTAGAGACAAATAATGTAATTCAGTAGCCCCATGTTATCGCACTGAAGGCAGCCCAAGGTAATAGCGTCTTTATAGAGCGTTTATAACACAGTTTTATCTGTTTTTTTTTTCAAATATTTTTTATTGGTAAGAATCTGTTGCGTAAAGCATGAAAGAGCGGGTTTTACGCATCAGACGCAGAAGCACAACGACGAAGGCATAAACTAAAAACGAGAACCACGTATACATTGATAGGGTACTTGGACGATACAAGAAATTTATGTTGTGCCTGTAACAGACATATTTAATAATACTTAAGAGAAAAATTCATAAAAAATGCATTCGGCTAGTTTCAATAACACATTTTTAGGAAACTGCTTGTTCAGAGATTATGAAGCCACAAAAATGAATACAGAAACAAGAAAAAAGTTCATGATTTTGCCAGAATTTTGTGATGCATCAGAACCAGCATAGTGTTGAGGTTACTACAAGTCCTATAAAAAGAGAAACCCATAAAGATGAAGCAAGCTATGCTAGATTGCAATTTTATGCTGTGGGCAGTGTGGCAAAACCACAAGGAAACCAAAATGGTAAAAGAAAAGCCTTAGCCCCTTATTTTTAGCTGATTTCATAATTTCCCTTTGTTGGCTTTGTGACACCATAAAAAAAACATATTAATAACGTGAATTATTACCCTGGTAGAGACAGAGTCTCTCATTCAAGTCCTTAATCCCCAACTCATACCTGTCATATAAGCCCATATCTCTCTGGGTGTTCTCGCAATTGTATTGTTCACATGTGTCCTGTAAGTGAGCTAACTTAGTGCTTAAAGGTAGTCTCAAACACTTCACTTCATTACTCAGTGTTATTTCTTGCCCTCACAAAGTTAGGAATTGCATTATCCGCTCTTTACGCTCTGCTTACGCATTAAGAAGGTGAGTACTTTTATTTTAACAGGGTTCACATAGAGCCCCTCTACTATAGACCATCGTCGCATGGTTAAAAGTGCATTTTGCATAAAATTCGAGAACATAACACGTTCTCGAATTTGGCTCTAACGAGCAAGGTTATATCATCTGCATACCCTTGTACATATACTCCACTGTGGTCTAGTTCTGTGAGAAGTCCATCCACAATCAGGCTCCACAAATGAAACGATTACGCCTCTACTCCCCCCCCCCCCCTTGCGGACGACATCCTCTAGCTTTCCAACAACTGTCCTTAGAGTGGCCGTTTTTTCCTGCCTCTAATCGCAGAATTCAGCAATGCCGCCACTGTTCAACGGTTCAACAGCTTCTGATAGACGTAAAAGGGTTTCATCAAGCTATCGAGGACAAGAAAAACTCTTACTTTGTGTATGTTTTCGATTTTCTGCGTAAAATCATATAGCTCATCTCACACGATTTTCCGATCTGATCCCACCTCAAAGCTGTGCACCTCCCATTTTACCCTCGTAAAATCAATCAGACTTTTGGCTACCTTCCAGCCTTTTCTTGAGTCTCTTCTTGTAGATATCTCTTGTCTGTCATTTACGTTTACGACCGGTATGGACGCGCTTCCCGGGAAATTAGTTCCCGAAACAGGTCTGGGGCCTCATTTTTCGTTTTTGTATAACCTTCCGGATTTTGATTTCCAAGTTTACCTTGGGTGGCTTTTCGAAGGCTTTCTTGAGTCTGGCTCCAAGGTGTTTTTTATAACGTCGCAGTAACTTAGCCATGTCTTTTTGTTCTTTTAATACTCCCTTGGGAAAATTTTATATGTGACCCAAATTCCAGTCTCCTTAGCTTTAGCCAAGTTCTTTTTCTCTGCTACATGGGCAACTCACTTAATAGGCATGCTTTAGAGTCTTACTGATCAGTTTTTCTGCAATGAAGCAACGCAATTACTTGAACGAAATTAATCTAAACAACTTCAATGAAGCAAACAAAGTTGATCTATAGCATTTCGAAGATTACTTACATTAACCATCCGGGACCTGTTCTGAAGTTCGGACTGCATCCAGTTTCTCCCCGGTATCAGCAGAGTCAAGTTCCATGTGTTGTTCTTCCCATTCATCCCTAGTTTTGCCTCCTCCCAGAATCTCCAAGAGAATTCTCTCAAGGTTCCACTGGTTTCTGCATTGAAGTTTTCCCATCAATTTCCATTTATGATGAAGATTAATTGTTAACCTGTGTCGTATAAGATTTTGCCGACGACAGTCCAGACTTTGAGTACAGGGTTTTGGTTTACCATTCGGCGTTTATTGAGTTCTTGTTCCACAATTGGCCCCCAAGTCCATGTCATCATCTTGACTGGTTTTGGTATATCCTTGACTTCGATCCATTCCTTTTTTCTCCGGAGATTCGTCGAGTTTTCCAGAAGTGTTGGTTTGTTCAAAGCGGCTACCATGGTTTCCTTTATAAGATCCCTTTGTTCATCGCTGAAGACATTGATTGGATACCGTGTTTGCACTAGCGTCATCAGGTTGTCTTGCTGTTGATTGTGCTTTCCTTTGGCTGTTTTATATTTGGTGTTTCCGAGATGACTTCATTTCAGTTACCATCTGCTTCCTCCTATGGCTTGTCAATCTCACTAGATCCGGGTTGGGATCCACTTAGTACCCCTTTCTCCTACTGCGGTTTTGTCTGCTTCTCTGTCTTTGGGGGCACTTCCCTGTGCTTTCTCAAAATTTCCTCCGAGCAGCATTTGACAGTTTTTTGGGGGGTTAGCCGCTAGTGCCCCCTACCCCAAGTGTTTTCAACATTGGTGTTCATTTTTTGTCTCACTAGTTTTGAAGAAAAGGTCGTCGTCACGTGCAGGGCCCCTATTCGCGTGAAAGGCTGTATATAATACGATGAGCCAGGTGCCCTAAGGTTTGTTGCTATTGCCTGTTAGTCGTGTCGTTAGTTTTGTATTTTTTCCTCCTCAGGTTACATACGCATATGTTTCTGTATGTGGGTATTGGATGGTGGAGGCGATCTGGGATAATGGTGAAGTTACGTCGTAAGCCTATAAGCAGAAATATATAATATTGACTATAGATAATAATGACCTGTCGCCGGGTCATTATTCTTGTAACTATTTGGGTCACACTTTGCAGAACTACCTAAAAACCTTATTCCTTTTAACAAAAACTTACATTGACAGTCGTCTTACTTGTTGGGCTTCGGACAAAGTTATGGAATACCTTCCCATTCAGCGAGACCTCCTATTCCTCTTACAGCTTACAGGCATCTGTTACACTCGATCAAGTCAGATTGTAATGTCAAAGAGTAGAGGAAACCAGTCCTGTCCTATAAAGGATTTTTTTGTCTTTATTTTACTTTTTTGTCTTTATATTACTTACTGACTTAAAAACACTTTCTGTGCACAATTTACGTGAGAAAATCTGCTTGGATTAATTATCCAGAGCTTTAATCAGTCCAGGACAGAGGATATTGCAGTTATGCGACAAGAACAACACTCTAATGGGATACACAAAGGAATAAACACGAATAATGCAATCAAATAAAGTTGGTTAACTGCCCATAACGATAAAAGAACTTACGTATGTGAGTCTGCACACATACAGCAGAATTCTTGGCAGAAACAAAAAAATCTGATTTAGAAACGGACGAATAACACCATTTTTGTAGTCAAAACTATGTTTGCAATCAAAACACGTTTATCAATTTCAAAACTCGAGAGAGAGGCACACACAAGAGAATCTGAACACCATCGAGAATGAGCAGATAATGGAAATACACTTAATCTACTACACGAGACTGCAAATAGGCCCAAACGAACACCACACGATTAGTTTAAGAACTTTCAGCCAACTTGCTGACCTACTTTTCGATCGATACTCTTCCCGTCCGGCAAACAGCAATGTTTTACCTACGTACACTTGAACTTGAGCTCTTTTTCTTCCCGGTGAACGAATGCATTTATGCAGGCATCAGCCAATGATGATATCCAGCGATCCATACCAATAACCCGTGGGGACGCTGCACAGCCAATGGGAAAATCAGCAAGCGCATACAGACGTCCTCGTTATCTAGGGTAATAAAACTCTGGTCTGGGCTTTTTTAGATTTCATTGCGACTGCTTTCTTTGAATATGAATATATTTAGCACGGTTTATTGTCTTTTTTTCTGCAAGAAACAGAGAGTTTATTTGAGATGTTTACTGTTTTAAATCGCTTCAAAATGCTTTTACTATTTCCTTCTTATTTCTCCAAAAATAGTTACGTTATTACTCTGCTTTCCTATATGTAGAGCTTTTCATCACATAACACCCTACTTTGCGTTCCCAGACCAGCACCACTTGTATTGTAAAAATAAAACGTTTACAAAATGACTTAAAGCTTGTGAAATTCGGTTACCAATCATAAACAATTTTTCTAGATCATCTAAACTTTTTTATAGTGCGCCACTGACAGTTTTCCTACACAGACTGCGGAATTCTCCCATTACGGCCTGGAAATTTCCGAACTTGTTTTTACAACTCTTTTTATGAATGACATTTGGTTTCAGTTGGTAACAACTTACAGGGCTCTTTGGAAACTTTACGGGCGTTAAGAGGTCGTGGCTTATGCGATAATGTTAGAAAATACCCTTTATGGAAGTAATTTAACTTGGAAAAGTTCTCCTCGAGCGCTTACGACTTGTAACGTTTTTGGTGACAAGAATGGAGATGTATGCGTGATCGGGCTGCTGGTCAAAAGCTTTTTGCTTTTGAGGTCATGCCGTTGAATTTCAAGTGACGCCGGCCTCTAAATAACAACGTACAAGCTTTATTGGACCTCCATCTGTTATAAATGACAGGGTTTGGCCCGCTTAACCAACAAATTATTTCGTGCAAAGCTTAGCAATATTTTATCAATACGCTATTTACGCCGTTAACTATGAACCCACATATAATATATCGATTTATTTTGCCTTTGTTTGAATTATTGGTGAAACAAGGCACATCGAGTATCAATAGATATTGTTGATTTTGCTATTGTAACCAATACACAGACAATGACGATTGGCTTTAGAAAGAGATATGGGTCCTCTTTAGGCTTCTTTATTCTGTCAGCCCCAGTAAGCTTTTTAGGGGTGACAAGCTAATTAAAGAGAAATATTGGAGAGGTGCAAAAAGAGTGTGTGCCCATTATCCCTTGTTATTAACCTTCCCCAAATAAATTCAGCTCTATGTCCTCCATTCAGCCTAAGCTTACAGCACGTCAAGAAAGCCAAGATTGAAAAGTTTTAATCTGCTTTTGGGGGGATTTTCTTTTACAGCCTGTGTTCATTTAATAATTATTACTCCACCCATTTAACTACCTATAGTTTTAGGGAGTTGCGTAATAAACAACGAGAAAGAATCCCTCACAAAACAGGCCAGATTGTTACGCGTAGCGTAAGCTCCCTAATGGCGGTGTGGCTCAAGGGAGGACCGTAAATTTATTAGAATAAAATTAAATGAAATTATTTTTGCCCTCATTGCATTATATTAATGACCCTTTGGCCTGTTAAACTTGATAATTTATTGCCTGTACAGAAAGGCAAATTTTGAGCGCTTTCAGAGGAAGTTTTGGAAAGTTCGAAGCCACTTTCCCGAACTCGGTCGTTCCTGGATCAAAGATCGATTTTGATGTTGCGTTTGTAGAAAACTTGAAGGCCACAATAGGTAATAGCTTTTTTTGTCATCGACACAAGAAGGAAACGAGTTTTATCTGGTCGTGACACAAAGGCAATCAGCCAGAAAATTAAACATTTGCATTCACTTACAAGCCCTGAACGCCATTTTGTTGCTTGCGATTAAAACAACCTCACGTCGATAAACACTTATTGGTTGGACTTTTATTTTCCCTCTTGTTTTGTTGACGAGGGTTAAAATGTTCTTTGAATGACTGGTGCCTAGCAAAGAGAGGTAATTTTGTAAGTCCATGGGTAGGTTTGGTTGAACAATATTGAATAGCTGCTACCCCTCGAAACATTTGGTCATTGTATGCAATAGTGGCGCAACTCAAAAAACATTGTTTTGAGGAAATCATTAATTAAAATTTGGGTTATAAATAGGACACTGTCTTGACTTGAAAATTAATATGTATAATACAATCATAAAAGGAAATAATTTTGTGTCAGTTCTGTTCCAAGGTAGAGGTTGGAATTTCTAGTTCGGATATTTTGTTATCTAGAGTTTCGACCTTTTTGAGTTGTGCCACTATTGCATCCAGTGAGCGATATAAAGTGGATAAATTCTAAATCTTTGAAGCGGATTATTCGTTTTTTAATACTTATTTTTGGGTATTTTGCTTCAATAAAATTTTTTTTCAATCTCAAACAAAACACTCGACAGAAAAGAATGACATAATCAAAGTTAATAGACTTTTGCTCCATCTTTCTCTTTTGACATTTCACAAAAAACTAGAGGATGTTTTCAAATGAAAACTTTACTTTTTAGGGGGAACAAATTTTTGAGCAGTTTCACCTTGAAGTGGGGTTAAGCATGAACCTTGAAATTTTTAATGGAAAGAGGGGTCGAATGATACCTCGTTTTGAAGGTCTCATCAAGGTTTATTCATTTGCCAAATTTCAGGTCATTTGAAAAGCCAATTCAAAATGGCGGCCAGTTAATCTTTGCAAATTTGTAAATTTAACAAACTTTAATTTAAGTACTTTGATTTGGTTTTCATTCTCCTGTCAGGTTAGAGGGTTGAATCGGCTCAAAAATATAATTCTTTCTCATAAAAACTAAAATTGTTCGAACGATTTTCCAGATATATAGTTGGAAGAAAAACGGGGTAAACCCTTTTCCTTGGGCCACCCTGTATATTCAGTGACTTTACCTAGTTGAGGAGGTAAAATTAGGGAAATTTCAAATTTCTTTAAACAACCGGTTGAGTTATGTCAAAAATATGTAGGTAGACCTAGTGTGACTGTAATAGTATAGTGTAAGCCATTCACTTATTATTGACATCAAGTAGGCGTTGGACGCAGGACTTTGACATTTTTATCGTATTTTCTTCACATGTTCTGAAAAGAGGAAAGTACAAAATAATGTAGGTAGTCTTAAGGCAACATTCGTTTGAGTTGCAGTGATTGTGATTCAGCTCGAGAGAGCCAGATTCGGGACTCATAGAGCAGAATTGCAGAACGAATAACTTAACAGTTATTACTAATCGAAATTGTTAGCTTTTTCGCAGAAAACTCTAGTTTAAATATGCAAAAAAGCAATATTTACTAACTGGAAAAAAAACGAAACTTCAATTTCTCTTTTACGCTATATTTTTTTTGTTTTAGTCTATAGCACTTTCTTGTATTTCATTTTTGCTTTTTATGTATGTTTTCTATAATATTTAAACTACTATTTGAAACAAATAGTATAATTCAATGTCGGTAGGGGTATTAAGCCCTCGAAGTAGTTGTTTCCTTCTTTATGTATAACTACAAGGTTTTGGAGATGCCGAAAGGAGACAAGTTTTCAAATTTCCAAATTGTAATTATACATGTGCAATTTTCGCATATCTTAATTATACTCTGGTTCTATATTCTTTGCAAAAAGCTTAATATTTTTTTTGGATTTTCAGCATTGATTTTTTATTACTTTATTAATTCATTTTAATGTTTTTTTTTGCTGTACAAAATGAGCTTTGAAACAAACAGTGTAATTCAATGCCGGTAGGGGTATTAGCCCTCGGAGTAGTTGTTTCTCTTTGTTTCCTTCTTAACAGATGCAATATTTTTGGAAAAATTGAAAGCAGATAAGTTTTCAATTTCCAAATATTAATTATTGCTTTTTGCATATCTTAATCTAGAGTTTAAGGCAAAAACGCTAAAAATTTCGATCACTAACAAACTTTGCAGAAAATAAATTTCTTTCCACTTTTATAACAGTTATTAACTACATATTGTTTAGAGGCTTCGGACTAGAAAATTTCATATATTATGTTTTTTAGAAATTCAGCAACTTTTTTTCTGCTGTCCAAAAGTCTTAAAGTCCTAGTTACAACTTTCTCTAGTAATTATTTTACCTGCTTCTCCTATATTTAACTCACAAAACAGGTCAAGTTTTCTTCAATTTAGTGTTTTTTTTTTCTATAAAATTCGTTAGACCCTTTTCAACTTGTTTCATTTATATTTTTAGGGGAACTACGAAACTTATTTGAAAAAATAAATGAAATTGAAAATTTTCCGAAGTCTTTACGGATATAAGTAATTATAAAACAAATGCGATTATATTATTGTTTTGAATAAATATTTTAGGAGGAATTATAACAAATCGCATAAATGTTAGCAGCAGGATATTAATTGTATGTTATGTTGAGATAAGTCTAAGATGTATTATAGTTTGCTTTGGAATGTTACAAATCTGGAGTCTAGCTTATCCCAATATTTTTTGTTAGTACTATAATAAAGCGTGAACAAATAAAATAAGAATAGGATACACCATAATACCATACCATATAAAATAAATAAAAACACCTACACCTTTAATTTTTTCTCTCTGTTTTAACAGCTACCTGTATAGGTACTTAGAATATACCTATTCTACTGCTACTTAGAATTTCTCAGATAAATGTATTTGGAATTTAATCCAGTGTTTGACCTCGTCATCTTTCAAATAGGCACCAATAATCTTATTTTTTATCTTTATATTATATCTTAAATTAGGGTTTTTTCTTTAGTTTAGTAACTGTGCGGTTTTTTAGCTAGTTCATTCGTTATACAAGGCGATTCCAAAGTTAAAGTTATGCTTTCACATAGGGCTTCTAAAATAAGATTGTTTTTTCATTTGGTGCTTTTCTTATCAACGAAGATACAGAGTGCTAAAGTATTATTGAAAAAATAAAAAAACGTATTGTTAACTGCAAAACTATTTGAGATTATTAAATAAAATTTTCTAGGTGTTAATAGCTATGTGGGAGCAAAATTCTTCAATAAATAATATATTATTAGGTTTACCAGTGGCATGCATATAAAAAGTAATTATTTTTTATGCTACTGATTTTTCTAAAAAATAAATAATTTTTAGTAACATACTTGTTTAATTATAAAGAAAAAAAATATATTTTTGTGGTACAACGCACCGTTTTTGTGTAAAAAAAAATTAAAACCGTTTTAATATTTTTTTTTTTTTATTTTACTTAAACGACTTTTTATGCAAATTCAGTACTTAAATTACGAGGTTTATGGCAAGTAAATTTCGTGAATTTCGATTGCAAAGTCAAAATGTAATTATATTTCGTATTAAAGGTTGGAATTTGGTTGTCTGAGTTTAAAGTTAGAATTTAATTTAATTTTGATTTCAAAGTCTGCATTTAGTAGAATTCTAAGTTTGTTTAAAATCAGAATTTAGTTACAAACTGAATTTAAAGTTGGAATTTAATTAAATTTTGTGTTCAAAGACGGAGTTTAGTAGGATTCCGAATTTGAAATTAGAATTTAGTTCAATTTCAGATCTGCGTTTAAAGTTGAAGTTTAATTAAATATTGAGTTCAAAATGAGAATTTAGTATCGAATTCAAAGCCAGAATTTATATAAATTTAGATATTCGAATTTAAAATCGAAATTTAGTTAAGGCTTAAGGTAAAGTCGAATTTCCGATAAATTTCACAGGCCGCCTTAAGAAAAAGTACGATTTCGAAGTCAGAATTTAATTATATTTTGTATTGAAAGTCCATATTTAGTTAAATTCCATGTTTAAAGTCAAACTGTAGTTAAATGCCGAGTTTATAAAATCGGAATTTAGTTAAGGTATGAGTTTAAAATCGAAATTCAATTAAATTATGAGTTCACAGTCCTACTGTAGTAAAATTTCGATTTCAAAGTCAAAATTTAATTATGTTTCATACAAAAAGTTTAGTTAAGGTTTGAGTAAAAGTTGGAATTTAATTAAATATTGAGTTCAAAGACGAAATTTAGTAGGATTCGGAATTTTAACTCAGAATCTAGTTCAATTTCGTATCAAAAGTCGGAATTTAGTTAACAGCTGAATTTAAAGTTGGTACTTAATTAAGTTTTGAGTTCAAAATAAGAATTTATTATTATTTCCAATTCAAAATTCAGAATATACATAAATTTCTTATTTAAAGTCGAATTTTTTATGTTCAAAGTCAAATTTTGGTTATAATATGGGTTTAGAAGAATAGGAATTTAATTAAGTTCCAAGTCCTAAGTCAAAGTTGAATAAAATTTTTTATTCAATATCGAATTTTAGTTAAGGCATGATTTTACAGTCGAAATTCATTTAAATGTCGAGTTCACAGTCGGACTATGATAAAATTTCGATTTCAAAATCAGAATTTAATTATATCTTGTATATAAAGTTAAAATTTAGTTAAATTTCTTTCGGTGGTCGATTTTTAAGCACTTTAGAGGTTAATTTTTTGAGAGAATTGAGTTTCTAGCATTCTTAGGGGATTGGAAACGTGCCAGTCCGGTCAAAAACAGCAAAACCATTTTCCCAAGTTTTTTTTTAAATATCCAAAGGGGGGGGGGGGGTATTACGACTTTTCTCTCTCTCTCTCTCTCTCTCTCTCTCTCTCTCTCTCTCTCTGTAACTTGATAATGTGTCAACCAATTGCAGTGAATCCAAAATTTTTTACTCTTCTTCATGTCCTCTTTCACTTCCCACAACCGGACGTTCCGTAGGTGCAAATTTTCGGAGATAGACCCCTTCGGTGGTCGATTTTTAGGCACTTTTATGTTCGCGTTTTTTGATCATTTTGTAACCTCCCCTAGGGGATTGCAAACGTGCCATTCCGATCAAAAACAGCAAAGAAGTTTTTCTGAATTTTTTTTGAAAATGTCTAAAGTACCCCCCCTTACGACTTTTTTCTCAATTCTTAAATTGGACTGCCTATAACTTGAGAATGCATCGACCGATTGCAGTAAATCCAACTTTTGTTTCACCTCCCACTACCGGAAGTTTCGTAGGTGCAATATTTTCGGAGATCGCCCTTCGGTGATCCTTTTTTAGTCACTTTTAGCATCGCTTTTTTTGACCATTTTTAAAAAACCATTTTAGAGGTTAATTTCATCCCAATTGAGTCTGTACGTTCTTAGGGGATTGCAAACGTGTCATTCCTACTACAAGCAGCAAAAGAAGTTTCCCAATTTTCTTTTTGGAAAATGTCCTAAGGGGGGGGGGGGGTATTACGAGCTTTTTCTCAATTCTCAACTTTGACCGCCTGTAACTTGAAAACGCATCGACCGATTGGACTAAATTTTCCTCTTCTTGATGTCCTCTTTCACATCCCACCACCACCAGTTTTGTAGGTGTAATATTTTCGGAGATCGCCCTTCGGTGGTCATTTTTTAGTCGCTTTTAGCATCGCTTTTTTTGATCAATTTTAAAAAAACACTTTAGAGTTTAATTTTATCCGAATGGAGTTTGTAACGTTCTTCGGAGGTTTCAAACGTGCCACTCCGAACAAAAACAGCAAAAAAAGGTTTCCATTTTTTTTTAAATGTCCAAAAGGGTGGGGGGGGGGGCGGTATTACGACTTTTTTCTCGTTTTTCAACTTTGGCCGCCTGTAACTTTAGAACCTCTCGACCGATTGGAGTGAATACAATTGTTTCTTCCTCTTCTTGATGTCCTCTTTCACCTGACACCACCGGAAATTCCGTAGATGCAAATCTTTGGAGATAGACATATTCGGTGGTCGATTTTTAGGCACTTTTAGGATCGCGTTTTTTGACCATTTAAGAAAAAATACTTTAGAGGTTAATTTCAATTGAACTGAGTTGGTAACATCCTTATGGGATTGCAAGCGTGCCATTCGGATCAAAAACAGCAAATAAGTTTTTATGAATTTTCTTTAAAAATGTCTAAAGGGGGGTGTTACGACTTTTTTTTTTCAATTCTTAAATTTGACCGCCTGTAACTTGAGAACGCATCGACCGATTAGAGGGAATCTAACTGCCTTTTCCTCTTTTTGATGTCCTCTTTCACCTCCCACTACTGGAAGTTTCGTACGTGCAATATTTTCGGAGATCGCCTTTCGGTGGTCCTTTTTAGTCACTTTTAGCATCGCTTTTTTTGACCATTTTTAAAAAACCGCTTTAGGTGTGAATTTCATCACAATTGAGTTTGTACGTTCTTAGGGGATTGCAAACGTGTCATTCCCACTAAAAACAGCAAAAAAAGTTTCCCAATTTTCTTTTTGAAAAATGTCAAAAAGCGTATTACTTTTTTCTACACTTTTCGACTTTTTTCTCAATTCTCAAATTTGACCGCCTGTAACATGAGAACGCATAGACCGATTGGAGGGAATCTAACTATTTTTTCCTCTGCTTTGATATCCTCTTTCACCTCCCATCACTGAATGTTTCTAGATGCAACATTCTTGAAGGTTGACCATTTTTAGTAAGAATTTAGTTAAATTTTTCACTTAAATTTGGAATATAGTTGAGATCTGAGTTTGAAGTCGAAATTTAAATTTAATATTTAAAATCGAAATTTAGTTAATGTCTCAGTTTCAAGTCGGAATTTAATTAAATTTCATGTTAACTAAATTCCTACCACCTCTAATTTAAATTTGACTTGAAACAAAGTTTATAAAGTAGGAATGTAGTTAAGTTTTGAGTTATAATTCAAAATTTAGTTAAATTGTGCTCTTATACTAGGAATTTGGTTAAGGTCTGGGTTTTAAGTAGCAATTTAGATGAATTTTATGTGTTTATATTTTATATTAATACTTAGTTAAATTCACAGTCTATACAGTTGTATTTTATTTAAATTTCTAGTTTCAAGTCAAAATTTTGTTATTTTTTTTTTTTTGAAACCAGTAAGGTCTGAGCTTGAAGTTGGATTTAGTTAAATTTTGAACTCGAAAGTGTTGTGTTGTGTCGAAATTGTGGCAATTGTGGTTTAAATACTTATTTTCAGCAACGAGCTAGTTCATCATATGTGAAGAAAAAATCCTCCTCAAACGATTCTGAATATTGCGATTCACCATTTGGTATTCTGTGGCAATGACATAACGTCATGAGACATCGAAACATGGTGGATTTCTGGTAAAAAAACTGGACAAATTCTAACTTCAAACACGCACTTCACGTACATTTAACAAAACATTTGCATTCTGTTATTTTGCTGAAATTTTATTTTTTATATCTTTTATTTTAATTTTTCTTTATCAGATTTTAACTCGACAAAAAGGCAAGAATAAATGACAGTCACCTTGGTTCTCTTATTCTGCTTTGTTTTCTCAAGTTTCATTATGTTTATTTCCAATTTGTTGACGAATATTATTAAGAATGATTTCAATTATATCGAGTTAAATTTCCAGCTGGTTTCTGATGTACTGTTTAAGATGTAAAAACTTCAAACAATCGGCTGGTTATAATATTTTTTTTATTTATTTTTGTCCAGATAAGTCAATTTCAAGAATTTCGCCTATTTAGATTGCTGAAATGGGGGATTCTATTCCGTCATTTTTTCGTCATTCTGCTACTGAAGTACTTACCATCCATAATACAGCTTTAAGATAACTAATACATACATTTGTCACAAAACCAATTATTATATTGCTTCCTTCGTACTGGCTAAAGAGCTAATCATTTATGTTTCCCTACAGCCCTAAAGCCTAATTGAAAAACATTACAATTATTATTAATAATGACATATTAATTGGAACACGTTAAATTTTAGATTAAATGACTCGTTTCGATGTTTCCCTATTTCATTAAAATTCATTAATATTAGAACCATAATCCAGTTTTCCTGTATGTACGTGATATATTGTCAATCTATTAAATTTATGCTACACATATAGATAGAAATAACAATATAGCAATTGTTAATTAATAAATTTACAAGTTTGGAGGCGTATTTTGGACTAACGATTTTGTTTGTTGAAAATTTAATGATTTATGGTTTATCATCTACCTGATTTGAGGCCAAGGCTGTGTGAGGCTGTGCCTCTAAAGAGAAAGAGTGGAAAATGTATAGTCTCCTATCGAGGAAAAACACTCTTCTCAAAATATGGCTGAAAGTTTGAAGCAAAACCCGCTCAATATGAGATTGTCATAAATGAGATTTTTAGCACGTATGCTCTAAAAGTCATTAACAATTATTCTCTATGCCAAGATCACGTCACCGCGCTCAAATTGGAATTAAGGGTTCTCGAGCCGCATACTTTGCAAGATTAAGTTGTATTAAGCTGTGCAACTACGTACGTATGTACCTACTTCACCAAAACGACTTGTGTTTTTTAAAGTGGAACACTTTAAGCAAAATTGCAACAGTTAGATTGGTAGTTATTGAAACACGAAACAATACAATATAATACAACACAATTTATTGATCCATTTTATCGCATAAAATGTGAACATTAGGACAAATCACAAGATACATTTGGTTTCAATCATCTACTAACATAGACAATTTTTGATGATGCATCAAGGCATGAGAGATATATAGATATAAGAAATTATTTATTAAGGGGGTTTTAATTGCTCCATTAAAGTGCTGGTTATCAAGTTTCCTAATTTCAGAAAGTATCTTATTGTACACAGGGTGTCAGTTTTACGAGCTCAACCATGGCGATCTCGGTTATTTGAAAAGAAACGAAGTAGAAGATACGATTTGAAGAAATGTACAAATTATTTCGAAAACATGTCAAAATTTTTAAATATTCTTGTAAAAATGTTACTTTTGACCAAATTTTCTTGCTACTAAGTCAAGATTTAAAAACTTCGTGTTAGGGTTTAGAATAAATTTTCGTATTACTAAAGTCAAAGCAAAAAATTTAATGTTACTTTCGATTCAAACTTTCTTGTTACAACATATTTTAATTTTTTGTTACGTTTAGAGATACGTTTCAAAAAAAAGTCGAAATTTTTAAATTTTGTGTTACTTCTAGACCAACATTTCGTGTTACCAAGCCAAAATTTATAAAAATCCTGTTACGTTTTTAGACTAACATTTTTAGTCAACATTTTTTATTTTTGTGTTATGCCTTAGACAAAAATTTTCATGTTACTAAGTCAAAACTTAAAAGTTTGAGGTTACTTTCGTCCCATTTAATGTATTTCTAATTTCTAAGTAAAATTTTTTAAATGTTGTGTTACGTTCAGACTACAATTTTGTGTTACTACAGTCAAAATGTTTAAATTTCGTGTTACATTTAAGCTAAAATTTCCTGTTACCAAAGTCGAAACTTAAAGAATTGATGTTACTATCTGAACGCAAAATTTCTTGTCACTAAACATTTTTTTCCATTTTTTAATAAGTTTAGATTACAACTTCGTGTTAGTAGAGTAAAAATGTAAAAAAATTGTGTTACGTTTAGACTTAACATTTCAAGTCAAAATTTTAAGGTTTTGTGTTACTTCCAGACCAAAATTTCGTGTTACTTTTACGCTAAAATGTCCTGTTACCAATGACGAAAGTTAAAGATTTGATGTTACTTTCGGGACAAAGTTTCTTTTTTACTAAACGATTTTTTTTTGTGATATATTTAGACGACAATTTAGTGTTTCTGACGACATTCAAAATTTAAAAATGTTGTGTTACTCACTCTTAGACTACAATTCCTTAGTACCAAGTCAAAACTAAACAATTTTGTGTTACGTTTATACCACATTTCAAGTCAAAATTTTAAAGTTTTGTGTCACTTCTAGACGAAAATTTCCAGTTACTTTTATCCTAATGTGTCCTGTCACCAAGGAAGAAACTTAAAGATTGGATGTTACTTATGGGACAAAGTTTCTTGTTACTAAACAATTTTTTTTTATTTTTGTGATACATTTAGGGCCTGTATTTTGAATTCTGATTAAATTATTTGAACACTGATTAACCTGAAACAAGTATCAAATCCCATCATACGTTGATTAATTTTAATTGGCACCCGCTAAATATTTAATCGGTTGCTAATGTCATTTTTTAACATTTTTAATATTTGATATTATTGTTTTCGTTGGTTCCAGGAACAGAAATTTTTTCATGTGTGCGATACAAGAAACGGGACTCAGGGACTTGGCATTCGGCAACAAACAACCAACAACTAATTTCTAAAATCAAGAATGGCAACATCAAATTAGTGATGAAGTTATCTGATTAGCTAATCGAATAACAAAAACGTATCAAAATACTTAGTCGGCCGGTAACATTTGAACGATGATTACTTGATCAAATTCGTGATCGGGATTCAAAATACCGGACCTTAGACTACAATTTGGTTACTATTACAAACTGGTAACCAGAATACAATTTGGTTACTATTACAAACTGGTTAATACAGTGAAAATTTACAAATTTTGTGTTACTCACTCTTAGACCACAATTTCTTATTACCAAGTCATAACTAAACAATTTTATGTTACATTTAGACCAACATTTCAAATCAAAATTTTAAGGTTTAGTCTTACTTTCAGACTAAAATTTCGTTTTACTTTTAAGCTAAAATTTCCGGTTACCAAGTCCAAACTTAAAGATTTGATGTTACTTTTGGAACGCAATTTCTTGTTACTAAACTTTTTTTTCGTCATTTTTGTGATACGTTTAGACTACAATTTCGTGTCACTACAGCAAAAATTTACAAATTTTTTGTTACTCACTCAGTATAAAATTTCACGTCATTAAATAAAAATGATTACCACAGACCGATTACTCGAGAAATCTACTTAATACTACCCTGTAAATTATCCGGTCGAGATACCCACTACATTAAAACAAAATTAAAAGGCTTTGTGTTACGTCTAGATTAAAATTTCTTGTTATTAATGTCGACGGTTTTAAATTTCGTGTTACACTTCAAACTAAATTCTCGTTCTACTAAAGTCAAAACTTAAAAATGTAATGCTACTTTCGGATCAAATATCCTTGTTACTAAAAAACTTATTATCTATTTTATGTTACGTTTAGACTACAATTTCGTGTTCCTACAGTCAAAATTTCAAAACGTTGTGTTACGTTTAACTAAAATTTTCTGTTACTAAGGTCACAATTTTTAAATTTTCTGTTACTTTTAGACCAAAACGTTTTGTGCTAGATCAAAATTTTAAAAAACTGTGTAACGTTTAGACTAACAATTCAAGTAAAAATTTTGAGATTTTGTGTTACTTTCAGACCAAAATTCCTTACTGCTATAAGAATTGTTTAAATTTTGTTTTACCCTTTAGACTAAAGTTTTGACTGACTATTGTCAAAACTTAAAAATTTGATGTTACTATTGGATCAAAATTTCTTGTTACTAAGTAGATTACTTGCTGCAAGTGCTTTCATTGATACATTTAGATTAAAGTTTCTTGTTGACTACAGTCAAAGTTTAAAAATTTTGTGTTACGCGTTACGTTTGTGTTTAAACTAAAATTTCCTGTAACTAATGTCGAAATTTTATGATACTGTTAGACCAAACGTTTTTGTTACCAAGTCAAACATAAAAAATTTCGTGTTACTAAATTTCACTATTACGAAAGTTAAAATTTAAAAATTTGATATTACTTTCGAATCAAAATTACTTGTCAGTAAGTGAAATTTTTTTATTTTTCTGTTACGTTTGTACTACAATTTTGTCTTTCTACATACAAAGTTAAAAAAAACTTTGACTTTCAGACCACGAATGGGTGTTATTACGTCAAAATGTACACATTTTGTCCAAAATTAAAAAATTTTGTTAAGACTCAATTTTCCTGTTACTAAAATCATTTTTCTTAACTTTGTTTTAACTTTAGAGTTTACAATTTTTTGTTACCAAGTCAAAGTCAAAAAAGTGGTAAGAAAATTTGGAATCAAGAGGCTTTTTAGCTCTTTGACATACTCAAAAATATATACCTCGTAAAAGAACGTCATTTTCAGGTCGCAAAATAACGTGAGGGTTTTTAGCTTTTTGACATACTTAAAAATATATACCTCGTAAAAGAACGTCATTCTCAGGTGATTTTGACGTCACAAAGTAACGTCGTTTGACGTTAAAAAATGACGTTATGCGTCTGTGATTTACCCCCGTCATTATGTCGTTGTGTCGAGTCATTCCATGACGTTTTTGGTGAGTAATGCTTAACAAAAAAATACGTCAAAATGACGTCACCGTCCCGCCTGAGTTTTAAAGTATGAGTCTTAACATATGATACATCATCGTAACCAGCAAAAAATGCTGAACTTAAAAATGTAAAAATCCAAGTTGGCACTCATAAGAGAAAACAAAGTTGTGGTTAAATAATATGCCAGACATTTTCAGTTATTTCATCAAATTAAGTCCAGAAAAAAATAAAAAGATTTTCTCGAAATTTCGCTTTTTTTGCGGTTATTTCCGAAAGTAATTGGATTTTTGTAATTTTTAAAATGGCATCTTACAAAGCTCGAAAATGCGCATCTTTGCCCTAATTTAACCGGCTTCGAATTTCTTCAAATAACTGATATCCCCATGTTTAGAGTTTATGCAGAATCAGCGACTGCAAATCACCATCAAATCTTGTGCTCTGATCATTATGTTCACTTTGGCTTTAAAATTTATCAATACGGTTACCAACCAATTTTTTATTTCTCCAGTAGTACCTGAGATTTGATGAACTCCATATTTGGCTCACTGAATAATATAATAACTACTAAAAATATATTTTAGTTTCCCTCTTGAATACAATGAAGCTGAAAATAGCCAGTCTCTGCTAAAATACCCGTGCAAACGTGTCGAAAAGACGAATTAAAGCATTGGACCCCTCCTACGCAAAGCATATTTAATTTCCACCTTTATTCCGATCAATCCAGCGTTTCCGGGTATAAATCAATCCTTGGACCTCGATTTTGGCAAGGATCCAGGAATGCAGCGTAAACCCGGTTTAATTGTAAATAACTTTTAATCCGGATTTGGCGTTTTGCTTGGGATTTGCTGGGTGTCACGTCATAGTTAACACGCATCATCTCTCCCTTTCGAACTTTTAATCCCCTGCGGATTCCCATCCTTTAGCGCATAGTACACGGGAATTTATCGCTTATGGATGGCGATGTGATTGAACGGCTCCAGTCGACATTAGAGCCAGCTCTAAATCCGAGCACAGAAAACTGAAAATAAGTGATTTAACAACATATACACGGATGTCATGTTGTATGTGCGCTTGCCTCCAGCAGCTGAAACTGAAACTGTAACAAGGCGCTCTAACATCCATGATAATTTAGTCGTGTCATAAACTGACACGGCCATATTTCAGTTATGCACTGCCGGCCATATTTCCCATAAAGCAAGCCCCCCTATTTAAAATCGACAAAGCTGCACAGAATGCAATTTTAAATCTGGGGAAGTTTAGTCCTTTTATATTGCGGCCATTTTTCAAGACGCCACCCGAAATAGCCCGTTGACATATGGCAGCTTCGGGGCATGTGTTTGGAATGGATGGAAATTAGGATCGAGGACGGCAAAAAATCGCTTTTTTATGTCTGATGTGGGGCGATTTAAATTGAACAGTCATCAGTTACGGAACGTTAAGATTTCGTTGATTTGTGTAGCAGAAAATTTAATTGAAATCAAAAGGCCATTGCGTCTGTCGCGTCGATCGGACTGCGAAACGGCGGATTTGCATTTTTTTCTAAAATCGTTTTTTTTTCAACCACGTATATTTATGATTGAACAGAATTAAGTTACTAGCAGATATCTTATTAGCAGTTAACCCGTCTTTTTACCAAACTAGTTATCTTAATTTATGGAAAGTTTGCAATATGTATTAATAATTACAATTTAGTGTTCAAAACCTCATATTCATGGAAAATTAGATCAGCTGAGTAGTAGTGTGAAAGATGAAATTAGAGACATCAAGAAACCTAAAATGATTCCAGGTCGTATAAACGTCTAATGCAGATTATATTTTTATGAAACATGTCTATCATATATTAACAATTAAGTATAACAATAAGAGTCAATTATTTGCTCTTCTTGTTACAATTTCAAGATGGTGCCAGGTCATGCATCAGCAGCTGTTAATAAAACATAATGTCACTGCCGTAAGAACACAAAAACAATAGATAGAGAGAGAGAGAGAGAGAGAGAGATTGGATCCAAAATGTGCTACTTATTGACGCCACGCGAGTAAGTTTAATAGAGGATGCACTAGACACTGAAAATATCCAAGACACTAAACTTTACCAGGAGGCGGAAATAGCGTATCTCAGAATGCTGGTAAAAAAAAAATAGAGAAAACCAAGATACAAACGAAGTAAACGCTCTACTCTGTGAAAAAAAGTAAACACATTGGAAGAAAAACCAAAACAAAATCCCTACCTCAATATGAGAATCCAAACGAAAACCAGTAGCTACGCTGAGGTGCTAGCACCAGAAGAAACTGCCAACCATCAAATACCACATCATCATAACTTGGAGAAAGGAAATTTGAGACAAAAATATCTTTTGACAATTGTTTCATGGATAAAATAGGTATAGCTATGGAGCCTTTTATATTTAGCAACATAGTACAAAAGAAATGCAGACTAGAAGCGAATTCTACGACATACTTCAAGAGCGCTGAAACCCACTACCCCCACCCCAATCTCACCATAGCAGCGCGACGGCGCGGGGGGCAATAAATATCACGGAGCTCACCACTTTCGAATCAGTCAACATCAGGAAGCACGGGAGATCTGTTAAAAATGAGTTGGAGCGTTTAAAAATGTAATTTTGGAGTTTTCGGAAAACTTATGTTCGAAATCAGTGTTAAAAATACTCGCCGGCTCGATGAATTAGGGCGGAAATTGATTCAAAATGACTCAAAACAATTAAAAATGTAAATTAAAAGTGTTTATTAAGATTAGGATTGATGCCAAAGATCCTAAAAAAAAGGTTAACTTGTCAAAAATGCGAATTTTTATTTTTTGGAAAAACGCAGGCTAGAATTAGGGCCAAAGTCGGTAAAAAATTGATAAAGCACGTAAAACACGGCAGTAAATACATGGGCCGATAAAACGAAATATATTTTCGAATTTAACTTAGAATTAACGAGAAATTTAAAACTTATTTTTAGACCAAAATACAGTCGGTTTAAAACGACTTAAAGCTTTTAGAAATACAAATTTGGAGTGTTTGAAGAAATTCAGTTTAGGTTTATGGCCAAAATTGGTTACAAAAGATTGAAAGCAATAAAAAACGCAAATTAAAAGTTTTTCCTAAATTTAAGATTAGCTCCAAAATCGGTTAGAGTTAATTCATTAGAGCACGTAAAAGGTGGCAACGGACACATGGAACAACAAAACTAAACGAATTTCAATAGAAACGAATTTACATAAAACATCAAAATCTGTTAAAAATAAGTCAGAGCCTTTAAAAATGTAAGTTTGCAGTTTTAGGAAAAACTTAAGTTCAATATCAGTGTTAAAAAAGAACATTTTAGGAAAAATCTAGGTATAAATTAGGGCCGAAATCTGTTTCAAAATGACTGAAAGCAATTAAAAATGTAAGTTTAAAGTGTTCATTAACATTAGGATTAGTGCCAAAAATCCTAAAATAAACTTAGTGTCACAAATGCAAATTGGAATTTTTTGAAAAAGCACGTTAGAATTAAGGCGAAAGTCGGTAAAAAAATGATTTCAAGAAACATCTTGAAAAAAGCATGTAAGACGTGGCATTATATTTCAAAAATACGTAAAATCGATTAAAAATGAATTAGAGCGTCTAAAATTGTAAATTTGGAGTTTGTGGGACATTTTGACTTAGAATTAAGACCAAAATCGTTAAGGGCAAATTATGGTCTCCTATCAACAGAATTTTTATTTGAAAATTGAGAAAAACTGATTATGATACGCCAATTTGTTGTTTTTTTTTGTGAATATTATTTTTAAATCAAAATCCAGTTGGTTTAAAATAACTTAAAGTGTCAAAAAATACAAATTTAAAGTTTTTGGGCATTCCAGGCGAAGTTTGGGACCAAAATCACAAAGCGTTTGAAAATGCAGAATTTTAGGCAAAAAATGTAGGTTAAATTAATTTAGGTAAAATCAATTAAAAACTACCGACATTGTCTAAAATTGCAAATTCTGATGTTTTTCATTTTTGGAACAAAATAAAGCAAATTTTTGAGTATACTGATTGTACTAAAAAAAATTTTGAACAATGTAACACTTTAATTTCAATTAAGGTATCTTGGAATATTCAAAAAGCACTCAGGGAAAAGTATCAGGTTAGGAACAAAAAGTGCTACAAAACCGGCCAGTAAAGTGATTTCGGGGCGCCACCAATTTTAATCAATTAAATTGGAAAAGTCCTACACTGTTAGGTAGCTGATCAGTTCCCTTCAGCCTCCTCCAGATCACCTATAGTACTTGAAAACAAAATAAAACTAAACAAGTTTAATTTACGACCTATAATATCAAAGAACATAATCTATGTTGTACAATATGATGATTGTACTTCAAGTCAATGAGTGAAAGGTTTTCCTTAATTCTACTTATCACACTTGTTTTGAATATATTTTCCTAGTGGTGATCACCAAGCGAAACAATAAAAAAAAGGTTAACTTAAATACTACTACTTAGCTTGACACGACACTATTACAGATGGTCACAAAGGCCAGGCGCCTTAGGTCTAAAACAACGCAAAAGGTAGTGACTATGGTCCAAAACAACGCAAAAAAGTAGTGGCTATTGGCCCTCCAAAAATTATGGTTGTAACTGTCTGCCTCTTACACAAAATAGTGGTGGTTTTCAAACAATAAGGTGGTGATTGCACCCCTCAGAAACAATAATGGTGCCTGGTAGCCCCTTGGAAACAATAACGGTGGCTGTTGCCCCCCTTGGAAACAAAAAGGATGGCTGTCAGCCCCCTTGGAAACAATAATGGGGGCTGTTGGCCCCCTCGAAAGCACCTTAGGAAGGACATTATTTACTAAGATTTCCCTTGACCTAGTTTATTTTTCATTTAAATGTATGTTTCGTGAAGCGATTACAATAATAAGTTAACTAATAAAAAAGAAAGGTGTTGGATCGCAGGTGTAGGACAAATAGCCACTTCACTTTCTCGAAATCGCCAACGTTTCGACCTTTATTTTTAGGTCTTCCTCAGGGCTTTTTCAGTCAGTGAAACTCACTGAAATGATAAAAGGACTGAAAAAGCCCTGAGGAAGACCTAAAAATAAAGGTCGAAACGATGGCGATTTCGAGAAAGTGAAGTGGCTATTTGTCCTACACCTGCGATCCAACACCTTTCTAATCATTGATAGGACGCAAAGCGGAATATGATTAACTAATAAAGTGACAGGAAAATTTTACTCATGAATTTTTTACATCAAATTGACTTTGTAACCTTGAAATCAATAAATAAAATAAACAAAAGTTATTCAACAATTGAATCAAATCCACCCAGAAAATTTAACCCTGTAATAACCCCAGATTGGATTGGAAAAATCCAACAAATAACAAAAAGAAAAACATATAACTCTAAACATAGATAAATTAATGAAATCGTCCACGAGGGTTCCCAAAAACAGAACAAAATGAACACGTGGAGTGGCTGCTTTCGGCCCTCACATTAACCTTGCTGACACGTGGTACCCACGTGACATGGGTACACGTGACATGGGTACACGTGACAAGGGTAGACCCACACAGGTGACACGGGTAGACCCAAGCTCTCTTGCTGCACAATCCCGAAATTCGGTTCAACTTCCCTCATCCATCTCAAAAAAAGCTTTTTGCAAACATTTTTACACAATTTTGGCTTAAAACTAGAAATATTTAAAAATTGGGCTTCTAACTATCTACATCTTTTAGACATATTTTTCGATAATTTTTGCCTATTCAGGGTTTTTTGTTGGAAAAACAAAACTTTTTCAATAAATCAAAAATCTAATTCTGTTGAGAGAATTTTGTTCTTATATTTTTTGACGGTCGAAGTTTTAGACGCTTTTGGATGCAAAATTAGAAATATTTACGATTTTTAGATTTCTTCCCTTTTCTATTTTTTTTCATTTTTTTAACTTGTGCTTTTGCAGTTTTCTTTTTTTTTCTTATAACTCTTTTATTTTCCATATTTTCCTAACTTTATTTTTAGTCATGTTTAATGATTTTTTCCCATTTGATGTTGACCTGACCTAATAACTGGTCGAGTGACCACAAAACTAACACCAACTAAGGGAAGTTGAAATACTACTAGAAATCGACTAAATCCCACGTGGTGGTTACACTTTCACGTCGAAATGAGTAGTAGCGAAGAGATGAGTGGTGTCTTCCACGTGTCTTGATCCAGAAAGAAAGATCTTCTCCAATATTCCGATTTTCAATAGGTAAAAGGTGGAGGTGGGGAAAAGATATTGGTCAAGAGCGCCAGCGCGCAACGAATAATTGACGAATGACAATTACCATCGTTGTCGAAAGGCGTTTTTGGACGTCACCCAATATACTGCCCTCGCTACCCATTTTACTCCTCAGAAAATAAGCAAAATGTACCACTGTAAGTTTGTCCCACATGTTTCCAATTTCATCTGATGATATTATCATAAAATAACGTTTGACTTACGAACAGATAACAACGGGCTATTAGGTGCAAGCAGAGAATTAGCAAAGTCCCCTCAAACATGGCGGACTTCCGGCCAAGAAGTGGAAGCACTTAGGCTGATACGCAGTCACCTCCATATCTACACAATTCACTCATTGCCAATCCGTCAACAGATCAGTCAACAAACCCGACACTTGAAATAAGACAGTTTGTTTGTTTGTTTTTTCCAAGTTTTGGGGTTATAATTTTGTGAACTTAATGAAATCTGTGGTCTATTGTTACGATTTTTATTGTGTAATGTTATTTCGTTTAGTTCGGTCCTGCAGAGGCAGCGGACGACTATCAATATTAGGGTTTAATTAGTTGAACTTTTGTGACTCTTTACAATTTAAGGGAGATAGGCTGATTTTCTATAAACATTAATTTATATCTCTTGATGAACTTTGTAATATTGAAGATGATGGAAATTTAAGTTAACAATTTTTATTGAATATTTGTAAATAACAACAAAGGTGTAAAACGAAACGGGAGTCGTGATTGGCTAAAAATAGTGAACATGTTGTAACGTCATGCTACTCTCTTCCAATCAAAATGGTGCAAAACATTTAGTACAATTTTGCTACAAAATAGTACCTTCAAACAAGTCTTTTCCTTTGACCTGACTTTCTTTTTTTTTTGGTCTTGCTTACCACTACAAAATTTCCTTCTAGAAACTTCTTCATCTTCTGGCTCTTGGCTAAGAAAGCTGTGCTGAAGATTTCGCTCTGCGGATTTTTGAGAGTGTAAAAGAGTGTTAAATTTCCAGTATACTAGTGAAGGTTGATACCTTATAGTCTTTGACTGATTTTACCATACGGAATAATTTAATATCTCACTCCATTTGAAAAAAAAGGAAATTTGCCAAGTGTAGATCACGTGGTAATTACCATCAGGCCACCCTCTAACCCCAGGTACGTAGCACGTTTTCATTGCGATCAATAGTATCGATCTAATTTGCACCATATGATTTTAATCCGTCACCGTTAAATTATTGCATGAAATATGATTACCTTTTCATTCATTTTCATTTCCGGAATTTGATTTGCATGGGGCCATTTCTATCCAGGCCTGCTTGCTACTGCTTGATACTGCTCCATACTGCTTGATACTGCTCCATACTGCTTGATACTACTTCATACTGCTTCATACTGCTCCATACTGCTTGATACTGATTTATACTGCGTCCTGGATCCTGCTTCATACTGCAGTAGACGCTGACTGCATGCTCTGAATCATCCCTGGTTGCTTGACACCACTTTTTGCGTGCACAGCTCATTCGCTTGGACCTCTGGAGCAACACAGGAAACTCAGGTGGGTTCTTTCCAGTTTATTTACGCCGTGGAACACTCGTAGTGAATAACTGAGATACGCACACTAAGAATTGAACACTTAATTTATCATAACATCTGTGTAAGCCCTCCATATATATATGAACGGTATTATTTTTTTGTCTAGAAACTGGTGTGCATTATTTAGTTTTACTTGACTTCAAGTGCAACCCAACTTATTCTACAAATCACTACCTTTTAACTGCTATTTCATAAAGTTTACGCTTCATGTGGAGCACACATTACACTTAACCTCAGTTACGCGCACACCTTTGTTTAATGTAAATTAACCCACACTTAAATATTCACTTCGGTTCTATCACGTTAAGAACCAAATTTCCTACTGGAAGCAATAACAATATTTGGGTTCAAATTCTTAAGTGATTGTAGAAAATCAGCTGCTAGGTGCTAGGTACTATCAGTTCTCTACCTGTACTTAAAGGGGCCCTGACCCTCGCCCGATAGTTTAAACCTTTATATTAATACCTCATTTTTTATGAGAAAGGGTCATTAGTTTATTAAACATCATTTTAATTGTTGACGTTTTTGTTTATTGTTTATTCCAATTTGAGTCCTGGTAATTACAGCGTTATTTTATTTTCCCGTTTTTGAGGCTTCTGTCAATTAAGTCGACTTGCTGATCCCACTGTGGGGCTATAAAATCGGGTGGCGCCTTTTATAAAAATCTACTACCCCACGACCCCTCTTCGGCGTAAGGTAGTTAGCGGGTATTTTGCCTCAAAAGGTCAGCAAGATCTTGAGAGTAAATTCAGGCTAAAAAGGAAGAAAATAGTAACAGAGCTAATAATAATCGTAATCCACCCAACCTTGCTACGCAATACCAATCACGCACGTAGCAAAATTGGCGCCCAACGTGTTTAGTGGCCTTTATTGATTCTTTTCTTGGTGGCTATTGTTTATGAAATTTATTTTCAGCTTTCATTTTTAGGAATTAGATGTTGATGACAAGGATGACATTGAGGTTTTTGTAGTGGTGTTGACAGAGTAGAATTTTGTCGCATTGCGTGGTCGGTACAGGAGTGTATAATTGTACTGTTGCAGTATACTTGTAAATATTAGTACAATTCCCTCAGTTTAAGAGAGTGTGTGGACAGGGACGTACTTAATATATTTTCGTTACTTACTCAGTATCTTGTTTTCGTACTTGGGCTTTCTACCGCGGTATTATCGATTGACGGTTGAGTTGCGTGATTTGTTTTTGTTTCTTTTTTTTTTCTCCTACATTTTTTTTTTTTTTTCTCTCTTTTTCTTTTTGGTGGGGACGGCGTTGGGTCCTATAGGGCCATCAATAGCTTCTTACTTATTACTCTGTTATTATACTTCTAATACTATTAAGAATATTTGTTTTTTTTTTGGTTTATAAGTGGAATTTATTCTGGTGTTTATTTTCTTTTTGCAATATTTTTTTTTGCATCAGAAATCTGGTAATAATTATTTAACTTTATTTTTAGATAGCTAGATTTGATTCGTTTGTCGGTTGTTTTTTTTTTGATATTCCTATTACTTTTCAACATGGAAATTAATTTGCTTGGAAGTGAAGAACTTAGGTATGAGTTACAGATTCGTGGTTTGCATCCTGGTGGTAGTTTCGCTCAGAAAAGGGCTACATTGCGAGAAGCATTGAGAGGTGAACGAGATGGACGGACGCAGGTTCCTCTGAAGACTGACTTTGATGCTGTTGTCGAACTTACCGTCTGTCAGGGAAAACTTTATAGTTTGGAAAGAGTCATTCGATTCTTTGAGCTTGACCGTGCTGATAATGAGGACAAAAGAATTCGAACTCTTCTTTATCACGTGAAATGTAGATTGAGTAGAATAAGGCCTGAAGAAACTTCCGACTTGAAATTGAAGCGTCAATTGAAAGAGTGTTGTGATAATTTGTTGAAGCGTTTAGGTGATGTCGGTCAATCGGATGCTGAGGAATCTTTTGCATCGGACATACAGACGTCTGGAAGAGCGGTGGAGATTCCTGATTTAATAGTACTTGATGACACGGAGAGCGGTTCTCACACCGATTTGTCACAACGCAGAGAGCGACCTTGTGTTTCTTTGCTGGAAGCAAGAGGTGAAGACGAGCGCAGGTTGTTGCAACCACCTGAAGGAGCATTAGGCTCTTTGGAGGGTGCGTCTACGAGAGTCCCACATTTCGGAGATATTGGGGATCGACTCGGACCGTCATCCTCTGCAAAAGCATATGTACCTGCCGCCTCACGTTCTTTGAATACTTTAGACGTGAATGCTGACCGATTTCGCCGAAGTGAGGTACTAGCATCTACACCTCACCCCAGTCTATTTGAGCCAACTGGTCGAACATTGCGAAATCAAGATGTGCCCAGACGCACTGATGTTTCTCATAGGGTTTATCGAGAGGCCTCACCGTCTCGATCTGTCAGATGGGCTGTGCGTGCTGAACCCGCTGATGATGATATTCCGATATCTCGCGGTCCTGCTCATCCGAGACATACTCTTTCACCTGTTCGCAGAACATACATGGTTGACCCTTCTCAACGTTTTTCTGATGATCGTGTTATTAATTATCCTGGAGAACCATTAAAATCTTCCCAACCATGTTCTAGATTGTCAAATTATTCTGATGATGTAGGAGCGGAGTCTTCCTCACGTAATTATACTGTACCCCGTGGTCAGGCATCTGGCATTTCTCATGTTCGCTTCGGTGACCTTGATGATCGTTCTACCAGGGTGAATGTTCATTCAATTGGACGGATGGATGGTTTAGAATATTCAAATCCCTATGTCGATTTAGCGGAACGGCTGGAGAATTTCCAATTTTCCGATTTGCGTGATTCTCAAAGAGAAGAACATAGACCTACAGTTGCAGATGGGTTTAATGAAATGCGTGAAGTTTGTTGTCGACCAGTAAACGTTGCCAAGTGGAATTTAAGGTTTGATGGGCACGGCAGTGTCAATGATTTCCTGGAAAGATTAGAAGAAGTTCGTGTGTCTCGTGGGGTGTCGAAGGGATCTTTATTACGTTCGGCCCCAGAACTTTTTGAAAAAGATGCGTTGTTGTGGTACAGGACCAGATCATTTCAGAATTGGGAGGATTTAATATGTCAACTGAAACATGCCTTTCAACCTTATGATTATGAGTTTGGCCTCTGGGATGAGATCCGTCATCGAACGCAGGGAAGTCAGGAAAAAGTCCTGAATTATATTGTCGTTATGGAAAATCTTTTCCGTAAACTTCCTTCTTTACCATCTGAATCAAAGCGACTTCAAATGATTCAAAGAAATCTTCTTCCTTATCTTCAGCGTCGTTTGTCTTTACATCCGGTCACCACAATTGAAGAAATCATTCGTGTCGGTAGAGCTGTGGAGGAGACCGAAATTCGGACACAGAGATTTGTTCCCCCGCCTACTGCCTCTCGACATTTACTGGAACCAGGGTTAGCATACCGCAAACCTGCTCAGGTATCGGCCTTTGAGGCACCAGGACTAGAGAATGCGGTCGACGTTGGGTCAGATCGAGATAAACTTCTTTGTTGGAACTGCCAGCAAAAGGGCCACGCTTTCAGAAAGTGTGATCGTCCTCGAGAAATGTTTTGTTTTTCCTGTGGATTGAAAAATGTCACTTCAAGGAATTGCCCTAAGTGTGCAAAAAACGATCGGAAGGAAAGACCCCAGGCCTAGGATCCTTTCCTGTTGATACTGTTCAGGCCAATCCTCATCATGCCATTCTGGACTATATTTTGGCTCATGCCAAGGGAGACGAGCGACCATTTTTGGAAGTAGCCATTCACGGTCATAATTTCTTGGGACTATTAGATAGTGGTTCTTCTCGAACCATTATTGGATCCTGTGGGTGGTCTATTCTGGAATCGCTGTGTAACTTAAGTGAGTCTTCTAAGCTTCCTTGTCAAGTAGCTAATGGTCAAATATGTGAAAGTTTGGGTGTCGTGCGTGTTCCTATCCGTCTTCGTGATCGAGTCTGCATCATCGACGCGTTGGTTGTACCTTCATTACCACATGCTCTTATACTCGGCATAGATTTTTGGTCCCGAATGAAGATTATTCCCGATTTGTATTCCGACGAATGGAAGTTTCGAGACCACACCACCGCCAGCTGCAAAGTTCAGGTTAACGCTATAGAGCCGCTGGATGCTTTGCCATGTGAGGAGAGAGACTTGTTGGATTCCTTCTTGAGAGAGGCTTTCAAAGTTACTTCTGGGAGTCTCGGATGCACGTCCTTGGTGGAGCTTGAAATAAAGACGAACTCGCCACCTATTAAGCAACGCTACTACCCCGTATCGCCAGCTCTTTTAAAAGATGTTTACTCTGAACTTAACCACATGTTATCTGATGGCATAGTGGAGCCTTCTGAGTCTCCTTGGGCGTCGCCGATTGTTATGGTCAAGAAGAAATCAGGTGGTTGGAGATTTTGCGTGGATTATCGGCGCCTCAATCAAGTGACCATTCCGGATGCGTATCCTATTCCCTATGTTAGTACCACACTGGACAAACTGAGAGATGCTCGATATTTGAGTACCTTAGACATCAAATCCGCGTATTGGCAAATTCCCGTTTCAGAGACTTCAAAACCGTTAACCGCCTTCACTGTACCTGGGCGAGGGTTGTTTCAGTTTCGCAGAATGCCTTTTGGGCTAACTAATGCTCCTGCCGTCTGGCAAAGATTGATCGATCGTGTGGTAGGGGTGGATTTGGAAAGATTTGTATTTGTTTATTTAGATGATGTGATTATTTGTACTCAAACATTCGAGGAGCATTTGTCCGTGCTGAAGGAGGTTATTAGACGTCTTCGTAATGCTGGTCTTACTCTTAATCGCGAGAAGTGCAATTTTTGCAAGAAAGAGTTGAAGTACCTCGGTTATGTGGTCAACTCTTCAGGTCTTCTGGTAGACCCAGGGAAAATTGAAGCCATCATGAATATTCCTCAACCGAAGACAGTGACAGAGGTGAGACGAGTGGTCGGTTTGGCCTCTTGGTACCGTCGGTTTGTGCCAGGTTTCAGCACCTTGTTGGCTCCTCTTACGGCTCTTACACGTAAGAATGTTCGATTTGTCTGGAGTGAGGAATGTGAGTCGGCCTTGAAGGGTCTTAAGGAGTATTTAATTAGTGCACCCATTCTTTCTTGTCCCGATTTCAATGTTCCTTTTGTTATACAGACTGACGCTAGTGACTACGGTCTAGGAGCCGTGCTCACACAGGTTCACAATGAGGAAGAGAAAGTCATTTGTTACCTCAGTCGTTCTCTGACCAAAAATGAGCGGAAGTACTCGACTACTGAGAAAGAATGTTTAGCTGTTCTTTTTGCCGTGGAAAAACTTCGCCCATACATCGAGGGTACGAGATTCACCGTTATTACCGATCACTATTCCCTCAAATGGCTTAATAATATTAAAGATCCCGTTGGTCGTATAGCTAGATGGGCCGTACGTATGCAACAGTATGATTTCGAGATTGTACATCGTAAAGGAAAAGACCACGTTGTTCCAGATGCTTTGTCTCGATCCGTTCCTGTAGTACCTATTGATTCTGTTCTGCTCTGCTCTGTTGAAGATATCACTGACCCTTGGTATAAAAAAATGTGTTCTCGGGTCAAGGAGCAATCCTCTAAGTATCCCCAATGGTTTTTGGAAAGAGGGAAATTATGGAAACGAGCCAAGCTGCAATATCCTCAGTTAGCTTCACCTGGAGAGGACTGGTTGCTTGTTGTGCCACGAGAGAAACGAATGGACATCATGAGACGGAATCATGACCCCCCGTCGTGTGGTCATTTGGGTGTGACAAAGACTGTTGCTCGAATTGCCCAAAAGTTTTATTGGCCCAATATGCGGACAGACGTGGGTCGTTTTGTTGCCAGGTGTCTAGTATGTGTTCAGACAAAACCTAATCAGAGAGCTGCTGCTGGACTCATGCAGAGCATTCAGCCTTGCCTGAACCGTCCGGGATTATTAGCTAGCATTGACTTGGTGGGTCCACTGCCGAGATCAACTTCGGGATTCACGTACATTCTGTCTGTCTGTGATGTGTTTAGCAAATTTGTTTTGCTCTTCCCTCTCAGAACTGCAACCTCAAAAACTGTCCTCAAATGGCTTGTTGACCATTTCATACTCGTCTTTGGCACACGGGAAATATTATGTGATAATGGTCCTCAGTTTCGAAGCGACTTATTTCGAAAAACTATGAGCGAACTTAACGTAAGGCTTCGGTACACTGCTAACTATCACCCCCAAGCGAATCCTGTGGAGCGTGTTCACCGTGTTGTCAAGACTATGTTAACCAGTTACGTGGGGGACGATCAGCGTAAATGGGATCAATTTCTCGGTAAAATATCGTTTGCGATTCGTTCTTCGTCACATGAGGTGACCAAGTTGACCCCAAATTTTATTATGTTTGGTAGAGAAGTACAGCTAGGGATATCCGATCTTGATGTTTCCGAGCCTCCCATTAGGAAGTTTGACCCTGTGGCCCGCTCGGAAGAATTAAAAAACGTCTTCGGAGATGTTCAGGCTCGTCTTACTGAAGCCTACAAAAGAACAAAAACCCGCTACGATTTACGTAAGCGAGCGGACACATTTAAGGTGGGAGAACAGGTGTGGAAGAAAAATAAAATCTTGTCGGATGCATCCAGACAATTTTCTTCTAAGCTTGCACCAATGTTTACGGGGCCCTTTACCATAACCAAAATTGTCTCCCCATGGTGTTATGAGTTGACCCATCCGTCAGGCAAAATCTGTGGTGTATGGCATGCGAAGGACCTTAAGGCACATCCTCCTGACGCGGAGTAGTGGACAAAAGCCCTGATAGTTTTAATTTTCTTAGGGCTTCATATTTTCTGTGATTTCCTGTTTTATTATTGTAGCTTCTTTTTATGTTTGTCATTTCCTAAATAAGTTTTCTAATGCTAGAAAACTTATTCTCAGGAAGGGGAGGTGTGTTACGATTTTTATTGTGTAATGTTATTTCGTTTAGTTCGGTCCTGCAGAGGCAGCGGACGACTATCAATATTAGGGTTTAATTAGTTGAACTTTTGTGACTCTTTACAATTTAAGGGAGATAGGCTGATTTTCTATAAACATTAATTTATATCTCTTGATGAACTTTGTAATATTGAAGATGATGGAAATTTAAGTTAACAATTTTTATTGAATATTTGTAAATAACAACAAAGGTGTAAAACGAAACGGGAGTCGTGATTGGCTAAAAATAGTGAACATGTTGTAACGTCATGCTACTCTCTTCCAATCAAAATGGTGCAAAACATTTAGTACAATTTTGCTACAAAATAGTACCTTCAAACAAGTCTTTTCCTTTGACCTGACTTTCTTTTTTTTTTGGTCTTGCTTACCACTACAAAATTTCCTTCTAGAAACTTCTTCATCTTCTGGCTCTTGGCTAAGAAAGCTGTGCTGAAGATTTCGCTCTGCGGATTTTTGAGAGTGTAAAAGAGTGTTAAATTTCCAGTATACTAGTGAAGGTTGATACCTTATAGTCTTTGACTGATTTTACCATACGGAATAATTTAATATCTCACTCCATTTGAAAAAAAAGGAAATTTGCCAAGTGTAGATCACGTGGTAATTACCATCAGGCCACCCTCTAACCCCAGGTACGTAGCACGTTTTCATTGCGATCAATAGTATCGATCTAATTTGCACCATATGATTTTAATCCGTCACCGTTAAATTATTGCATGAAATATGATTACCTTTTCATTCATTTTCATTTCCGGAATTTGATTTGCATGGGGCCATTTCTATCCAGGCCTGCTTGCTACTGCTTGATACTGCTCCATACTGCTTGATACTGCTCCATACTGCTTGATACTACTTCATACTGCTTCATACTGCTCCATACTGCTTGATACTGATTTATACTGCGTCCTGGATCCTGCTTCATACTGCAGTAGACGCTGACTGCATGCTCTGAATCATCCCTGGTTGCTTGACACCACTTTTTGCGTGCACAGCTCATTCGCTTGGACCTCTGGAGCAACACAGGAAACTCAGGTGGGTTCTTTCCAGTTTATTTACGCCGTGGAACACTCGTAGTGAATAACTGAGATACGCACACTAAGAATTGAACACTTAATTTATCATAACATCTGTGTAAGCCCTCCATATATATATGAACGGTATTATTTTTTTGTCTAGAAACTGGTGTGCATTATTTAGTTTTACTTGACTTCAAGTGCAACCCAACTTATTCTACAAATCACTACCTTTTAACTGCTATTTCATAAAGTTTACGCTTCATGTGGAGCACACATTACACTTAACCTCAGTTACGCGCACACCTTTGTTTAATGTAAATTAACCCACACTTAAATATTCACTTCGGTTCTATCACGTTAAGAACCAAATTTCCTACTGGAAGCAATAACAATATTTGGGTTCAAATTCTTAAGTGATTGTAGAAAATCAGCTGCTAGGTGCTAGGTACTATCAGTTCTCTACCTGTACTTAAAGGGGCCCTGACCCTCGCCCGATAGTTTAAACCTTTATATTAATACCTCATTTTTTATGAGAAAGGGTCATTAGTTTATTAAACATCATTTTAATTGTTGACGTTTTTGTTTATTGTTTATTCCAATTTGAGTCCTGGTAATTACAGCGTTATTTTATTTTCCCGTTTTTGAGGCTTCTGTCAATTAAGTCGACTTGCTGATCCCACTGTGGGGCTATAAAATCGGGTGGCGCCTTTTATAAAAATCTACTACCCCACGACCCCTCTTCGGCGTAAGGTAGTTAGCGGGTATTTTGCCTCAAAAGGTCAGCAAGATCTTGAGAGTAAATTCAGGCTAAAAAGGAAGAAAATAGTAACAGAGCTAATAATAATCGTAATCCACCCAACCTTGCTACGCAATACCAATCACGCACGTAGCACTATCCTATTAAAATTGAAACAAAGGCAAGGAAAATGGGCGCAATTCCCTGCCAGTACAATCCTGACACCCCTGACAAGACAAAACGCGAACCCTATCCACCTTCCACAAGTTAGCAAAAAAAAGGTAAATCAACAATCTCCAATCATTACGCTCGGGCAGAACACCAAACGTTTAAGCCCCAAATAAACGACGAAAATCCGCATTTGCAAGACTTATTCTAGCGACAGTTTTTAACCGTTACAACAAAGTAAATGAATTTTTCCTAAAAACACCTTAAAATAATAATAAGTAGTTTTTCGAAGATAAGTTAGATTTAAGTTAAACAAAAAACTGCGAAAATGGCTTAAATCGTGTAAAAATACACAATTTGAGTTTTTGGAAAAATTCAGATTATGAATGGGACCAGAATCGGTTAAATATGACTCAAAGAGTTTAAAAATAAAAATTTGGATTTTTGTGCAAATATTCAAGTTAGTTAAATATTCAAGTTAGGTAGGAGGATACATTAATAGATAATAAAAATTGTTAAACAATTACACAAAGCGTCTAAAAATTCAAATTTGGAGAAATTCGGGTTAGAAGTACGACTAAAATCGGTCAAAAATGACCACATTGCCTTAAATTACAACTTTTTATGATTTTAGATATTTTCAACTCTACGAAAAAATCAGGTAAAACTGATTCAAAACTCCTAACTTCTTGTTTTTGGGGAAATCTAACTTTTGAGCCGAAATAAGTAAAGCTTGGCTAAAAACGCTTCAAGATTATACTTTAATAAATTTGAGAAGACTCAAGTTAGGACTAGGGTCATTAATCGGTGAAAAATTACTCAAAGGTTGTGAAAATACAATGTTTGAGTGAAAAATTCAGGTTAGGATGTTTAAAATAGGTTAAAAATGACTGAAAGCAAATAAAAATTTAAATTAAAAGTTTCTGGGGAAACTCAATTTGCGATTGCGGTCATTATTGTTTGAAAATTACTTAAAGCGTTTAAAAATTCAAAATGGAGCTTTTGGAAATTTTAAGTTAGATTTAGAGATCAGAACAATCGTTTTCACAACGACCCACATTATTTAAGGCTTTTTAAAAGTTTAATTTTAGGAGAAAATAAGGCAAAACTAATAAAAGTATTTTTTTGGTGGGTGTAGAATTAGTACCAAAATAAGTGAAACTTGACTAACAACGCCTCAAAATGAAAATGTGTTGTTGAAAAAAGGTCAGGTTAGGATTAGCTCCAAAAATCGGCAAAAAAATACTCAAAGCTTGTTAAAACACAAATTTGGAGTTTTTGAAAAAATTTAGAATATGATTGGAGCCAAAATCGTTTAAGTTTGACTCAAAACGTTGCAAAAAAATGCAAATTTTCAGTTTTTGCAAAAATTCAAGTTTTTCAAATTCAACTTTTGACTCCCCATCTCACGCTCTCACGCCTTTGTTAATGTCTGCCGCAGCTGTAGACAAAACGTCAGAAAGAAACTCCAGTGGACTACGGCTTCAAAGCACGGAAAACAATTTTGATTGTATTTTGACCCGGTCTGAAAGCCTTCAGAGTCTTATAAAACGCCTTTAAGGGGCGGATGTATCGACAATTGGCCAACCTCTGCAAGAAGAAAGCATAACTCCTGAGTTCACTCGCTCGATGCCGTCACACCAAGAACATCCAAAACTTCCTGAGGATATAGAGCATCTTCAGATGTATTCAAGCGAGCAGGATTTACATCAGGATCTCTCCTCCGTGAAGGGATCCATGAGATTCATAGAGATCTTGCATATAATGATAAAAAAAATATTTGTCAATTAGACCTAGCTAGCAGCTTGCATTGAAGCGATTGGGAAAAGGTGGATCGTTTGACACATGAACGGAAAATTGCAGCCCAAGCCAACGCAACGAACCGACATAGAAAGAAAATTGACCCACTAAGTGCCACCAACAATTTGTACACTCGCAATTCGCACATTCGCAATTCGATACATTAAACCACACATTCGAAGAGAGTCAACGCAAGTTAGTAGTCAATTTGACTTACAAAGAACTGTCAACATACGAGTTGACCGTTCTGAACAAGGGAGGAAAGTTTACCATAACCCCATCCAGCATACCTGCACCAAACGACTGAACAGATAAGGATGGAGAGGTCACGAGGTCACGAATTCTACAATGCGCAAAACCACCATAAAGCAACCTCAACTTTGAAGAAAGAAAAGCTCTGAAAATCTTGAACGCAGACGAGAACATCCGCATGTTACCAGCAGATAAAGGTAACGCAACAGTAGTAATGTCAACATCGGATTACGAAGGATAAATCAGATATATTGGTCACCAAACTCCATACCACCATCAATGCATATATTGTGCAAAGCTGCACATACTTTTACAAGTTGTGTCACAAACGCTTGGTCATAACGTGCAGTGTGTTCCTTTAAAAGACCTCTAAACCTTGTTTTTAAAAATCCATTGCACCTTTCAACAATATTTCGAGCTGAAGAGTGAGCATGATTGTATCTTTCTTCTGCTTCATTGAGGGGATTTCTAATTCGCGTCATTAAAAAGGGAGACAATGCATACCCTGAGTCACCAAGCACCCAACATCTTTCTCCTCCTGCTGTGATCCCACTCAGATATTAATTTACCTCTGAATTTCTCCATATGGAGCTGTCCTGTGTTGCCCCTCTAAAATTGGCCAATACATTTTTAATTTTTAATCTATGGTCACAAATTAACTATACATTTGACATACAAATGGGGGTCAATATTTGGTTTCAATATTGCTTATGCTGTCTCAAATTATTATGGTCCTGGGTGTGCCATGGAAAACAGATGTTTTGGCCCTGTATAAATTTTTGACAATGACATTGAGTGAATTTAGCAAGTAAATGAGGTTACAAATTTGACAAATGTCTAAATTATTTGTAAAACGTTGCCAAATTAATAAAAAATTTGATATCACTCATTCAAAATACTGAGCCTGCCATAAGTAGGCATTATGTATAGCAGAAAGAAGCAAAATCATGAAATGAGTAGGGAAGGTAAAAAACCCCAGAATATTATAATTGATAATTAGTTCATGACATTTTTTTATTTTGGTAAATAAAGAACTACTGATATAAGCTCGAACATCCGAAAATCATCATATTTTGGTGCTAACCTAACAGACAATTAAAGAAATATGCAGAAGCACCTCTTTGTTAAGAAGATAGAAGTAATAAGGTAGACATATCTTTCTATTCCTAATGAATGATCGAGAGTTAGATCACAACAATTCGCGGAATTTGAACGATTGGGGTAATGTCGGCTTGATGTATGGTAATAAAGCTAAATACATCTTCAGATTATATATTAGTTATTATGAATATTATGTGAAAAAATATTTATTATTTAGTTAGTTGTATGGTATGTGTATGAGACCCGTATAGCATGCGTCGGTAGCACCACATTTCGAATGCTTCTAAGCGTTTAGTGGCAGCCTCAGTAAGACTCCTGCTTTCTACTCTATAGAGGAGAACACTAAAGACGTGGCATCTGAGAATACTTATGCGTATATTGATATTAAGAGAGAGGTTACCAAGAACTTTCTTAAGGAGGTTAAAAGCGCTTCTGGATTTTTCAATTCTAGTTCTTATTTCATAACTATAATCCCATGTATTACTGATATTGCAGCCCAGGTAGCAGCATATTTTCTCTAATCTTTCCAATGGTGAATCGTTTACCGTAAATGGAGCGTTTATGTTGATCTTCTTACTGATAATTATTTAATACATGTCTATTATTCAACTAGTGGATTATAACGAGGAATCACTGCTAGCCAGTTTTGAATCAGCCTGCTAATGTGATAATAAATGGAGAAATATTATCAAAAGGTGTTCCACTCGACAATTTTTTTCTAGTGCCACACACTGCCAAACATTAAGTATCTATTGGAACAATGTTAGACTACCTATGCAGAGTTTGGGATATATAAACAAAGCTGAATGCAAATCACGAATTAGAAGCATCAGAAAATGTTGCTTTTAGACCAAGGTGAGAACCAAGAAATATTTCTTGTTGCGCCTTCTGATTTTAAAATTACCTGTGTAGGGTCACAAGCGACTCTAAATTTAACAAGAGAATTGTTTGACTTTCCTGCACAAATGTGATAATAAGACTGCATGCAGATATGGTTTGTGAGTCATTGTACAAATTGGTATTGATACCACAAAACTTAGTATTAACAAACGCAGAGAATTACGGAACAAAAAAAGTGTTGCAGGCTGGGATAAGCACAAAAGTCAACAGCAGCAGAGTACGCTTCCTCTGAAGGTCAAGATAAGCCTTTCGTCCTTTTAACAAGATGGATTTCTAAAGATGGATAATAACTCTCCACTAATCAATCGCAAAACAAGACGAAAGGACAGAACAGACAGAAAAGAGGAAATTGCGGTCCAAAATTCAGACTGGGAACAAGTTCTGCAAAGCATAAGATAAAAAATTCATTGGACCACCACATCAAAAATCGGAAAACAATTTAGGAGGGCTGAATTTGTTCAAATGCCAATTCTGTTTTTTTGTTGTTTTATGTATAATTTTTTTTTGTTGGTTTTATGTTAAGCACCAAATTATGATGATGTTCTAGTGTATACCTACGTCTATTTTTTTTATTCACCACTTACTTAAATAAAAAATGTATTTACGCCAGCTTTTTATTATTGTTTCCTGATACCCAACTACTTAGTTTTATCATAACATCCTCATAACATCTGTGCTTATAAAAAGCCTTTTATTTTATTTTGTATAATTTAATAGTTCTTTTCATAACATTAATCTGGCAACATTTCATGAATGAATTTTGTCAAATTTGTAACCTTATTTACTTGCCAAATTCACTCAATGTCATTGTCAAATATTTATACAGGGCCAAAACATCTGTTTTCCATGGCACACCCCAGTCCATAATAATTTGAGACGGCATATATGTGGAGCGAATTCAATTGCATCAACGCAGCCAAAAAACTACCATCTTTGAAGGAATGTTAACTGAATTTCCCTTCGTTCAACCTGTGTTCTTGGAAACACTATTTTTCTATTGACGATATGGTCATTCATAACATTAACCACAAGTTTCACATATTTGCTGACTGTTGTCTAACCCATTCCAAAATTAAATTCATCTCCAATCCTACGTTGATATGAGCCTGTATCAATCAATCAATATTTATTGCCAGCAAAATAGTAAACATACTACAAGGCAACGCCACAAAAAAAAAGGGGTTTTCAATACATTTTGCAATACATAATAATATCTTACACTTACTTAATAGGCATTTGGATTCTTGTTATAATTACTTAATATATTATATTCCTTTAGTCAGTATCAAATGAATACAAGCACTTATCCTTCAAATGTAATACTACTTCTTTTCTGAATTGGACCGGGTTATTGATATTTGTTATTGACCTTGGCAGCCACTGATAAGCTTTGACTGCACGATAGTAGGGACCCTTCTGGAAGAAAACTGACTTGTGTTGAGGAGTTGCCAGATCCCTCCCACTTCTGGTATTTTTACTAATATGTCCGGTGCATGGTTCTCATAATTCTTGCTGAACACCACAGAATTCCTCTTAACAAACATCACCAAACTAAGAACATACAGGGAGGGCACAGTTAAAACATTTAGCTTTCCAAAATATTGCTTACAACTAATTCTAGGATGAAGACCAAATATCGATCGAATCAGCCTTTTTTGTGCAATGAAAACATCTGTAGCCCCGCTAGAAGAGCTCCAGAATGAAATGCCATAATTTATTAATGACTGGATACATGCAATATAGAAAGTTCTAATGGATTCCATAGACAAAATATCACGAAGTCTTCTCAAGAGGGCGCAGTAGCTATTGAGTCTTGATACAAGTTTGGACGTTTGCTCGTACCAATTTAATTGGGGATCAATAATGACGCCCAAGAATTTTACTGATTCGCTGTGAGGAACTGATTTTCCTTGCATATTTACATATAAAGAATCAGGCTGCGTTTTTTTTTAAACAAATCATTCCACTTTTTTTTGGTATTTAATTTCAAAACATTTCTTTCACCCCACTGACACATTTCAGATGCGGCCAATGATGAGATGCCTGAGAGACCATCCGTTGTTTTATGATTCAAAATGACTGAAGAGTCATCAGCATATTGGCCCACTAAAGAATTGCTAACATTACCTGACAAGTCATTGGCATAAAGTATGAAAAGAAGTGGACCCAAGATTGTTCCCTGAGGGACACCCTGTCTGAGTTCCTGCATTTTTGAAAAGTATGTCTTCCCATTGTAGTTTACACAAATGGACTGTGATCTATTTCTCAAGTAAGAGACAATCAAAGAAGCGCATACTCCCCGCAAGCCAAATGTTTCCACCTTATGGACTAGAAGATCATGATTGATGGTATCAAAAGCTTTAGATAAGTCGAAAAAAAACCCGCACACCCTGTCATTTTGATCAATATGTTCGACTATAAATTTAAGAGTGTTGAAAATTGCCATTTCAGTGGACCTCCGGGGAATAAAACCAAATTGATGATCTGCTAACAACTTGTTTGCTTGTAAAAATTTGAGAATTCTGCTATAGATAGCTTTTTCAAAAACTTTGGAAAATGACGGCAGCAAAGATATTGGCCTATAGTTGGAAATGTCCAGAGGGTTGCCTTTTTTGTGGACTGGGACCACTTTAGCCACTTTCAAGGCATCAGGAAAGACTCCAGAAGTGAAACAGTCATTTATCAAATCAGATAATGGTCTACACACATATTGGGCAACAGATTTGACAATTGAGATTGGTATTTCATCAATACCTGCGGAATATTTGTTGGGTAGGCTATTTATTATTGTCAAGACTTCGTGTTGATCTGTAGATCTTCGTGGGGCTGAGAAATATTGTTCTGTCATGGGTGTCCTTTAGAAAAGGTTCGACATTTTTATGAGAAATGGGTAGATTAAATTGTTTACTAAAGAGTTCAGTTAAGGTGATGGGATAATCAATTATTATATCATTAATTTTTAAATTAATGTTGTTCTGGGGTTTGCTTTTATTTGTAAGTTTGCTAAATATAGTCCAGGCAGTTTTTGATTTATTTGTGGAATTGATTATTATATTGTCATTAATGGCCTTGTTTAGTTCATTGACGTAATTTCTATATTGTTTTCTAACTTCCTTGTATTGTAAGTAAACTTGTTCACTGTTTTTGTCAGTTGATACCAAACATAGATATCTTTGACATACTTTGAAAATTCCTTAATGTTTCTATTTATCCAAGTGTCAGAAGTTTGACAGCCAGCTTTGATACGAGTTTGTGGAAAACTCTGATCAAACCAGTAGGAAAAAATGTTCGAAAATATAATGTACTTGTCGTTTATATCTGCAGCTTCATACATCTCTTATCAAGACTCAGCGACAAGAAAGCTCAGAAATCATTGGATATTAAAGATATTTACAACTCGTAAATTCTTTTCATCAGAAAACTAGACTTACATTTATCATCTGTAGCTAAATACCTTAGAGTAACCAAGACCATGTTTTCAAGAGATACTCCTCGAATATTTCTTCTTTTTGGTAGGTCAAGTTGTAATGTGTCTACCAATTCAGCCAAATCTTTGTTCAACCGGAAAAGTTCAATAAAACGTTCAGTGGATAGTTGAAATGGGTTGATGTTTATCTTTAATTGTCGTCGTATTCTTAAAAAGTGCACGTTTCTTCCTGTCTTTGCTCCTGCCGTAAAGTTTCATTAATAATAGGCAGCATATTGAACATTTGCTTCCAACTTTCAATAATGTTTTTTGCTCGAATAATCCAAAATTCGATTAAAAACTAACGCAACTTTCGAAAACAACAATTTCAAACTACGTCAAAATGTATAGGTTAACTTGACGGCCACGTGGAGTCTCAACTTGACTACCTCGTACCCATCAAATGTATTATGACGTGGCATCGGATGAAATGACTAAGCTTAAAAAATCGGAAGCCTTGCCGTCAAGGCTGTACGGTTTGCCAAAGATCCACAATCCGGATGTGCCACTCAGATCTATCGTAAGCGCCATAGGAAACCCTACGAAATCGCGAAGCACCTCACAAAACTGCTGCAATCTAAAATAGGAAATACCGACAGCTTTATAAAAGCTTTGGCTCTTTCTCCAGGAGAAATTCTCGTTAGCTTCGATATTGTTTCGCTCTTCACGATAGTACCTACCCATTAAGGAAGCCATGAAACATGTTAACCAGAAATTTCCACAAGATATTGCCAAGTTGTTCCAACACTGCCTAACCACTACATATTTTCAATGAAAGGAAGATTTCTACGAACAAATTGATGGTATAGCTCTGGGCAGCCCCCTTAGTTCAGTAATAGAAGTACGAAGGTGGATTAGCAGGTTGGGGCGAAATAACAACTTAATTCAATTTTCAAATCGCCGACGTTTCGACCGTATATTGCGGTCTTTATCAAGCCACAAATGTAAGTTCTGCGGTCTTTTTTGCTACAAATGTAAGCAAAAAAAACAGCCACAGTTACCAATGGGCGATAAAAATAAACAATTAAAATTATTTTGACTGTGTGTTTGAACACAAGTATTTAAAAAATACGAATTGACCTGAACACAAATGGAACACTACAACGTAAGACATGTAACTAATAACATTGAGTTAAAAATGTAATGAAAAAAACTAATAAAATGATAATAAGACTAGTTACCTCTTAATGAACTGACGAAGTTATGTCGATGTTTATAACGTTAATTGTGTCCATTATCCGTTACTGGGCCGAGATACATTGCATAGTACATTGCATTCTATCGTGCTGAGACCCTGTGTGTCTGTTCTACTATTTACAGTATTGTTTAGAGTAATATGTATAATTTCACTGATCATACGCTTGGCGTAATTCGACTCTCTGTCAAGTATTTTAGTATTTAAAAAATCAAAGTTATGACTCAACTGGAAGTGGTGTTGGGCTAAAGCTGTTTGGTCTCTTTTTTTTTTCTATTGCGCTCAGAACAATCATATTTGTGTTGTTTGACACTATGGCCCAGCAACTGTTTAGTGGTTCCCACATAACATTTTCTTGCATTGATTGCAGGGAATCTTGTATATCACCTCCGAGCAAGACATCATTGTCATGCCATACATGTCTTACGTTGTAGTGTTCCATTTGTGTCCAGATCAATTTGTATTTTTAAATATTTGTGTTCAAACATATTTTAAACACACAGTCAAAATAATTTTCATTGTTTATTTTTATCGCCCATTGGTAACTGTGATTGTTTTTTGCTTACATTTGTAGCCTTGATAAAGACCGCAATATACGGTCGAAAAGTCGGCGATATGAAAATTGAATTAAGTTGTTATTTCATCCCCAACCTGCTAAGTAACCTTCGTACTATTGCTATTGGCACGCTAAATACTTGGAATAGATCAAGAAGGGGTTTCTTTGAACACGTCCGTTCCACTTATGGGCAGGAAGCGTCACAGTTACTAAAGGCATGGAGTAGCATCGAGGAAAAGCAGGCATCATTCCGAAACAGAAAAATATTAGTGCAATGTAGAAAAAAGCAGGTGACCCATAATTATATTAAAGATAATATTAAGTGCTTACGTACTTAAGGTAGAACCTCACCCATTTTTAAGCCAAATTGATAGCATTAATAATAGATTCCAAAAGTCCGTCTTGAATTTAGAAACCAAAATAACAAATTGGTTCGCCAACTTGATATTGAACTCGAGCAACTGAAGTCAGTTGTTAAAGATTTGATACCTCTTGATGTTTATGTTAACTTTGTTAATTCCAGATAAAAAAGTTACGATATATTGTTTGATGCAACAAAAAAATAAACCTAAAGAAGATAAATAACCTTTGCTTAAAAAGATCGTCATTCGAAATAAAAACTCACGATAGTTTTTTTGAATAACTATTCAAATGTCGAACTGCCTCGTAATGTAGTGCGAGTCCTATGTTCTGGGCCTAAGTTTGCTTTACCTGTAAATAATACTGTTGCGAACTCGGGGTTCAATAATTCCAGTGTAACGATTTAATACGAAAACACTATTTATTAACTCCACAAATACACACGACTACTAAATAACTCACTACTTAACACTTTATAGCCTTCTATTATCGCTTCGTAACTTTAGCTTACTTATAGCTCGATTAAAATACGACTATTCCTACTCGGGCGCTCTATGCGCCTTTTATATACAATCCTAAAATTACAGAAAAACCTAGAAAGTTCTTTATAAGAATTCTTGAATAATCTCATATAAAAAAAACGGTTGTAAACAACTGCCTTCTAGATTAAGCCAGACGAGCAATAAATCACTCGTGTCAGCCATGACGCAGCGCGGATAGGTCGCGAAGCTCCACCAACCAACACGCTCCCATGCGTTGCCCCGCCTCCCATGCGGCGTTGCTGCGATCGTAACATTGCCCTCCTCCTAAGTCTGTTCGTCCCGAACAGATAGAGTTCCATGGTATCGTGCTAATCGATCCAAATGAACGACCTTCATCTTTGACCTAGGGGTCCGCTGGATCCTATACACCACATCATTAATCTTCTTTATAATTGTATAAGGTCCTTCCCAATTTTGGCTAAGTTTGGGCGACTTCCCCACCTTTCGCCTCGGATTGTATAGCCACACCAAATCACCATCCTGGAAGCCGCGGGAGTTAGCTAGTAAGTCATATCTTGCTTTGGCTCGATCACTGGATATCCGCAGTTTATTCCTGACTTGCTCATGAACATTGCTCAGCCTCTCCTTAAGCTCCTCCACAAAATTCTCAGAGCTGAGCGACTCTTTTTCTGGTGTTCCATACATCAAATCCGCAGGAAGCCTCATTTCCCTCCCGAACATCACTTTCGCCGGAGTATAACCAGTGGCTTCATGCGTAGAGCCTCGATATGCCATCAACATGAGAGGTAGATGTTGGTCCCAATCACGCTGATGATCTGCCACCATTTTAGACAGGTAATGTTCCATGGTCCGATTAAATCTCTCTACCATCCCATTCGACTGTGGATGCAAAGGAGTTGTCCTGGTCTTGCGAATTCCGAGAAGTTCCATGACCTTCTGGAAAACAGCCGATTCAAAATTTCGGCCCTGATCAGAATGAAGTTCGAGAGGGACTCCAAATCTGCAGAACATTTCATTTACTAGCACCGTTGCCACAGTTGTAGCTTCTTGATTAGGCAGGGCGTATGCTTCAGGCCATTTAGTGAAGTAATCCATGGCGACCAAGATGTATTTATTGCCCGATTCAGTCTGAGGAAACGGTCCCTCGACATCAATTGCTACCCTCTCGAATGGAGCACCTACAGTATACTGCACCATCCGGCCGCGTGATCTTGTTCGAGGTCCTTTTGTGGCACAACAAACTTCGCACTTGCGGCACCAAGATTCGACGTCTTCATGATAATTCACCCAGTAGAACCGCTCTTTAATTTTGGCCAAGGATTTATTGACCCCAAAATGACCTCCACTGGTTCCGTCGTTCATTTTCTGTAGTACGTCCGATTTTCTGCTACCAGGAACAACCAACTGACTGACTATGGACTTGCCATCCGGACTCTCCCACGCTCTCTTCAGTAATCCATTTTCTATTCTAAGAGAGTGCCACTGGGCCCAGAGCGCCTTCAGGTTTGGACTTTTACCAGCAATTTCTTGCCATTCTGGTCTCTTGTCGTCAGTCTTTGCAGAGAGGATGGGTCCAATATCTGGATCATTCATTTGTTCTTCTCGAAGCGTCTGTGTGGTCCATCCATCGTTTATTTCTACCGACGTTCTCCTTACAGAAGGAAGTCCCTCACGCTGCTCAGTTCTTTGACAATGCCGACAATCTTCTTTACAAGGCCGTCTAGACAATGCGTCTGCATTTCCGTGAGACCTTCCTGATCGATATTCAATTTCGAAATCGTACTGCTGCAGGCGCTCTATCCATCTGGCTATTTGGCCTTCAGAGTTTTTCATCTGTAATAACCATTTCAAGGCTCCATGGTCAGTTCTAATCAGGCACCTTTTTCCATATAAGTAGCGATGGTAATGTTCGACTGCTTTAACGATGGCCAATAGCTCTTTTCTAGTAACACAATAGTTTCTTTCTGGCTTACTTAAAGTCTTACTGTAGTACTCAATGACCTTCTTTTGCCCGTTTTGTCTTTGAGAGAGTACTGCACCTAGAGCACAGTTACTTGCATCCGTGTCCAAAATAAACAGTCCGTCCTTTATAGGGTAAGCCAAGATTGGACTAGAACAAAGGGCAGCTTTAAGCCTTGCAAACGCCTGACTGCTATCGTGGTTCCACAAGAACGGTGTTTTCTTTTCTGTTAATTTGTGCAGCGGTTTTGCGATATCGGCGAATCCCTCTACAAATCTCCTGTAGTAAGTACATAGTCCCAAAAAGCTCCTTACTTCGTGTTTGTCTCGGGGAACTGGCCAATCTTTAATGGCAGATATTTTACTTTGGCTAGTTTTAATGCCTTGTTCTGAGATAGTATGCCCCAAGTACTCGACTTGCTTTTGGAACAGGCTGCATTTCTTGTAGTTTAACTTCAAGTGAGCATTCCGTAACTTGTTGAAGATTTCTCTTAAATTCTTCAAATGCTCGTCGAAATCACGTCCCATGACAATTATGCCATCTAAGTATACCAGGCAAGTTTTCCAAGTTAGCCCCCTCAAGACAAGTTCCATTAGTCGCTCGAAAGTTGATGGAGCATTGCACAATCCAAAAGGCATAACAGTGAATTGGTATAGTCCAGAACCAGTAGAAAATGCAGTCTTTTCTTTGTCTTCGGGAGCAATCTTTACTTGCCAGTACCCACTTTTTAAATCTAGAGTGGAAAACCACTTTGATCCCGATAAAGTTGCTAAGGTGTCGTCTATACGTGGCAATGTAGTTCCTGTAGTCAACACAGAACCGCGTTGAACCATCTTTCTTCTTAACAAGAACCACAGGCGACGACCATGGGCTAGATGATTTTTCTATGACGCCCTCCTTTAACATTTCATTCAGCAAACTGTTAATTTCCTGTTGTTTAGCCAGAGGGACCCTTCGTGGATGTTGTCGTATTGGCTGGGCATCTCCTGTGTTGATCTTATGGACAACTAAATCGGTTTGACTGTCGTTGCTCTTGAAGTTAAATATATCAGATTCATCCATAGCAAATTTTATAGCAGACTGAAGTTGTTCCTTTGACAGGTGACTCCACTGTCGCTTAAAAGCATCAATAACTTCTGGGGAAGCTTGGTTAGAAGATTTAATTTTGGATGTCTCTGCTTTGACACAATTGCATACCCATTGTACAGGCTCATGATTGGCAAGAACTGTTTCTTGTTTGAGCTTGATGGTCCTTTCTCCAATATTGGCAACTCGTACTGGCATAGTCTTCTTCTTGTGGGTCAAAGTTCGGGCTACCATTATTTCAGTCGTCAAATCCAGGTTAGGTTCTATAAGTCCTATGGACCACCCAGGATCATTTTCAGAAGTCACTGTGATAATTTGTTCTGAATTTGGAGGAATTCTCACATCTTCTACCACCAGTAGACGGACACTAGTTTCCATATTTCCATTGGTTAATGCAAACTCCTCATCTCAAAATGTGAGAATATTCCGTTTGTGATCATAGGAGAATCCATGTTTCCTGATGAGATCCATTCCCAAAATAAACTCGTCTTTGATCCTGGCAACCAACACTTTATGCCGAACTTCGAGTCTTTCTCCAATAATGGTGGTGACATCGGCTTCTCCGTCTATAGGGCAAGACTCTCCAGTGACTGATTTTAACATAATAGGGTTGGGCAATGGTTGTATGGTATATCCGACAAGTTTATCTGGCCTTACAATGGTCACATCTGCTATTGTATCGATGGTAATCTGGATCTTCTGTTCCTTAATGCGTCCGGCCACTGTGAGACTTTTACCACCCAAATTATTGACTTTAAAGATCCTGGGGGTCTTAGCTCCCCCGGTCAATTGCCCCCTTGCATTGACCGGAATTAGTTTTCCTGGGACCTAGGGCGGTCTTGGTCGCCGCTTGGTCTTCTAAACGACGGCGACGGACTTCTTGCCCTATTACGGCAGTTACTCTTGATGTGACCTAGTCTGCCGCAGTTAAAACATTTTATGCCCCGATTGTCTGTTTTCTATCGAGGAGTTCTTTCTAACAGGGCTTGCATATTGACTGCCATATCCTTTATCGCTTTTTGTAAACTGGCCATGGATTCAGCCATAGACGTATTCGCCTCTTCATTGCAAGTTGCCATTCTTACACGTGGAGATGAACTAGATGACACTCGCGACGCCTCGAATTCCAGGGCCCGAACTAGTGCCTCGCTGATATCCTTGGGCCTTACTAGACGTAACTGGTATCTCATGTCACTATCGCGAACTCCCTCAATGAACCTTTCGGCGGCAAATTACATTTGAAAAGATTCAGGGGCCGATGGATATGCCAGGTGAATGAGTCTGTCTATGTCCGCCTCAAATTCTTGTAAGGATTCACCTGACTTTTGCTGTCTCATCCTCAGCTGGGCCTGGAACACGGTTTCTTTGTGCTCATTTCCAAATCGTAGTTGCAGAGTGTGTGCTAAAGCCGCATAATTACTTTGATCCGCTGCCGACAGAGATTAGAGTAACTCAGCCGCTTTTCCACGAAGTGCCACCACTAATGATGTAGCTTTCTGGGGCTCGGACCAACCATTAGCTTTTGCAGCTGCCTCAAACTGAGTTTTATAAATTTCTCATGCAGTAGTACCGTCATAATCGGGTGGCTTAATTTTAGCATTGGCTGTGCTAAAACTCTCTGTAAACACGTTGTCGTCCTCAAGTTGTTCCCGGAATTTCTTTTCTAGCTCGAGAACCCTCTAGTTGACAGCCTCGAGTCCTTCGTTAACGCCGTTAACGGATTGCATTATTCTTTCTTCCAATTGTTGCTCCCTAGCTGCGAGATGGGTCACTAATTCTTCTCTGAACCGTTCCTGTTCTTCCTTCTGTTGTTGATGACGTCGCTCCTGTGCTTGATCACGTTTTTCCTGCTCTTCCTTCTGTTCTAGATAACGTCTTTCCTGCTCTTCCTTCTGTTCTAGATAACGTCTTTCCTGCTCTTCCTTCTGCTCTAGATAACGTCTTTCCTGTATTTGATCACGTTTTTCCAGCTCTTTCTTCTGTTCTAGATAACGTCGCTCCTGAACTTGATCACGTTTTCCCTGCTCTTCTTTTTGTTCTACAAAACGTCTTTCTTGCTCTTCCTTCTGTTGTTGCATAAAGGGCAGCAAGGAGGCAAGTTGATTCTCCATCGCTTGATGCTGGCTTCTGGTCACTGGCATAAACACGTAATGTCCGGCAACGAAGCACTCACTTACAGTTCAGTAATATTAGTCCTCAAATTCCCACTGGAATCGCACTTCTGACACCAATTGTTGCGAACTCGGGGTTCAATAATTCCAGTGTAACGATTTAACTCGAAAACACTATTTATTTATTCCACAAATATACACAGGTAAAACTCGTATACTAAATAACTCACTACTTAACACTCTATAGCCTTCTATTATCGCTTCGTACTTTAGCTTACTTATAGCTCGCTTAAAATAAGACTACTCTACTCTGCGCGTTCTATGCGCCCTTTATATACAATCCTAAAATTACAGTAAAACCTAGAAAGTTCTTTATAAGAATTCTTGAATAATCTCACATAAAAAAAAGTTGTAAACAACTGCCTTCTAGATTAAACCGAGCAATAAATCACTCGTGTCAGCCATGACGCAGCGCGGATAGGTCGCGATGCTCCACCAACCACACGCGTTGCCCCGCCTCCCATGCGGCGTTGCTGCGAATCATAACAATATTAAAAACTTTTTTTGATTTTGTTGAATGGGCGCATGATGTAACTCTACCCGACGGTTATGTTTTGGTGTCTCTGGATGTAGTTTCCTTATTCACTAATATCTCCAAGGATCTTGTTTTAATCATCGTCATCAAGAAATGGAAATTTATCTTAGCGTACGCAACACTATTTCGCCAAATGTTGTGTGAAATTATTGAGTACCTGTTAGGTAGCAGTTACTTTGTCTTTGGCAATTAATTCTACCTCCAGCTGGATAGGTCAGCAATGGGAAATCCCGCAAGCCCGGGTCTGGCTTCCTTGGTTATGGATAAACTAGTGTCTTTTACTTTATCCACCCTACAGTATGACGTAACCTTTTTAAAAATATATGTCGTTAGTCAGACACTATTGTGGCTTGCCCTCACAACCGCACCCATAAACTTTTGTTACAATTTAACCAGTTTCATCCTAAGTTAAAGTTCACCATGGAGGAAGAAACTAATGGCGCACTTCCATTCCTGGACACATTGGTCATTCGCCAACCTAATAGATCATTGGTCTTCGATTGGTACCTCAAGCCCACTGCTTCTAGTAGGGTCCTGAATTATCTTTCAGGGCATCCTACTTCCCATAAAGCAGCCATCATTGTGGAACTTTTGTATAGAGCCAGACTCAGTAGCCCCCAATTTTACAACCAGAATATTAACGAATTAAGACTATACTACACAACAACAACTATCCAACCACCTTTGTCAACCGTATTATCAATAATTACAAAATGCGAAAAACTAGAATAAATGCACTAGATGAAAATGAAAACAAACGCAAATTTTTCAAATTTCCTTATATTAAGGGAATATCAGAGTCCATTCAGTGGCATATCAGTAGAGCAGTACCTGATTGCAGGTTGGCATTTTATAATACTGAGACGGTTGGCTCTATATACAAGAAACTGAAAGACACTATCCCTGTCATGTTTTGCTTGGAGGTGATATACAAGATTCCCTGCAATCAATGCAGTAAATGTTATGTGGGAACCACTAAACAGTTGCTGGGCAATCGTGTCAAACAACACAAATATGATTTTTCTGAGCGCAAGAGAGAAAAAAGAGACCAAACAGCCTTGGCCCATCACCACTTCCAGTCGAGTCATAACTTTGACTTTTTAAATACTAAAATACTTGATAGAGAGTCGAATTACGCCAAGCGTATGATCAGTGTAAGCAATACTGTAAATAGTAGAACAGACACACTTAACGTTATAAACATCAACATAACTTCGTCACTTCATTAAGAGGTAACAAGTCTTATTATCATTTTATTAGTTTTTGTCATTACATTCTAACTCAATGTTATTAGTTACATATCTTACGTTGTAGTGTTCCATTTGTGTTCAGATCAATTTGTATGTTGAAAGTTGTTATTTCGTCACCAACCTGCTAATCCACCTTCGTACTATTGCTATTGGGTCGCTAAACACTTGGAATAGCGAACTATTTTATGGATATTTTCGAGGTCAAGGCGTTGGCAACGGCAAATGAAAGACCAAACTGCTAGCTCCGATACGTAGACGACACCTTTGTTATTTGGAGCCATGGAGAAGGCGAACTTCAAAACTTCCTCATACACTTCAACTCTAGCAACCCAAAAACTCATTTCACTATGGAGATACAAAAGCAATTCCTACCATTTTTTTTATGTTTTTATCAAATCATCATCACAGACAGAGAAGGGGAGTCATAAAGGTTCTGTTTGTGAGAGCCAAGAGAGTTTATGAGCCGGCTGAATTGGAACAGGAAATGAAGCATCTGGAAAGAGCCTTTGGTTGGAATGGATACAGTAAGCACTAGTTCGATAGGGCAGCACGCTCTCTCCGAAGGCCACGACATCTTTTTCAACGAGGTGCATATCTTATATCAATCGCAGCGATTCTATCCGAGACTAACGAGAGAGGTCATTGTGATCTTTAAACACGACAACAATTTCAACAGGAAGGAGGAAGTTACGTTTCTAAATGCAGACTGGAAGCGAGTTCTACGACATACTTCAAGCGTGCTGAAACCCCACGCTACCACTACCCCCACCCCAGTCCCAGTCGAATCAGTCAACGTCGGAAAGCAATGGAGATCACTTCGCCCATTACCTCATCGCTTTTGATAATGTCTGCTGCAGCTGCAGATGCAACTTCAGGAAGACGCTCCAGTGGACTACGGCGTCAAAGCCCGAAAAATACTTTAAATTGTAAATTTATTACTTATTTAACAAGTTTTTAAGCCCATTTGTCCTTTTGTGAATGCACTAATCAGAGTGTTTTTTGAAAAAAAATATGTCGTTTTTCTAACTTCTGCAGTTATTTGCTGTATAGAGATCGATTAAGGATGAACTGTACATTTTCTCGAAAAATCAGTTTAAAACGTTCGCATTTCAATTTTTTTTATTTCTAATTCCCTTGATGTCACCCAAATGTCAAAGAAACAAATGAAAATTGAAAAATGATGTTATGTTGATCCAGACAAACTTAGTAGAAGTAATTCTTACGTTTTTGCATCTCTTTGATCATAAATTAATTAATATTTCCCACTTAGAGTTATAACATTTTGCTTTAACTCATATAATTTTCAAGATGTACAAACAAATATCTGTTGGGAGCTAGTTGTTCTCAACAAAGTTGTTTCTGACCGAAGTTTTGCAACAACAATCATTTGTATTTTTCAAACTACGAAATTTAGCAGACTTGTTAAACACGATGATTGCTACTTTAACCCGCATGATGATTAGATGACAAGGGCAATTTAGGCATCAAGACTGGCATAGCTAAGTTGGTGCAGCAGCACTAAAGACTTCGAGTTTGTAATTTGGCTTCATTCATTCATCAAATTATTGTTTCGTAAAATTGAGCAATCTCCCCTCTCATTTCGCTTCAAGGGGTTGAAGTTTATAAGGCAAAACTGCTAGCGGGGATCACACGGGTAATGTTATCGACATGGTTACATTGAAATACTTTTTGTTCTCGGCCATCTTCTTCTTTTCTGGGGAAAGCTGGAAATTTAACTTAGCTTTGAACAGCAGCATCTTGCCAAAGTCCAATTTAACGCGGCCGCAAGAACATAATGCAGTTATAAGCACAGGAAACGAAAATTTAATTTCCACAAACCTGGAAGTGCGAAATCGACTTTCGAAAATGAATTTCACTCAAGCCGACACAAACGACGGAAAAATCGCGGAACATAGTAATACGCCTGCTGGTAAAAGGATTAAATCCGAGAAAATGGAGTTCGAAAGTGGTAAGTTCGAAAGAATTGAAAATTAGTTCCACAGTGAGCCGAGTGACTGAGCACAGGGAACCTGCAAAACAGAATATTTTTAGATGAGAAAACACAAACGAATATTAATGAAGTCAAATTACCAAACAAGACGCGGAGCCCCGTAAAGCTCAATACTAAACAAGGACTTATAATGAACCAGATTTTAAGCACGTACGGATTGAGCGACGTCAACAACTCTTTATGCAAAGCTCATATTACGGAGTTTAAATTGGGATTAAGGGCGCTAGAGCCCTGGGCCTTGAAAAGTAAGGAATCGTCTAGACCATTACAGCAGAAAGTTGTGTAAATTTTAAATTCTAGTGTTTGATTCATCTTCAAAGCTGATGCCAGGAATTCTTGGGGGCAATCTAGCAGAGCTCGGATCCTGGCGGCAGTGCCTTCACATTCATGAGGAGACTGCCTCTGGGCTTATCAAAGGACGTCATTGCATGTTATACCTTTATCCTTCAGAAGAACTACTGAAAATTATCCTGAGCTTTAGAAAAACCATTTCTGAAAAGGTAATGTTACTTCAAATGTCGAAAAGGGTTTACAATTTAATCGACAGGGAATTAAACTTGGGAAGGAATACATAATAAATTTAACTTCCCAAAGTGCCATTAAAGAAAGTTTTTATGGATTAACTAAATCTGGAAAATTAAACTCGGGGATATTACAGTTAATAGCCATTCGAGAATTTTATTTTTAAGTGCCGGCAATTTGTGCTAGACGGTCTCTCATTAAGGGTCGGTATTGCCAAAAGTTTGCTGAAATTTTGTTTCGAAGATCGCTGTGGCTGCTCCAGATCAAAAGCGGCTTTATTTTAGGAGCAAGATTGTTACGTGTTCACATGCCATTTACTCAACGTTTTATAAAAGGGTCACCAAATACAAATTGAATTTTCCATCGGGGGCCAAGAAAGAACGATACTGGCCCAGACTTCTGAATGGCTCTTAAGTTTTCATGGCTTTCATAATGGGCCGAAATTAGAATTCAATGAGGGCATGTTTGTTGTTCTGTTCTAGTCACGAGGTTTGATGGAAATGCGTCTTAAGATTTAAAGTTTCAACCGCAAGCAATCCTGGCCTTAAATACTCCATATCAGAGACGAGATCCTTTTAGAAACCGCTGCCAATCATCTGTCGACCGCTAAAATGCCTGCTGGTTAACCTGGATTAGAAAGCGAATGCAGGCTTGATTATGCTTGACACGTTGATTTCCGGCCATCCAACTATATAATCGTTAGCGCGTCAAATTACTTTCTGCCTCAAACAGTGTATAATTCCAATCTAAACAATGTGGTATTTTTCCTATAAATTTATTTGCTTTGTGTTTGGAGTAAACACTTTGCAACAATTGCTCATCATATGATAAATTTTTTGAATAACAGCAGCTTTCTGAATTTATGATTATTGCAAAAAATTTGGCGCAGCCAGTAGGATAACTGGAGTCAATACATTTTAGGTTATTAATAAAAAATATTTGAAACGTCTTCCTGTTTGTCAGACCACCTTTAAAGTATTTGCAATTTTGCGTAACTGCATAACTTAGCTGAGAGTTGAGCAGTACATAGGAAAAAGTTACCAATATTTATTATCGGTACGTAACATATATGATGTTAAGAAAACTGTAATTTATAAATGATCCGATCAAAGGCAGAGATGACTAGTGAAATCTGAACAAGAAATACCAATTGACGAGTTTTACTGCCCCCAGATTTTTACATTACAAAACAAGGTAAAAATGCTATTTTGATATTTTCATGTAAAACAGAAATTATCACAGGTAAGCGAGTTGTTTTAATCTCTGATTACACTCTACAAAATTTAGATTTGGCTACTATGAGCCCAAAACTTGTGAACAGAGGATTATCCATTCACTTTAGTATGTTCACAACAGATATCACTATACTTTAATTAAAACACCTTTTTAGAGGTAGTAAACAATGACGCATTATTAGTACATCAAACTTTTAGGACACCACACCTTATCAAGTGAAAACTAAGAATAATCCCTAGAATATTTACTTATAATCTTTCCCCTTTCCAGCGAATTGGTTAGGGCGCAGCTACGAGCAGTCGACCAGCCTCGCTGCGTAGAATAAGCTACTGAGGCGACGTCTACACTCATTTACTGAAGGAGTCTTTAAACTTTAATTTAGTTGTCGAGTCTTTTTTTTTGTGCAGCTGTAGGAAAGATTGTCCCGACTACTAAGACAGATGTAACGTGAATGATTAGTTATTGATGTTCTCCAGTGTGGATCTCTTCGTCCTCCTGCCTTAGCTATCTCTTAGCTCGTTTATTTCCTTCTGGCATTTAAGAGACGGATAAGCTTTTTGACGCAGTCAAGTTTACCGCCACCTACTTAGACTCACTTCTACGAATCAGTTTAAACTTTAGTTTCAAAGTAAACGAGGGATTTGGACAGATAAGCAATGTGAAGTACGTCAAATCTGAAGTTTAAACTTTAAAGTAAAGTTTAAACTAAACTTGTAAAAGTGGCAATTAGTCAAGCCTGCTGCTACAGGAAATATGTCAGTGAACCTCGCTGCTACAATATATTACGCATCTACTGTCGAAAATTGCAATTTTTCTATGACTGTCTCGAAAACGAACAAATGCGCACTACTAACTATCGTTGAAAATCGCATATTGCAAACAGAAGTGTGTGCAAAGTCCACTTGTTTTGCACACGAATTGCATATATTTTATAATACGAATGATCATTTATGAAGCAAAACTGTACTAATAGAAAAAATAGTGTGCAACACGTACGAAAATTACTCTTCAGACTCTTGTGACGTTGTATCACTCGCTTACGGCTCGTGTCCAAACAAAAGTGGACTTTGCACAAGCTTCTGTATGAGCTCGTGCGCAATATGCACTTTGCGCACGCTGTTTGCAATAGGTGATTTTTAATAATAATATATAATAAATTAATAATAAGGTAGTTAGTCGTAGAAAATAGTTATTTTCGTAACAAGTGCGCAAAGTAACACTTTCGCGCACGCGACTGCAGTTGTCAAGTGCGCGAAAGACTTTTTGCGCAAGAATTAGGATCAACATTTTTTTCTACAATAGTATAAAAGTCCACCTGCTACTAATATGGGACATCTTTAACGATTTTATAAATGATTAAGATTCACAGTTCTTTTCTGCTACCCCTGTATTGACGGCATGCGCGAAAGACTTTTTTTCACGTGTCCTATGGCAACGAGTAACTTTTTTTTATGCTGCTATGGGCGACGTGCGAGAAAGATAACCGTGAAAATATGTGTCAGTAATGCGCGAACCTGTCATATTTTGACGCTTGCAGAAAATAGTAGATTATGTCACTAGGAGTAAAAGCGGGTCTTTTCGTGCTGAGCCCACAGATTGACGGCCGAAGCGAAGCTGAGGCCTGCAACTGGGCGAATAGCTCGAAATATTTTACAAATAATATATTTTACAAATATATTATTTGTAAAATAAATAGAATGTGTTAGAACGGTGGTTTTCAATGTTCAATGGTTTTAATGGTATTAAATCATAACCAATGTTTTAGGTGGTTTAGGTAAATTATGGTAAAATAAAAACTTTGTAGCATTATTACCAATACTACATTAATAAAGGTAACATTGGCAGATAAATTTGATGACGCGTATGACGTTTAACCACGTTTAACCAATGACATTTAACAGAATTCGAGAACCTATGCAATTTCGACTAATAACGGTTTCAGGTGGTACTCTCGAGCGTTCTGAGAGTATTTCTATCCTTTGTTTTTTTCAGTAAGAAGGTAAAGACGGCTATACACTCAGATCTGGTAGCATCTATTGTTCAAATAGTTTTGGTGAATGAAATGCGTTTTTATATGCGCCACCATGACAGTAGCGGTGACTTTTGACTTTACTTTTACTTCCTAGGACTTTTTTGCCACTTTTTTGGTCTCAGGATTAGAAACCCCACTTTAGGTGCGTATATGGAGAAAACAAATGACGTACTTTTAGTCCGCTTGAAAAAAAAGGATATTTTTTGCAGGGTGAAGAACCTTCTTTTTTGTTTGTACACCATGACTGGGTACATAATAATTGTCTTTATTGCGCGAATTTCTGTACTATAAAATATACTCTTATAAAATGCATTGTCACATAGAACACACATTTGGCCATTATGGATATTATGGGATTTTTTAAATAATCATGGGAATATTAATAGTATGTTCAAGTGACATTGGTAGGTTCCAGCTACAATAATTGTGAATTGAAGTTACCTCTGTAAATTCAGGTTGCAGCTGTGGGTTCAATTGATAATTGTAGATTGAAGTTACAATAATTATAGTTTTTAGTGGTATTTGTAGGTTCCAGATAAAAATATTGTAGATTCAGATTGCAGCTGTAGATAAAAGTATTATTTCACTGTGATGTTACAAGTGTTGGTGCGAGTTACAATTGTAGGTTTAAGTTACAATAATTGTAAGTTCAATAGACATTGGTAGGGTCCTGAAGCTACAATTGTAGGTTTAAGTTTCAATTGTAGGACTAAGTTGCAATAGTAGGTTCAAGTATTAGCTTCAAAGGACACCTGTTTTTTCCGTCCATAGGTAGATTTCGCCCACAATGCAGTTTGCAATTTTTGATTTCGCTAATTAATGATTGTCAGCGTATTAGTATGTAATCATCATCCAATCTTTTTATTACTCTGCATTCTTCATCTCCTAATTCTTGATTAATCATCACTAGCAAAAATTGATACAAGCACCGAACTCTGAGGAATGAACGTCATGGAAACGAGACAGGGTCTGATTGGCTAATCAGTGTACCGAGTTGCGATAAGAACCAAGGATCAACAAGACACTGACTAGTTCTGAAACTTCTCTGGAAGTGAGCCTTTCCAGATTGACGGCAGAATGATTATTGCTCCATCGCTAATGCCTTGGAGTTGAGATATACTAGAGTTGTCTGGAAAGTAACGTACAAGGAACATAAAGGACATTGTAAGACTTTAGAATTAAATCGATGCCTTGTGCCACTAGTTTATCTGCAAGACTCTGAACACTTTGCGGAATGTCATTTTAGAGTACTCCACTGATGGAATCTGGGGGAGCGATCTACAATATGCTGGATCTCAACCGGTTTAGAAACTTGTATGTTTGTCTGATAAGTAACAACTCTATTTTCCCTATAGTCTAAAGCTTGGAGTTTAAAGCTGCTGAGAATGAGTCCTAGGAAAAAAGGAGAGAATCAAGGCGGTTAGGAAACCGAGGTCAACCCAAGCAACCACGAAAAATATTATAGTTATCGTCGCAAAGTAAATATTACCAACACCACTAGAGAACCTTATTAAGTATAAAACTATCAATCCGTTGGTATCCCTGTATAGAACCAAATGTAGTACAGAGCTAGATCATAAAGTTTCTAAAGTATGGTCAATGTAGCGGTGAGATGTTGTACATAGCAGGAGCAGCCGACATCCACCAGCGTATTTTAGATCTAATATTGCATGGCAGATGGTTCTCAGTTCGAGAAACAGCCAATATTGCTCTGTACCTCGCTGGTTATTGGAACCAGAAGGAAGTGAAACGAGTGTAGGTGATTACCAGTTTGTCGATCAACCCATCTGCATACTTGTTTCGGGGTCTACCCCTCATCAGTACATCTTTGGGTGGTCGACAAATTGGGGACTGTGATTCAGAGGCTTATATTGGTGATCACCTACACTCGTTTCACTTCGTTCTAGTTCCGGTAACCAGCGAGGTACAGAACAATATGGGCTCCTTCTCGAACTAAGAGCCATCTGTCTTGCAGTATTGGATCTAAAATACGCTGGTGGATGTCGCCTGATCTTGCTCTGTACAACATCTCACCAGTACTCCGTACATTTCCGGCTTTAAGCCTCTGAATCACAGTCCCCAATTTGTCGACCAGCCAAAGCTGTATTGATGAGGGGTAGACACCCCGAAACTGGTATGCAGATGGGTTGATTGACAAATTGGTGACCACCTACACTCGTTTCACTTCGTTATGGTTCCGATAACCAGCGAGGTACAGAGCAATATGAGCTGCTTATCGAGCTGAGAGCCCACTGTCATGCAGTATTGGATCTTAAATACGCTGGTGGATGTCGCTTGCTCTTGCTTTATACAACATCTCAAGCTTAAGCCTCCAAAGTTGTACTGATGAGGGGTAGACCCCGAAACTAGTATGCAGATGGGTTGATTGACAAATTGGTGACCACCTACACTCATGGTCAATGTAGCCTAATCATGAGTGGCGGGACCTTAACAGAGAGAACAATTCCAAACCTAAGAGTGTTATATCACGTTTTGTGAAAGGAGGCAGTGCTGATAACGGTAGAAGCCAAACCATATAAGAAAGAAAGTGCCTCCACAGCTATCCTACTAGTTTCAGTGAGTCTTCCAGCGATCACAATTCAACATCAGTTGAAATAGTTAACTTGGAGACCACTAAGGCATCTTATTCAACAAAGAGAAATGCAGAAAAGCACCAAAACAGCCAGCTCTAGAGGACGATTCAAGGGACATTAGTGAGTGACATAGTAAAGAGAGATGAGTATGTTTTTTCGGCCAAAAACCATACAAGGAAATAATAACCTGCGCTGAAAACCCAACAGCATGCTGGTCAATCTGGGAGTGTTTGTCAATTTCACTGGAGAGGATCTAGTGGAGGATATCTTGAGGCAGCATGCCGGGGCTACACCCAGTCCCTCAGGACGAGCAGTTAAAAAAGAGGAGCCCACGATGGAGTCGCTGGAGTAGCCTCATTGCAGAGATTCAGGAAGCCCACAGTGATTTTCAAAGCAGATCAGAAAGTCGCTATTTAATACTGACGGTCACACACGAGGTCGTTGTCCTCACAGAAAACGCCCTCGTCTCCGGATCATTAAATCTTTTATGATTGCAAGCGCCCAGTCCCTTTGAGTGCCGTTTATGATGATGAAGCCATTCACAAATAATGCGTTCTTTGTAAAGTCATTCATCATTTGAAAGAAAATGATCTTTAGAGAGGAAGTTAACAGATTCCGCAGCTATAAAAATTCTTTGGATGACGCCTGTAGCTATTAACATGTTGGTTGCTTGGTTTGCAACATGGGTGTCAATTCTGTTTGTTGGCCTGTTTAACTGATTGTTTTTTGCTCTGTTAACGACCCTTAATTTCCTTTATATAGAAGTGTTTGACCTTCTTAGCCACAAAATCTACATTTTTGCGTTCCCCGGCACTTTGACTCGGACTGCTTTTGTTCTTCCGCCAGTACATACGTTAATATTTTCAATGCCATTCATGTTCTTATCCCATCTGGATCTAAAACAAGAGGTGATGGGTATTCCGAATAATACAAACAATATTAGCATATATCCTGCAGGCCTACTGGTACTGCTATAGCTAAATGTTGCCACTCAAAGTGTTCCTCAAGAAAATGTAATAAATTCTGCTAGAATATTGCCACTTTTCTGTGAAAATCCAGATTCTCATTTATCATCATTCCCTTATATCGGGAATATACGATAGTCGGTCGACACCAGAACCATTTTTAAGAATAAAATAAAATCTCCCACTGTGGTCCCTTCAAATTCAAACCAGGACACAACGTAAACAAAAACTAGATCAAAACAAAGTTCTGTAGAATCATGAGAGAGTGATAGACAAGACAGACAAATGGCTCATCACCACTACTAAAAGAGAGTTAGAGAAGATAACTGATTGCTTTGCTTTGTTCTAATTTCTGTTCACTATGAGTCCGGCTATCTATGTTCAGTAATATCCAGCGAGGGCCGATCCAGTGAAGAGATCAAAGGAGAAGCTCCTTAGCAAAAGAAGATATGACTAAACTAACAAACATAGTGGAGAAGTCATGAAATCTCTTTGGCAACAAAAATGAGGCTGGTAAGGAGTCTGGTCTTCTCAATCATTCTCTATGGGTCAGAATGCTGGTCACTCAAAGTAACGGACAAAAAGAAAATTGACGTCCTGGAAATGTTCGGTTGGCGTAGAATGCTGAGAATCTCGTGGACATAAAGAAGAACCAATGAATCAATGATTCAATAAATAAAACCAAAAAAGAGACTAAGAACAATAGTAACTGAAAACATCGCAAAATTTTTTGGTCACGTAGTACGAAGAAACGGCCTTGAGAGACTAACCGTTGAGGGCATGGTGGCCGGAAAAAGACCCCGAGGTAGATCCCCCCCTAGATATACGGACTTCATCACTAACATCACGTGACAAAATCTAGCCTGAACATTTAGGATGGCAGATAACAAGGAGAAATGGAGACATATTGTAGAGAGCAACTCTTGAAAGCACGATTCTCGAATACGAGATAGCGACTAAGAAGAAGAAGAGATGAGTCCGGCTAAAGATTTGAAAGGATTGTAGTTAAATATTTTTAAGTACAATCCTTCTTCCTATTCCATATAGAACCAAAGCAGGAAAAGGTGTCTTTGGAAACCGACTAAAAGTATTCACACGCATCCTACAGAAAACTGATACCATTGTGGTTGATTGCCAGCACCATAAGTTCCTTTGTTGCATTGTGCAATTTTTTAATGCGAGTCAGCATTCTATCCTACCTAGATCCAAAAAAATCTAATTTGTGCTAATAAAAAATTACTTGTACTACCCTCGGATGCCCTCGACATACTTTAGTGGTATTTTGTGTGACTAAGCCCCTCAAATTATTAAAAAAAAATTAATAACAGCCGGTGCGCAAAATTAGCCCAGCGCGACATCAAGAGCCGAGTAAGAAAGTAACCCACAACCAAAGCACTACTTGGACTCCTATTTGTCCTGTCTAGTTGATATCACAATAAAGAAATTGGAGTGTGAGAGGTACAATCCCACTCTCAGCATATTTGCACAGTGCAATTGATCTATGAGGAGATAAAGCAGCTAAAAAATGGAAGTGACCAAACGAAGAGAATTTGGGGTTCTGAGTCATTAAAGGGTGACAAAAAGAAAAATCCCCCCTCAAAAAAGTTGAACTACATTAATCTGAAACACTCAACCCGTGTGCATAGAATGTCTCTTGAAAGCCTACTGAACACCAAGACTATGACTGTATTTTGTAAAATGGGTGTTGTGTAGCCTGTAAAATAGGTGTTGCATGTGTCTGGTAGCCATTTCAGTATTCTGAGCCACTAGAACTTGGTCCAGAAGCCATTGCTGCAGCGGCGCAGTTTGTTGCAAATTGGAGCTTGACTTGGACTTTGTGACTTTTTGCCTCTTGCGTGCAGTGGTTTTGGACTCATTTTCTTCGATTTTATCCTTCGTTTCCTTCAAAGGGCAAAGGGTTAGAGGTAACCTAGATATTACAAGATTATAGTATTACAGTTAAACTTTACTGTTAGAAAAATATCTAAAAATGTTTTTTAATCCTGTGTGGCAGCAACTCAAAGGTTATAGGATTGCTGTTCGAAGGTTTTTCAGTGTTATAAGTCTCTTGAATACTCCTGAATTTGCTCAAATATTCTCCTCCTTCTCCTCTTCTTCGTCTACAACTTCTTTGTTAATTCGGTACACACTCTCTCCTGATCACCGTTCAGCCACTGTTCGATCATAATATCTTCCCCAGTTCGTTGTTGATCTAAATGTCCTTTAAATTTAATGCACCAATTTCATGTAAATTGAGTGAGAGGTGAGTTACTATAGTCCGTGAAGTTTTGGTTTATTTTTGATATTCTTGATGTTTAGCTTTGTTTCTTTTCTTTTATTACGGCAATCATGTGACGCCTATCTTAGAGCTTTTTACCTTTTAACCTTTTAAGAATTATGTTTAACATATTTAGTTTGAACTTTTAGGTCATTTTCTAGTTTTCAGTGATCATATATACTCTGTTCAGCGAGGGTTCGATATGACGTCACATTGCTCATCTCATTTCATTAGAAAAAGAGCAGAAAAAAACAGGCGTATTACTAGTTCTTTTTAATAATAAAACCACCAGCTAAAATCAGTTTGACGCTTAATGTCTAAATGTCGTCAAAACTTAGAAATCCGCGTCCAGCTTTTGTAGAACTAAATATAGAAACGAAAGAACCGCTTTTAAGGGATCATGTAGAAGAAGCCACTGTGTGAAGAAAAACCGGAGAAAATATCCAAAATAGAGGAGAAACAAGGAGTTACAATTGACGAAGCGGCGAAAGAAATTCCATCAACATACGTCCCGAAGGAACTATCAATTGTTGAAAAGAAGCCCCTGTTCCTGAACAACCACCTACTGGTCCACAAAAATATCTTCCCCTGGTGTCACCTAAAGGCTAGATCCGCTTCTGTGGAAATGAATAAAACTTTAATCAAAATTAGCGAGGTGTTTGACGGAATCAACTAAAGAAAAAATGTGGAAGAACGATGCATGCATGCGACACAGATAACAGCAAAACCGCGGTTAGGTGTCTTAAAAAAATTGCCCACGCTTAGTTAGACTATGTACTCAATTTAAATTATTTATGTTGCATGTCTTATTATTACATATTGCATTAATTAAATTCTAAGAAAATTTTCAAGAGTTGAATATACAATAAATGCCTAACAGTTTTTTTATCAAAACAATGAATTCATGCGGACACGTATTGAACAATTCTGCAGAAAAGGGTGCATTCGAACGAAAAAAAGGAAAAATATGTGTGGCGATCCGCCGAGAAGTGTTTCTGCTTATTGGTTTTACAACGCAAGTTGTGAGCACTACTAGATATAGTAAGCACACAAAAATACTCAGAATATCTTGGGCCGATTTTGTCCATATCTTATGATCTATATCCATGGCCGGGTGAATCATAGCAGGTGTCTATGGTAAAGCTGCTGCGGATATTCCTTCTGAATTAATACCCGAAATGAGAAAACTTTGGAATATTTGCACAAAAGGCTAAATTGATACCCTGCCCGTGTCTACAAACATAACTTGACATTTTGTTCAACTGACATTTTATCACAGACAGACGTGTTTTTTTGTATGACGTCACAATTTATGACGTAATATTGAACCCTCGCTGAACAGAGTATATATATTTTGATTTTAGGAAAATCAATTGACGTTGGTTTTTTGCGTAGTCACTTTAGCTGATTCGTCGAGTGTAGGGTTTCCAGTTTTCAGTTTTCCAGTGATGGGTTTTTATTGAACTTGAATTATGTCACTCGCACTTGGAAATTTGAGGTTTTGTAATTAGTTAAATAGTTTCTAGTGTAGGTTATGATTTTTTTTGAAGCTTGAGGGTCCATGTTGAGCTTGAGGCCCGAAATATCTGGGTTCAACAAAGCACTATTAAAGGGATACCGATTTTCTATTAAATCAAAAATTTATGTTTAGAACAGTAAATGACAAATATAATGAGGTAATTTATTTTGAAAGCAAATGTTAAACGTGTGGGCAAATATTCTTCTTATGTAATCTTCTATCTACAATCTTACAGTTTAGCTTTAATAGTCACTTAACAAGAAGATGTTATATAAAGTTTCATCTAATTTTTAGCACTTTCAAAATATGAAAGCCAACGTTCTGGAAGGCGTGAAGCTGATGTGGTCGGTGTGTGTTCCTCACACTTGCAGCCACAATGAGGTTTTAAGGCATTTTAGCAAACTCGTAGCTGAGTTAACTGACGGATTAGACGTAACTGTGACTTTGCCTCCGGAACATTGCGTTTCTACGGATGATCTACCAAGAATTACCGACGGAGACTATGTTTTTATGTAATATGTTAAGCTCTTTTGTATGAACTGGTTTTTAAGCTTTTGTTTAAACATTTTAGGTTTTGTGTGGGAACAGTATTAGTTCTGGTGATTTATAGCACATTTGCGGACGTACTAATACCAAAAGGTAAATTTCTATAAAGTTTCTATAACAATTAATCAAAAATTTGTAACTTATCTTTCAGAACGAACATCTGGAGTGATATATTTGTTTTCGTTGAAACGAAATGCCGCGGCTCTGTTTTCGCCCTCCAGAAATAATGATGATATTAACTGTTTACACGGCATACGAACTTTTGCAATATATGTCGTAGTATATGGACATAGGTTTATACACAACCTGATAACTCCCGCAGTAAACTCTATGGACTATATCGACGTGAGTAAAGCCAGCGGTTTTCTTTACAAGACCGTGTAGCTGATCATATTTCTAGTGGCTGGAAACGTATAAAAGTACAACTATTCACGGTGCTACGATAACAGTAGACACGTTTATTGTGCTATCTTCCAGCCTACTCGGCTACATGTATTTTACAATGACTTCAAGAGGCGTCAAGATAAATATACTATTGTTCTACTTGAACAGACACCTGAGACTGCTTGTACCCCTTCTGTTGGCCATAGGGTCACATATCGTGCTGACTAAGCACCTAGGCGGTGGCCCTTTATACCACGACTTTGCTAAGGCGTACACTATGAGTTGTAAGCATTATTGGTGGACCACTCTGCTTAACATTCAGCCCTTTGTTAATCCTAAAGAACTTGTAGGTATCAGCTTATTTTTTAAGACACTAACAACTTTTGGATACTTTTTAGTGCATCCCTCAGACCTGGTTTCTGAGTATCGACATGTTTTGGTACTATATGTCTCCTTTTCTCTTGCTCGCCTTAGACAAGAATCGACTCATTGGATACGTAGTACTTATTTCGGTTTATCTGGCATGTACTGTGATCAATTTTTACCTGGCCTGGAATAAAGGATATATTGGAAACATGCCAGTAACGTAAGTTTATAAATCGATGCAAATTTTTCTCATAGTGGGCATTATGTTCGTAATGTCATAAAATATGCAATTTATTTTCCTGGACCTGGTAACAATGGCATAATTGTGACCTTATCGTGACTCAACTTAATATGATGTCACAAAAAAGTTTTCTTCGTTCGTCTAGGTATACTTCTTAGTAGATAACCAACAACAGTTCGAGCCCACTTTCTGCAAAATTTGTGCGTAATTTCCCATTAGGAACCCTAAGTTGACATCAGAGCTTTTTGGTTGTACGCGGATAATGTAAATATCTTCCAGATTATTGTAATTTCACAATGTAACAACTTCTTATACAGGGGGGCTCAAGTACCACAAGTCGTTTGTGTCAAGAAATTAATATTTTGAATTTTTGGGGTTAAAAATTATTATTTAAGCTGAGCGTATGAGCGGCAAATTTTACTCTTCAACATTTTCAATAGTTAAGGTGACTTGTCACCTCCAGCTCCACAGTAGCGGTCCTAATGCAACAAGCCCCAGGCGCAAGCTTACCCCTCAGGACCATAATGTGCCAATCAAACCCCAATCTGGAATAATCTCGCTAGTCCGAAAAGGCGCGCACCCAGGATATTCTGAGTGATCTGCTGATTTATCGTGGTTTATTTCAATAAAGAAGCCCTAAATGTGACAACCTGTGAGAGTTCAACATCTCACTGTCAATAGGCTTCTTTCTCGGCACCTCTCTTTGACCTTCTTTAGATCCGAGTCATTACGGGAATAGACACCATTCTAATCAACATCAAGTCATTAGTGAAGAGCCAGAGTAGAAATCGACTCAATACGGAGCTCTGGGGTACTACAGAGGTCACCCTGGCAGACTCAAACACCTCTCTTCTACAAAAATGTCCTACACACCAGACAGAAAGTACTGGAACCATCCAAATACCACAACTTTGAATCCGCAAACAGACATCTTCCACAGAAGTATATCCCAGTGCACACAGTCAAATACCTTGCCCAAATCACATAGCATTACCGGCCATACCTTCTTTCAGTTTATTCTAGTCAATATCTCCTCAACAACTCAGAATCCGATTGCATTCGAGATACCAATGTTAGTCATCAAGACACCACCCTTGGCGAGATGCTCAATAATTTTGGAGAGTGAAGTCAACAATTATATTAATACAATAACATATTATTACATAACCAGAACGGAGTTTTTGGGCACCTAGCCATGAGCGCCTCACGAGGAAGCTCTTGAAGAACCCTCAGGCAAGTCAAATATGATTTTACCACAACAATTGTCCTTAGACTGCCTTATGGGAATGTACGTATAAAACTGATGATCAAAATGGGGCTCGAATTGTTACTGGTTATCTACTTGAACTAAGTTATCTGTAATAAAACTTTAAGAAGATCAAAAGTGATCTGCAGTGTGCATGGTAACAAATAAATAGGTAGGTTTGGCAAGGCGTATACCTGCATTTGCTTCACAAATCCTTTATTGGCGGACCGGTTTCGGCGCAAAGGCCATCATCAGCGCCCAAAAATCTATTGACGAGTAACGTTGTAGCAATAGTGTTGGTTTCCAACATAGGTATGTAAAATTTTTAATAAACTTACTCGTCAGGAGAGGGGAAGTGAAGGACGAGGAGTTTTCGCATCAAGGCACCCCAAAAAAGCAGTCAGTTTAAAACTTATGCTAATAAAAACTTGTAATTGACAACAACAGACCACATGTAACAACCAAGACAATTTGAAAACTATTAAAATACTTTTAAAAACTATCAGGTCCAAGGAGGATTTGTAAGTATTTGTGTTTTTGTGTTTTTTATATTTCCTAGAAGTGACCTCTTTGTTGATAGTTTTAAACAAAACTGAAAGTCAAAACTTGTTCTTCAAATTTATTAGTGTGACTGAAGTGCCATCTGCTGCTCAGTGAGTGGAAATTGTCGAGTACAAGTTCAATGGTCATCAACATCAATTTATTTCCATCTTTTGTGCAAAATTTGTTATCCTCATATCAAACCTCTTTTGTCTTACAAGTCCAGCAAAAATTTTTTGTTTTAGAAGTTAATATTTTACGAGAATCATACCCTAAATCTCGGAAACTATTAACTTTTGGACTAACTTATTTGTAGTACAATAGATCTGGTTCATACTAGGGGCAACAACCTATATGTGTTACATCTACGATCTAAAGAAGACATGTGTGCACTTACTAATCTATTAATTGGATCGAGTCGCACAAGGCTTATAACAATAGTTTCTCTTCTAATTTTATATGGGCATTTACATGTAAAGTGATTCAAGGGGTGCTAGAACTGTTACTGCTTATCTACTTGCATTAAATAAATATTATATGTATGCTTTGTGTCCTTTCTAATACAGTGGAACTGTATATCTACAGTTCCGTTATAAACACTTTTTGTCTACAATGGAACTTTACCGTCCTAAACCGCTATCGCGGTTGTAGTAAAAAAAGGCTCTTTCACAGTTGCGAATATGCAAACGTTTCGATCTTTATTTAAATCTTTTTCAGGGCTTTCTGTTCAAAAAGACGCCCAGCTTAGCCTCGAGCATTGTCCACGTCTTAAGTACTCGCAGAGTTCGTTCACCGTATGCCTGTAGAATGTGTCGAAAAAATCCCCTAATTTGTGATATTATATGTTGTGAAATATATGTTTGTAACATTATTTCTGACATATACACCCGCTATCTACAGTTCCATTGTATTAGAACGGACCCAAAACATACATATAATGTCACAAAATATCGGATTTTTTCGACACATCCTACAGGCATACGGCGAACGAATTCTGCGAGTACTTAAGACATGGACAAATCTCGAGACTAAGCGACCGCATTGTTGAACAGAAAGCCCTGAAGAAGATCTAAGTAAAGATCGAAACGTTGGCGTATTCGCAACTGTGAAATAGCCTCTTATTTGTCCTACACCTACAATCTACAGTTCCAGTAAATAAATATATTTGGTTCTATCACCGAAGTAAGAATAGGACATAACATTGCCAGTTCTATGTATAGCATTTCAATGTTATGTTCACAGATTTTTTTATAACCTCATCTTTACTGAAAATTATAAAAAAAGAAGTTTGACTTGTAGTCAAATCTACTTACACAGTTTACAAATGCATATTTTAAGGATTTTTTGGACATTCAAATTTAGGACAAAATGAGGCAACACTGATTAAAATTTTCTAATTTGTTGTTTTTGGAAAAATTTATTTTTCGATTAAAATAAGTCAAATCTTACTCAAAAAGCCTCAAAAGGCAAACATGGTGTTTTTTTTTAGAGTGAGGTTAGAATTAGAATCTGAATCGGCAAAAAATAACTCAAAGCGTGTAAAAATATTTCGAGTGTTTTAGAAAATTTAGATTAGGATTATGGCGAAAATCGGCTAAAAATGACTCCAACCTTTTGAAAATGCAAACTAAAAGTTTTTGACAAAGTTCAGGTCAGGATTAGGTCCAAAACTCGTTAAGTAGCGCATCTAAAAATTCACATTTCAAATTTTCGAAACAACGCTGGTTAAGATCAAAGCCAAAATTGGTTAAAAATTATTCACAGCGTCTGAAGATTCGAATTCGAAGTTTTTGTGAAAAACATAGGGTTTTTTCCCGGCCGTCATTGCCAATTTTCCAATTTGTTGTTGTTGGTAAAATTTATTTTTTAATCAAATAAGTGAAATTAGACTCAAAAAGCCTTAAGAAATGCAAACATGGTATTTTTCGAGAGTCAGGGAAGGATTAGGGTGAAAAAGACTCAAAGCATCTAAAAATTCAAATTTAGAGTGTTTGGAGAAATTTAGATTAGGATTATGAAGACAATCAGCATTAAAAACTGCAAATTAAAACTTCTTCAAAAGTCTAAAGATGCAAATTTGGGCTTTCTTTAGACGTCATGCAAACATAGAGTTTGTTTATAATAATGGGTATGGCTTTAACATTGCAGATCGGTCAATTAAGAGAGCAATTTGTAGTATCATCACATGGTTGGATCCATGTTATAGAAATAAACCAGCGGCGTTTTTGAAACTCAGTCAACATCTGGCACCTAAATGTTTCACACTTAATTCTAAGGATAAACTAAGCAATTTGTCAAAAAGTTGCAATTGTAGGATCAAAGATTCAGACACGCATGTCTGAATCTTTGAACAGATTTTTTAGCAACCTTCTGAGATAACTGCCCTTCAACTTCAACCCTTAGACTCATTGTAAAATTATCCAATTCATTACGACCAAACATTTCAATAGACTGGATTTCACAGAAGATCTTAAAATGTTTCTCTAAATCTATCCCAGTTTTCTCTAAATCTATCACTCATCTAAATCAATTTCCTAGAAATTCTAAATTACCATTTCTAGATGCTTTGTGTCATGTCTGAGCCAATTTTGGTCATAATTCTTACCTGAATTTCTCGAAAAATTTAAATTTGCATTTCTAGACGATTTAAAATATTTTTAACTGTTTTTTTTATTGCGATATTCAACCTAAATTTTTCCAAAAGAAAAAACAATTTTTATTCTCACAACCTTTCTGTAATTTTATAACAGAGTTTGGGCCTATTTCTAACCCCTAATTTTTCTAGAAATTCAAAATAGGCATTTTTAGAAGCCTTGTGTCATTTTTGAGTTATTTTTGGTCCTAATTCTTACCTGTGTTTCTCGAAAAAATTAAATTTGCATTTCTAGACCATTCAAACTATTTTTAACAGTTTTTTGCCCCTAATTCCATCCAAAATTTTTCTAAAAAAAATCAAGTTTTATTCTCGATCTCTCTCTGTAGTTTTTATAACCAACTTTGGCCCCTTTGTGTAATTTTTGAGCCAATTTTGGTCCTAATTTTTAACCGAATTTCTTGCAAAATTTAAAATTGCATCTCTAGACGATTTAAACTATTTTTAACTGTTTTTGCCCCTCATTCCAACCTACATTTTTCCAAAAAATTTCATTCAATTTTTATTCTCAGCCTCTCTTTGTATTTTTATAATCGAGTTTGGCTCTATTTTTAACCCCGAATTCCAAATAAGCATTTTTGGACGCTTTGTGTCATTTATGAGCCAACAGTATTCCCAATTCTTTTTTATTTTATTTAAATTAGTTTAAACTAATTTTTAACTGTTTTTTGCCTCTAATTCCAACCAAAATTTTTCCAGAAAAATACAATTTTCTTTCTCAGACCTTCTCTGTACTTTTATAACCAAGCTTGGCCCTATTTCTAACCCGCAATTTTCTAGAAATCCCAAATGACCATTTTTGGACGCTTTGTGTCATTTATGAGTAAGTTCTGGTCTTAGTTCTTACCTGAATTTCTCAAAAAATTTTAATTTGCATTTCTAGACGACTTAAACTTTTTTGATCCTAATTCTCACCTAATTTTTTTTTTAAGAAAACTCAATTTTTATTCTCAGAGCTTATCTGTATTTTTATAACCAAGTTTGGCCATATTTCTAACTCCTAATTCTCCAGAAATTCCAAAAGAGCATTCTTGGACGATTTGTGTCATACTTGAGAAAACTTTGTTATTAGTTCTTACCTGAATGTCTTTAAAAATTTAAATTTTGCGTTTCTAAGTGATTTAAACTATTTTTAACTGTTTTTTTTTGCCCCTAACTCTAACCTAAATTTGACAAAAAAAACAATTTTTATTCTCAGACCCTCCCTGTATTTTTATAACTGAGTTTCACCCTATTTATAGCCCCTAATTTTCTAGAAATTCCAAATAAGCATTTTTGGAAACTTTGTGTCATATTCGAGCCAATTTTGGTCCCAATTCTTACCTTAATTTCTCGAAAAATTAAATTTGCATTTCTAGACGATTTAAACAATTTTCAACTGTTTTTTTGACTGTAATATTCAACCTAAATTTTTCCAAAAAAAAAAAAATTATTCTCATACCCTTTCTGTAATTTTGTAACCGAGCTGGCCCTATTTCTATCCCCTAATATTTCTAGAAATTCTAAGTAGGCATTTTTAGACGCTTTGTGTCATTTTGAGTTATTTTTGGTCCTAATTCTTACCTGAGTTTCTCGAAAAAGATAAATTTGCATTTCTAGACAATTCAAACTAGTTTTAACAGTTTTTTGTCCCTAATTCCAACCCAAATTTTTCTAAAAAAAATCAAGTTTTATTCTCGATCTCTCTCTGTAGTTTTTATAGCCAACTTTGGCCTAATTTCTAACCCCTGATTCTCTAGAAATTTCAAATAAGCATTTTTGGACCCTTCGTGTCATTTTTGAGCCAGTTTTGGTCCTAATTCTTAACCGAATTTCTTGCAAAATTTAAATTTGCTTTTCTAAATTATTTAGACTATTTTTAACTGTTTTTTGCCCCCAATTCTAACCTACATTCTTCCACAAAAAATCCAATTTTTACTATCAGCCCCTCTTTGTATTTTTATAACCGAGTTCGAATCCTCTAGAAATTCCAAATAACCATTTTTGGACGCTTTGTGTCATTTATGCGCCAACAGTGGTCCTAATTCTTTCTTGAATTTCTTGAAAAATTAAAATTTGCATTTCTAGGCGATTTAAACTATTTTGAACTATTTTTTTTACTGTAATATTCAACCTAAATTTTTCCAAAAAAAAAAACAATTTTTATTGTCATACCCTTTCTGTAATTTTATAACCGACTTTGGACCTATTTCTAACCTCATATTTTTCTAGAAATTAAAAGTAGGCATTCTTAGACGCTTTGTGTCATGTTTGAGTTATTTTTGGTCCTAATCCTTACCTGAGTTTCTCGAAAAATTTAAATTTGCATTTCTAGACCATTCAAACTATTTTTAACAGGTTTTTGTCCCTAATTCCAACCAAAATTTTTCTAAAAAAATCAAAGTTTATTCTCGGTATCTTTCTGTAGTTATTATAACGAACCTTGGCCCTATTTCTAACCCCTAATTCTCTAGAAATTTCAAATAAGCATTTTTTGATCCTTTGTGTCATTTTTGAGCCAATTTTGGTCCTAATTCTTAACCGAATTCCTTACAAAATTTATATATGCCTTTCTAGAGGATTTAAACTATTTTTAACTGTTTTTTTTTGCCACTAATTCTAACCTACATTTTTTAAAAAAAATCAAATCTTCATTCTCAGGCCCTCTTTGTATTTTTATAACCGAGTTTGGCCCCTTTTTTTACCCCGAATTCTCTAAAAATTCCAAATGAGTATTTTTTTACGCTTTGTGTCATTTATGAGCCAACAGTAATTCCAATTCTTTCTTGAATTTCTCGAAAAATTAAAGTTTGCATTTTTAGATGATTTAAACTATTTTTTAACTGTTTTGGCCCCTACTTTCAACATAAATTTTTCCAGGAAAATTCAATGTTTATTCTCAGCCCTTCTCTGTGCTTTTATAAACGAGCTTGGCCCTATTTCTAACCCGCAATTTTCTAGAAATCCCAAATGACCATTTTTGGACGCCTTGTGTCATTTATGAGTATTCTCAATGTTTATTCTCAGACCCTCCCTGTATTTTTATAATTGAGCTGCACCCTATTTATACCCCCTAATTTTCTAGAAATTCCAAATAAGCATTTTTGGAAGATTTGTGTCATATTTGAGCCAATTTTGGTCCTAATTCTTTACTTAATTTCTCGAAAAATTTATGTTTGTATTTCTAGACGATTTAAACTATTTTTAACTGTTTATTCCAAATTAATATTCTACCTAAATTTAAAAAAAAAAAAATATATTTTTTTCTCATACCCTTTCTGTAATTTTGTAACCGAGTTTGGCCCTATTTCTAACTCGAAATTTTTCTAGAAATTCAAAGTAGGTATTTTTAGACGCTTTGTGTAATTTTTTAGTTATTTTTGGTCCTAATTCTTACCTGAGTTTCTCGAAAAAATTTAATTTGCATTTCTAGACAATTCAAACTATTTTTAACAGTTTTTTGTCCCTAATTCCAACCCAAATTTTTCTAAAAAAAATCAAGTTTTATTCTCGATCTCTCTCTGTAGTTTCTATAGCCAACTTTAACCCAGTGTCTAACCCCTGATTCTCTAGAAATTTCAAATAAGCATTTTTGGACCCTTCGTGTCATTTTTGAGCCAGTTTTGGTCCTAATTCTTAACCGAATTTCATGCAAAATTTAAATTTGCTTTTCTAAATGATTTAGACTATTTTTAACTGTTCCTTGCCCCTAGTTCTAACTTACATTTTTCCACAAAAAATCCAATTTTTATTATCAGCCCCTCTTTGTATTTTTATAACCGAGTTCGAATCCTCTAGAAATTCCAAATAAGCATTTTTGGACGCTTTGTGTCATTTATGAGCTAACAGTGGTCCTAATTCTTTCTTGAATTTCTTGAAAAATTAAAATTTGCATTTCTAGGCGATTTAAACTATTTTGAACTATTTTTTTTACTGTAATATTCAACCTAAATTTTTCCAAAAAAAAAAACTATTTTTATTGTCATACCCTTTCTGTAATTTTATAACCGACTTTGGACCTATTTCTAACCCCAAATTATTCTAAAAATTAAAAGTAGGCATTCTTAGACGCTTTGTGTCATGTTTGAGTTATTTTTGGTCCTAATCCTTACCTGAGTTTCTCGAAAAATTTAAATTTGCATTTCTAGACCATTCAAACTATTTTTAACAGGTTTTTGTCCCTAATTCCAACCAAAATTTTTGTAAAAAAAATCAAAGTTTATTCTCGGTGTCTTAACCGAATTTCTTGTAAAATTTAAATTTGCATTTCTAAACGATTTAAACTATTTTTAACTGTTTTTTGCCCCTAATTCTAACCAACGTTTTACCAAAAAAATCCAATTTTTATTCTCAGCCCCTCTTTGTATTTTTATAACCGAGTTCGAATTCTCTAGAAATTCCAAATAAGCATTTTTGGACGCTTTGTGTCATTTATGAGCCCACAGTGGTCCTAATTCTTTCTTGAATTTCTCGAAAAAATAAAATTTGCATTTCTAGGCGATTTAAACTATTTTTAACTATTTTTTTTACTGTAATATTCAACCTAAATTTTTCCAAAAAAAAAACAATTTTTATTGTCATACCCTTTCTGTAATTTTATAACCGACTTTGGACCTATTTCTAACCCCTAATTTTTCTAGAAATTAAAAGTAGGCATTCTTAGACGCTTTGTGTCATGTTTGAGTTATTTTTGGTCTTAATCCTTACCTGAGTTTCTCGAAAAATTTAAATTTGCATTTTTAGACCATTCAAACTATTTTTTACAGGTTTTTGTCCCTAATTCCAACCAAAATTTTTCTAAAAAAAATCAAAGTTCATTCTCGGTATCTTTCTGTAGTTTTTATAACCAACCTTGGCCCTATTTCTAACCCCTAATTCTCTAGAAATTCGAAATAAACATTTTTGGACGCTTTGTGTCATTTATGAGCCAACAGTGGTCCTAATTCTTTCTTGAATTTCTAGAAAATTAAAATTTGCATTTCTAGGCGATTTAAACTATTTTTAACTATTTTTTTTACTGTAATATTCAACCTAAATTTTTCCAAAAAAAAAACAATTTTTATTGTCATACCCTTTCTGTAATTTTATAACCGACTTTGGACCTATTTCTAACCCCTAATTTTTCTAGAAATTAAAAGTAGGCATTCTTAGACGCTTTGTGTCATGTTTGAGTTATTTTTGGTCTTAATCCTTACCTGAGTTTCTCGAAAAATTTAAATTTGCATTTTTAGACCATTCAAACTATTTTTTACAGGTTTTTGTCCCTAATTCCAACCAAAATTTTTCTAAAAAAATCAAAGTTCATTCTCGGTATCTTTCTGTAGTTTTTATAACCAACCTTGGCCCTATTTCTAACCCCTAATTCTCTAGAAATTCGAAATAAACATTTTTGGACGCTTTGTGTCATTTATGAGCCAACAGTGGTCCTAATTCTTTCTTGAATTTCTAGAAAATTAAAATTTGCATTTCTAGGCGATTTAAACTATTTTTAATTATTTTTTTTTACTGTAATATTCAACCTAAATTTTTCCAAAAAAAAACAATTTTTATTGTCATACACTTTCTGTAATTTTATAACCGACTTTGGACCTATTTCTAACCCCTAATTTTTCTAGAAATTAAAAGTAGGCATTCTTAGACGCTTAGTGTCATGTTTGAGTTATTTTTGGTCCTAATCCTTACCTGAGTTTCTCGAAAAATATAAATTTGCATTTCTAGACAATTCAAACTATTTTTAACAGGTTTTTGTCCCTAATTCCAACCAAAATTTTTCTAAAAAAATCAAAGTTTATTCTCGGTATCTTTCTGTAGTTTTTATAACCAACCTTGGCCCTATTTCTAACCCCTAATTCTCTAGAAATTTCAAATAAGCATTTATGGATCCTTTGTGTCATTTTTGAGCCAATTTTGGACCTAATTCTTAACCGAATTCCTTACAAAATTTATATATGCATTTCTAGAGGATTTAAACTATTTTAACTGTTTTTTTTGCCACTAAGTCTAACCTACATTCTTAAAAAAAAGCCAATTTTCATTCTCAGCCCCTCTTTGTATTTTTATAACCGAGTTTGGCCCTTTTTTTTACCCCGAATTCTCTAAAAATTCCAAATGAGTATTTTTGGATGCTTTGTGTCATTTATGAGCCAACAGTAATTTCAATTCTTTCTTGAATTTCTCGAAAAATTAAAGTTTGCATTTTTAGATGATTTAAACTATTTTTTAACTGTTTTTGCCCCTACTTTCAACATAATTTTTTTCAGGAAAATTCAATGTTTATTCTTAGACCCCCTCTGTATTTTTATAACCGAGTTTGGCCCTTTTTTTTACCCCGAATTCTCTAAAAATTCCAAATGAGTATTTTTGGATGCTTTGTGTCATTTATGAGCCAACAGTAATTCCAGTTCTTTCTTGAATTTCTCAAAAAATTAAAGTTTGCATTTTTAGATGATTTAAACTATTTTTTAACTGTTTTTGCCCCTACTTTCAACATAATTTTTTTCAGGAAAATTCAATGTTTATTCTTAGACCCCCTCTGTATTTTTATAACCAAGTTTTGGCCATATTTTTAACTCCTAATTTTCCAGCAAAAAGGCATTTTTGGACCAATTGTGTCATTTTTGAGAAAATTTTGTTTCTAGTTCTTACCTGAATTTCTTTAAAAATTAAAATTTGCATTTCTAAATGATTTAAACTATTTTTAACGGTTTTCTGCCCCTAATTCTAACCTAAACTTGTCAAAAAAAAACAGTTTTTATTCTCAGACCCTCCCTGTATTTTTGTAATTGAGTTGCACCCTATTTATAGCCCCTAACTTTCTAGAAATTCCAAATAAGCATTTTTGGAAGCTTTGTGTCATATTTGAGCCAATTTTGGTCCTAATTCTTAACTTAATTTCTCGAAAAATTTATGTTTGTATTTCTAGACGATTTAAACTATTTTTCCAATTTAATATTCTAACTAAATTTTTCAAAAAAAAAAAAAAAAAAAAATTCATTTTTCATTCATACCCTTTCTTTTCATTTCATACCCTTTCCCTCTGTAATTTAAATAACCGAGTTTGGTCCTATTTCTCACCCCTAATTTTTCTAGAAATTCCAAATAAGCATTTTTGGACGCTTTGTGTCATTTATGAGCCAACAGTGGTCCTAATTCTTTCTTGAATTTCTAGAAAAATTAAAATTTGCATTTCTAGGCGATTTACACTATTTTTAATTATTTTTTTTTAGTGTAATATTCAACCTAAATTTTTCCAACAAAAAACAATTTTTATTGTCATACCCTTTCTGTAATTTTATAACCGACTTTGGACCTATTTCTAACCCCTAATTTTCCTAGAAATTAAAAGTAGGCATTCTTAGACGCTTAGTGTCATGTTTGAGTTATTTTTGGTCCTAATCCTTACCTGAGTTTCTCGAAAAACATAAATTTGCATTTCTAGACAATTCAAACTATTTTTAACAGGTTTTTGTCCCTAATTCCAACCAAAATTTTTCTAAAAAAATCAAAGTTTATTCTCGGTATCTTTCTGTAGTTTTTATAACCAACCTTGGCCCTATTTCTAACCCCTAATTCTCTAGAAATTCCAAATAAGCATTTTTGGACGGTTTGTGTCATTTATGAGCCAACAGTGGTCCTAATTCTTTCTTGAATTTCTCGAAAAATTAAAAATTGCATTTCTGGGCGATTTAAACTATTTTTAACTATTTTTTTTTTACTGTAATATTCAACCTAAATTTTTCCAAAAAAAAACAAATTTTATTGTCATACCCTTTCTGTAATTTTATAACCGACTTTGGACCTATTTCTAACCCCTAATTTTTCTAGAAATTAAAAGTAGGCATTCTTAGACGCTTAGTGTCATGTTTGAGTTATTTTTGGTCCTAATCCTTACCTGAGTTTCTCGAAAAATATAAATTTGCATTTCTAGACCATTCAAACTATTTTTAACAGGTTTTTGTCCCTAATTCCAACCAAAATTTTTCTAAAAAAATCAAAGTTTATTCTCGGTATCTTTCTGTAGTTTTTATAACCAACCTTGGCCCTATTTCTAACCCCTAATTTTCTAGAAATTTCAAATAAGGATATTTGGATCCTTTGTGTCATTTTTGAGCCAATTTTGGTCCTAATTCTTAACCGAATTCCTTACAAAATTTATATATGCATTTCTAGAGGATTTAAACTATTTTAACTGTTTTTTTTGCCACTAATTCTAACCTACATTCTTAAAAAAAGCCAATTTTCATTCTCAGCGCCTCTTTGTATTTTTATAACCGAGTTTGGCCCTTTTTTTACCCCGAATTTTCTAAAAATTCCAAATGAGTATTTTTGGACGCTTTTTGTCATTTATGAGCCAACAGTAATTCCAATTCTTTCTTGAATTTCTCGAAAAATTAAAGTTTGCATTTTTAGATAATTTAAACTGTTTTTTAACTCTTTTTGCCCCTACTTTCAACATAAATTTTTTCAGGAAAATTCAATGTTTATTCTTAGACCCTCTCTGTATTTTTATAATTGAGTTGCACCCTATTTATAGCCCCTAACTTTCTAGAAATTCCAAATAACCATTTTTGGAAGCTTTGTGTCATATTTGAGCCAATTTTGGTCCTAATTCTTAACTTAATTTCTCGAAAAATTTATGTTTGTATTTCTAGACGATTTAAACTATTTTTAACTATTTTTTCGAATTTAATATTGTACCTAAATTTTTCCAAAAAAAAAAAAAATATTTTTATACCCTTTCCCTCTGTAAATTAAATAACCGAGTTTGGTCCTATTTCTCACCCCTAATTTTTCTAGAAATTCAAAGTATGCATTTTTAGATGCTTTGTGTCATTTTTGAGTTATTTTTGGTCCTAGTTCTTACCTGAGCTTCTCGCAAAATTTTAATTTACATTTCTAGACCATTCAAAGCATTTTTAACAGTTTTTTGTCCCTTATTCCAACCAACATTTTTCTAAAAAACCTATTTCTAACCCCTAATTATCTAGAAATTCCAAATAAGCATTTTTGGACACTTTGTGTTATTTATGAGCAAACAGTGGTCCTAATTCTTTCTTGAATTTCTCGAAAAATTTAAATTTGCATTTCTAGACGATTTAAACTATTTTTAATAATTTTTTCGCCCCTAATTCCAACCTAAATTTTTGCAAAAAAAATTAACTCTTATTCTCAGACGTTCTCTGTACTTTTATAATCGAGCTTGGCTTTATTTCTAACCCACAATTTTCTAGAAATCCCAAATAATCATTTTTGGACCCTTCGTGTCATTTATGGGTCAATTTTGGTCTTAGTTCTTACCCGAATTTCTCGAAAAATTTAAATTTGCATTTCTAGGCGACGTACACTTAATCCTAATTCTAACCTACATTTTTTCAAGAAAACTAAATTTTTATTCTCACACCTTCTCTGTATTTTTATAGCCAAGTTTGGCCATATTTCTAACTTCTAATTCTCCAGAAATTCCAAAAAAGCATTCTTGGACGACTTGTGCTATTCTTGAGAAAATTTTGGTCCTAGTTCTTACCTGAATTTCTTTAAAAATTTAAATTTGCGTTTCTAAATATCTAAGCTATGTTTAACTGTTTTTTTGCCCCTAATTCTAACCTAAATTTGACAAAAAAAAAACAATTTTTATTCTCAGACCTTCCCTGTATTTTTGTAATTGAGTTTCACCCTATTTATAGCTCCTAATTTTCTAGAAATTCCAACTAAGCATTTTTGGACCCTTGTGACATTTTTGAGCCAATTTTGATCCTAATTCTTATCCGAATTTCTAGCAAAATTTAAATTTGCATTTCTAGACGATTTAAACTTTTTTAATCCCAATTCTAACCTAAATTTTTTCAAGAAAACTCAATTTTTATTCTCAGACCTTCTGTGTATTTTTATAACCAAGTTTGGCCATATTTCTAACTCCTAATTCTCCAGAAATTCCAAAAAATCATTCTTGGACGATTTGTGTGATTTTTGAGAAAACTTTGATCCTAGTTCTTACCTGAATTTCTTTAAAAATTAAAGTTTGCATTTCTAAATGATTGAAACTATTTTTAACTGCTTTTCGCCCTTAATTCTAACCTAGATTTGTCAAAAAAAAAATTTTCTATTCTCAGACCCTCCCTGTATTTTTATTATTGAGTTTCACCCTATTTATAGCCCCTAATTTTCTAGAAATTCCAAATAAGCATTTTTGGAAGCTTTGTGTCAATTTTCAGCCAATTTTGGTCCTAATTCTTACCTGAATTTCTCGAAAAATTTAAATTTGCATTTCTAAACAATTTAAACTATTTTTAACGGTTTTTTTGCCCCTAATTCCAATAAAAAAAAATCAATTTTTATTCTCACACCCTCTCTGTATTTTATAACCGAGTTTGGAACTATTTCTAATCCCTAATTCTCTAGAAATTCTAAATAAGCATTTTTGGACGCTTTGTGTAATTTTTGAGCCAATAATGGTCGTAATTCTTACCTGAATTATAGTAACCTGAATTAACTGTCTCTAATTACAATACAACTAACCTGAATCATATCTATCAGATTGCCCAATCTATTATACTTTTCTGAATAACAAAAAAATTTATTTTGCAATTTTGGATAAATATTGCCACAGGCAAGAACACTAAAAACATCACTGTCACTATATACAGGGTCGCCCATCTAAGAAGATCCCTTTTCCTTCCAATTGAATATATACATCCACAATCAGTCAAACATGTCCACTTTAGTTTTTAGGGTAAACAAACTTTTGAACCTACATAACCTGAACGCCCAAGAGGTGGTGAGAATTGATCTTGAATTGTTTGATTCAAAGAAGCGTCGAGTGATAGTTTGAGGGTCTCGTCAGGGTGTATTCACTTGCCAAAGCTCATGTTATTTGATCAAACCAATTCATATTGGTGACCACTTAAATTTTTTAAATTTGTAAATTTTACAAGATTTAATTTAAGAGGTTTAAGTTGCTTGCGAAATGAGTTTTAATCTCCTGTCAGGTTATGGGTTGAAACTGCGCAAAAATTTGCTTGTTCTCTATTAAAACAAAAATTGACGTATTTGAGAGACTTTCAATCGAAGAAAAACGGGGTGTAAAAAATAATTAATATCTTTGAGTTGACTTATTTCCAGGCCCAGCCTTCTAACGACGGATTACTTTGCCTACCATTACATCCAGCCCCTAGTTCGGGGTGGCCCTTACATCCTGGGATTAATGTTCGGTCACGCTCTGTTCAGGACAAAGGATCGAAAAGTTAAAATTTCGACATTTATAAACACGGTCGGATGGATCGCCGTCTCGATTTTTCTGCCTCTCATTGTGATGACAACTCGTTCTTTTCTCGTTGAGGGTTACGAGTATAACAGGCTGTACTCGTCGTTTTTTCTCGCCACTCATCGCTCGGCTTGGAGTTTATGCATTATGTGGATCATCTGGGCTTGTCACAATGGTTACGGAGGTAAGAGAACACTGCACAAGTTTCGGAATCTTAAGCTTAAGTATCTGTTACACGACATGCTTCGTTGATTACAAACGAATCGTCTTGTACATAGGAGAGGAATTAAAATCGATGCCTGAAGACGCTGGATTACGAACCTTTTTAGCATCTTGTCATGGTTAAATACATGTGTACTTCATCAAAGCAACTTAAGATATCGAGAAACTCAAAAAGCAGTTTTTACTTATATATAAAATCAGTTATATGACATATTTAAAAAAAAAAGTGGTAAGAGATTTTTTTTATATATACCTCCTTATATCTTTTTTATATTCTTTATTTTTTTATATATTGTCCATCAAATGCTGAGGTATAAATTTTATGATAGCCTCATAACGTGCTTTTTCTTAAAATCAGCATTAGCTTTACTATTTTACCAAAATCATTTACACAACACTAAGTTGTGTCAACGGGTGTTTAGTTGAGACATATATTGCTGCAAAACCCAGTTTATGAGCGATTTTGAGCAAGAATCTTCCCGCAATACCAAGATTGCGCCTTTATTCTGCAGTACCAATAGATTTTTAAAACTTTCATGGCACAATATCAAAGTCCCCAATTACCCCACTATAACTCATCTAAATTTCAGGAATAGTAAACGATTTCTTTTCATGGGACACATTCAGGATAATAGGAAAATTGAGTTACAACGTGTTTCTCTTCCACTTCTTTTACCAGGGCGCAATGCAAAGTTCTGCAAAGACTCCTACCTATTTCTCTCATTTTCTTTCGGTAAGACACTTCTTATAGTATCTACAATTTAAGCTTACCTTATTCGACCAGACTGTGGACTCGCTTGGAGATATACTGATAATGTTAATTCTGGCTGTCCCTTTGGTTTTGTGCTTTGAGTATCCGTTCAACAGGATGTGCGGATTGATGCTCAGACGTCGAACTTCACCATCAAGTTAGTATAGGTTAGAGCGTTTTTTATGAAAACTTTAAATTGTTTGTTGTTTTCAGATAAAATTGTGAAAGTAAAACCAAGCGAATTAAACAATAAAATTTAAAATTTATTTTAACATTGTCAAATTAGGAGTCAAAATATATGGCCTTAGTAGTAACAACTAGTTTTTCTTACGTATACTAAATAACAAAATCAGCCTTTTAGGTAATAATGAGTTCATTAGAAAGCGTCATCTAGGAGGCTATGAATTTTTGACAGAAAAAGATGACATAATCAAATAAATGAGCTTTTGCTCTTACGTCTTTTTGTTTTGACATTGCCCAGCTAGCTAGATGACGTTTTAAAATTAACACCCCTACTTATCTTTAAACAGGTATTTTCGTAACATTCTCGTCATTTTCAAGTATTTTTCGATTACTTTCAATGTCAGACTCTGAGGCGTCACTCTCTTCAAATTCTTCTTCCTTATTCAGGATGATCCTTAGATAATGGCAAGGGAATACCACGCATTCCCCGTCGGATTCTTTGCCGTCGATGTACACACCTCGGACTAGCATTGTGTTCGAGCAGTTGACTATGACCAAAGTCATGAAGCCGACGAAGTGGGATAACAAACAACTGAGCTCGACATTATCTGAAAATATACATTTTTCAATCATAACAATACCAAGGAAAGTCAAAGATTTAATTATTAGTTTTAGTTCAATAGTCTCTGGGATCATATTGTCACTGGGAATTGGCAAGTTTGCACAGAAAATTAAACGAGAGTGTTAAATAGAACGAAAACAAGTTGGTTGTGAAATACAAAAAGAAAAAGTCGGAGAGGCAAGTCCAATAATTAGTTTGACTATATCAAAATTTTCTATCAAAAATTCCTTGATGACCTTTTCTATTGAACCAGTTTGAAAACTTGCTCAGAAAATAAAAAGAAGACTTGCAAAACAAAAGTTATCATAGTTCAAACAGGGTGCCCAAGGAACTTCTTGTAGTAGATAATTTAATATATAAGTTTAATAACTCTCTAGATTTATAGATTTGTTATAACGCAGTAATGGATATAGTAGAATTATATTTGCGATATGTAATAATTAGTTAATTACTTCTGACGCAGTACCTACTTAATGTAGAAGTAGCTTTTGTCTGTCAAGAAGGAGCATCAAAAAAACATAAATACTTGGGTAAGAAAATGTTGGTCTAAAGTGCCTACAGAAGAGGGATATTGATAAATAAGTAGATATGTTTCAATGATGCTGGTGATAATTTAATTCGATAATTAGGTCTGACGTAGATCAATTTTATGTATTTATAAAAGGTCCTTGTTTACTAACAAAAACCACAAAAAAAACATTTTACTTGTCTGCAAATTAGGTATGAAATACTGTAAAAAATGGAAGGAGAAATAAAATAGATACATTTATTACAATGATCTTTCTAAATGACATGGTATTTATAAACATGGTATATATATAACTGTTTATAAAGTAAAAACGTGGAATAAACGCATACAAAACGTTCTGTAGCCAGGTAAACAAGTTTTGGTTTATTAATATATTTATATCTCCAGATATGCTAGAAGTGTGCGAATCACTACATTGTTTATTAATCAAAGATTTTCCTTTTCCTTTTTTTTAGATATTTTTATTTTCCCTTTTTCCTTCTTCTCTAAGTTTTCAATCTTGTTATTTCCCCTTTCCTTTATTTTCCAAATTAAGATGTCATACCATATCGTTCTGCAATTTCTGTTAAATTTAAGTTATTAAATTGACACTTCATTATCCTAATCCACCGTTTATGACTTTTGTATATTGCGGATTTTTCTTTTATTTCATCTTCCAGTACGAATATAGGTACCAAATGGATATACAGGTACCAAATTTTAAAGAAAACAAAATATAAAGATTTTCTTAACACTTACTTTAAAAGAGGGATATCTTTAAAATTAATTAGAAATGTACTTGAAAGATGTATCCAGTAGGTCTTCTAATGACACATTTAAATTATTTATTTTTAATAGATTTTTTACAACAATAGTTTAAAAGGTATTAAAGATGAAAAAAAGAAAACTTTCCAATAATATTTCTTTTCATTTTTTCTGTTAATCAAAGAGACTTCATTTTATTGTAAATATATTCACTTGAAAAGACTGTAAATTCTCTGTTTCTTAGTATAGAGATGCCGCTCAAAAACTACTCTATATGCTTTTTCAAAGATTATATCCAAACCTCACACTTTTTAAATAGAACACCCTGTATGTTCTCCTATTTTTAGAGAGTAATTTTTCTTCTTACTTCATATAATATTGTTTGAGAATGTGTATATATGTATGAGTATAATTTCATATAGAATGAATACCAAATTGGTTTTCCATGTTTTAGATTCTCAATAACTATAATTCCAAAGGGTCTAGACTCTAGACAATTATTTAATGACGTAATAACAAAACCTTGGTAGGTCTAACAATTTACATTTTTGAGAAATTTGGGAAAAACTAAAACATTTGAAAAAATCAAAATGGTATCTTTGTAAATTTTCGAAAAACCCCAATTTATAAAGAACCATTATGACTCTCTTATTTTAGAAGATAATCAAAATCTGAGAAGACATTTCTTACTTAACTTTTTGAGTAAAATACGCTTATGAAGACGAAATTTGTATAAAACATTTCGGTTTTGTTCAACCATCATTAACTTTCAGTTTTCTTAGAACTGCCATTCTAGACTTTAACATTTTTAGTTAGAGGTGTAACAACCGTATTATTATCCAATTTGTTTAAATAAGAAAAAAAGTTTGAAAATTGGAATCAGAAATATGAGGTTGCCAAACCGTAATAAGAGAAAAGAGGCCTTAAGAAAACTAAATGTTGCACAAAACCGAAAAGTTGTATTGAAATTTCACTTTTAAAGGCGAATTCTAACAAATCGACGAAGCCCAGAGCAGGATTGTAGACATGTTAAAAACAGTTTCACCCAGTTTCGTTGGTCGGCAGTTTCATATCTAAGATGGCAGCAGTTTTTCCGAAACTAGATGACTGAACAGAGACAGAATAACAAGTTTCAATCTAGCAGAGTTAACAAAGTCATAAAAAAAAGAAAGATGAATTAATCAAGATGATGAAAGAAGGGGGTTATACTGAGAGTAAAGTTATACCGAAGTAAAAAGTTATACAGAGACGAATATTGGCAAAGTCGAAACGAAATAAAAGCTGAAGAAAGTTGCTGGAGGGCAAATAAGACGAAAAACTAACTAAGGATTTGATGAAAAGTGATGGAAGTAAAAATATGTTTCAAAATTATCCATTTATCTGCCGACATTTTCACTTCCCACAGACAAATGGCCGAGATTGTTTGGGGGCGACTTTTAGCAGAGTATCAAACTCATTTCTCTATCAGGCAGAGGAACCATAGACCGGTTTCGCTCTTATTAGAGCTTATCAGTACAGTATATCCCAAACCTGACAGAAAAATAAGTTTGAAAGGCTATTGGATCTATGTCTTACTCAAGACACAGTATGTATATGTAAGTGGCGCCATCGGACGACGGCAGGTGCTTCCACTAGGGCATACGAGATGATTGTGACGAAACTGGTTTTGCTCTTATTAGAACTCACCAGTACGGCATGCCTCGAATCTGACAGAAAAATAAGTTTGAATAGCTATTGAATCTATTTCTTGCTCAAGACACAGTGTGTGGTGCACACATCAGTGGTGCCATCTGACGACGGCATGTGCTTCGACTAGAGAATACGAGATTATCGCGAAATGAACCAAAACCAGTTTTCTGCCGACATTGTCACTTCCCACAGACAAATGGCCGAGATTTCGTACCTATATTGTCTGGCGGCGACGTTTAGCAGAGTATCAAACTCACTTCTCTATCAGGCAGAGGAACCATAGACCGGTTTCGTTCTTTTTAGAGCTTATCAGTACGGTATACCTCGAACCTGACAGAAAAATAAGGTTCACTTCACGATCATCTCGAATGCCCTAGTCGAAGCACCTGCCGTCGTCCGATGGCGCCACTTTCATTATCCTTTTAGATCATTTTGTTATCCACTGGCGGACTAAGCAGATATTATACCACTTGATCCCATGTTGGGCCACCAACTTACTGTAAGTCGTTCAGACCTTAATTAAGATTAGGCTGAAACCGCTGAAACCAAAAGAGCACCTCAGCTAGAGCATTCATTACATCAGGGTAGTAGTGAATGCTCTAACCGAGGTAAAGGATCTCTGCCAGAAATCGTGTCTGCATTAAAATGTTGATACTCAATGCAGAGTCTTGTTTTTCTATTATTTTTGGAACAAAAAGTGATTCACATTTTGCTTTCCTGGATTTGGACATTCTACATGAGGTTGCATGCTGATTACATGCTGTAAATGGTACTTTCAGGATATTGAAGCAACTGAGGAGGTCATCTAATTCGTTCCGTTGATTACTTCCCAGCATTGAAACTTCTTTAACATCCATAGAGCGTACTTTCGTGCTGAAGGTTTGGTGAGTGACATCTTATAACAAGGAGAAAGAATAAGTTTTTGCTATGGTCGTCTAGTTAATTGGTTGTCGCTGAATTCCCATTTTTAATTTTGGAAGGATACAATATTATTCTTATACACTTTAGACATTATACTTATAGGAAGAGCGAACGAACAAGGAATAATGAGATCTTAGAAGAAGGCCAAGCAGAAGATGTATTACAATGGACCCGCGGGAAAACAAGAATTTGGAATAAAAATGTAAGAATAATTGCAAATGACAGATTGGAAGATGGAAGAGGGATAAATATGGACAAACAGCGACCTCCATCCATCAATGAGATGGAAGAATAGTTGGACCTTTATATCGCAAGAACGAAAAAAAGAGTAAGGGGATTAAAGTGGGTGAAATAGGCTGTTAGCTTCTGCAATAGAAGAAGAAAGAGGAAAAAATGTATTTCATGATGGGTGCGATTCTTTTCTTGATCCAAAAGTGAGGTGAAGCTGGTAAGTACTTTTCTTATGCCCCCCATGACTGAAAAATTGAAGAAATATCATGCTTCACATACTGAGCATTCTACATTGCCAGCCTTAGCGAGAAACTGGCAATTTCAAATTTTCCCCCAGTGTCAACTATTGCATATCGAAATGTCTCATGTTTTTGATTTATAATCAGCAGTTATGATATTTTTACGAGAAGGGCAATTCGTCCTTCCACATCCTATTTCACTACATCCATAACTGAACACTTGGGGTTTAATTTCAGATTGATTTAATTATTAGTGTGTTTGCAGTTTTGAAGTAGGTACTGACACTGGTTCTTAAGTTTATGACGATGAGAGTCTTTTTTTCTTTCAAGGGGTATTGCACCTTTCGCAAAGCTCCTATTAATTCTCAGAATTACATAAATCCCTACCTAGCCATTCTTGAATTTGTTGTCGTAACTGACCAACAACTATATTTACTTGCTTATGATCAGGCACAGGATGTTTATTTTGCAGTCTTGAAAACAGTACTTCAACGAATTCTCAGGTGCCTCAGAAAGTTTGTAATATTGTTCTTTACTCATTGTCTGGCCCTTTCCTTTGTCTAAGTCGTCAATTTTCCTAAATAGAGCGTCATTTGCGTCATTGGGGGGTACTGGAATTCTTTCTGATGTTATGGTTATAAAAATTTGACTATACACCACGCTTATAGTTGGGTTAAGGAAATTGATTGAATACCTGAACTTAATTGGTGCGGCCTATGCTCTGATTAGACAGAAACATGAAAATAAACTAAAAGTGAAAGTAGGTGGGTAGGAACAGGGTAGTCTGTCTCAAGTGAAATGAAGAACTAAAGTACACCTGAGCCTTTAGTGTCTGACGAGATACAGATACTCACTGGTGAGGTAAGTTTCTCACAGAATGGACGAGGTTTCAGTGCCGATGTTCGTTTTCACACTTGACCCATGTTGGGCGCCAATTTGTAACCGTAAGGAGATTGTTAAGAAAACATTTTCTTTTTAAGGGTAAAATAACCCGAGTAATAACGTAAAGAGGGTGCATCCTTCTTTCTCTGCCATTCGGTAAGAGCTGTGGCAGTAGCTAGTCGCTTTCTGGTCACCAGGTCGATAATTGGTCGATAATTGGCCAACAGGATCATAATAGGCATTATGACTTATAATAAAATAGAAGCTTGTTTAGTTAGATGTTATTATAAAATCATTACAGGAAATGACGTCTTATTATTGTGCAATGCCGAGAAATTCTATTTTTGTATTTTTAAGTGTTTTCATCAAAGATTGAATCAAATGTGTTCTAAGTAGCTAAGTGGCGCTAAGTGTTTTAATGTTTTAACCTAACTGGTGTCCTACAATTGCTGACACCTGCAACCGTCAATTTATCTCAAAACAAAATCTGATCGATAATCCCCATTGGAGGCCAATATTGCATGAATATATTAGTCTGAAGCACTGGCGGTTAATTACTCACCTGGCAGAAGGTAAATATTTATCAGTGCCCAGACTCCTCTCCAATACAATACAGTTGCTACACAACTAAGAAAGATGTACGAATCAGCAATAGCAAGTTGCCGCCATCCTCGGCATATGGAGCATATTCCTTTTACGCAGTTTTGCAGCCTAAAGACGAAACCCACTATTATGAGCCCTAAAACCTGCAACGTCATAAAAATGTTACTTCAGTTTAAACAATAATTGAAGTGATAATCGCTTACCAGGCTTAACCACTGAGAGTCAACGAACCTATCAGGTAATAAAACAATGTCTATGACTCCCCAGAGGCCTCTCCAAAATATCACCACGAGGTTTCCCAGAATGACTACCGAGAAAGTAGCATCTCCTGCAGATAGGAGGACACTTTTTCGACTCTGCAATAGATCTATTAGTGTCAGCATATTAATATTTTGGAATTAATACTTTTCGTTGAAACATCGTGGGGAATTTGAAGACGTAGTCGCTCTTGTCAATGCAAATCGCGAAAGGGGCTGCAATAGCATTTCTTAGCCCCTTTATGGCAATCAACACTAACGTGCATACAATCCACAGAATTAAAAACCATTGGCTCCCCTCGGCTTTAACTACATGAAATGGCGCCAGCTTGGCGTTAGTTAAGGTGTCCATAAGGCCCCAGCCACCTTTAATTGATAAAATTACAAATGGGGTTTAATAAGATATAGCTCTCAGCGCGTACCTCTCCAATGCAGGATTGTGATAGTGAGAAATAAGTAAGTGTAAAGCCTCCTCAAAAACTGCGAAACTATCTTAAGGCCCCAATGCTTTTCATCTGACTCTATAATGGCTGAATGCAAGTGCTCTTGTCCCACCGCCAGGACTATGTGGATTATCATACCTGAAAAACAAAAGAGCCAAATTTATAAGGTTTTTATCAGCTAGGAACACCTTAGCAGTGTTCTAGTTCTCTCCCTGGGGAAATAAAAATTCGCCTTTCAAAAGTCATTAGAGCCTGGTTATTTCAGACATAAAGAGCCTTTGGAACCAAATTTAATGGCGACTTTATTTGCTTGAATGTTGCATTTGCGGCAATAGGTTTTCTGGTTGCGTAAATTTACACATTTCTTTTTATAATTTGAATTACTCGCAGATCGATAAGTTATCGGTTCCATTCCTGAGGACTGAGATTGCTCGCTAAATATAAGTAACGTAGAAGTGGAAATAGTACAATTACATTATTTATGTTACATTTACATTATGACATATTACATTATGACGTAGTACCTACTTAATGTAGAAGTGGCTTTTGTCTGTGAAGGAGGAGCGTCGAAAAACGTAATTATCTGCGTAAGCAAACTTATGTCTAAAGTCTTTTAATTTATAAAAGATAAATATATTAATAACTAAGAGGATATATATGAATGATACTTGTGATATTTTAATTAAATAATTAATTAGGACTGACGTAGATCTGTTTTACGTATTTATAAATGGCTTTTGTTTACTAAGAAAAAGCGGTGAACAAAACGACACAAAATGTTTTGCGTGCAGGCAAATTACAGTGTCGTCTGATACGTCGAATACACCTACAAAAAGGAAAGAATTACCTATTTAATAACCTAGAAGTAGCTTTTGTTTATTAAAAAAGGATATGAAACAAACGCAGACAAAATTGGCGTGACAAAACAAGGTAAACAAGTTTTGGTTTGTTTGCAAATTTATATCTCAAGTGGCTTGCTAATCAGTAAAGAAAGTGCTTCTATTCAAAACATTCCTTTAATCTCTTTATTAGTACTTTTTGTTTACTTTTTTTTAATTTTTTCTAATCTTTTTATTTTACCTTTTTCCTCTTTTCTTGAAACTTTCAATCTTACTGTTTTTTCTTTCACGTGATGTTTTTCGGTTTAGGATGTACTATATCTTTAAGTATTTTCTGTGCATTTTTTTTTTGTTATTTGTTTGGATCTCGATTATTGTAATCCACTGTTTTTGTTGTTTTCTATTTTGCATATTTTTCCTTTTACGTATCTCGCACTACGGATATATTATTATTAAGTATATAAAAGAAAGTATACGACCAAAACAAACTTTAGAGATTTTTTTTACTACTCGGTTTTAGATTTTTTAGTTTTTAGCTTTAATACGGAGGAGATACAAAGATATATATATAAAATTCCTTTAAAATGCTAATCAAAAACGGGGTTCCATCGTTTCTTCTTAAAGCACTTCATTTATTTGTCCCTATTAGATTCTTACACTTAGGTTCCATTTTTGGGCATGTTTTTGTTACTCTTAGCAGTTTTCCACTAAGTTGATAAAGATTGTGCCCCAAATTGGCTTTTCATGTCTTACGATCTCCAAAATTATCAGAGCTACGAAGCCGGTTATGGGAAAAGTTGTAGACAAATAAATTAGTAATGTAATGACAGAACCGTGATGGGTTTCTGAAAAACCATTTAGATTTTTCATAATTTTCTGAAAAACTAAAATGGTTCCTTTATAAATAATCCTTATGACTCCTTTTATTTTAAAGGAAAATCGAATTCTGTGAAACCATCTCTGAAGCAGCTTTTTGATGAGAATACGTCTACAATGATGAAATCGAATGCAAGATTTCGGTTTTGTGCAACCATCATCACCTTTTAGTTTACTTATGGCCGCCATATTAGTTTGGTACATTTTCAATCGAAGGCAAGAATGGCGTTTTAACCAGGTGTAACAAAAATTTATATATTTTTTTTACGACAAAAAGAAGTTTTCATGAGACGTCCAAGGATTCCATTTTTCAGAAATATGACATTATTATAGTAAATACCTCAACTGTGATAAGAAACAAATTCAGAAGAAAACTTAAAATTGGTGAAGGTTGGGATGCACAAAATTGAAACGTTGTAATGAATTTTCATAGGCGTAATGTTCATAGACGTATTTCCCTCAAAAAGTTGCTTTAGAAACATTTTCATTATCTTTTGAAATAAATGAATTATTACAATGTTTTATAAATACACCATTTTCATATTCTTTTTTTAATTTTCCAAAAACTTAATATATTATACCCAACACGTTATTGTCAATAAATTACTAATATATTTGTCTAGAAATTTTCCATTTAACCATCCTCATAGCTTCTATGGTTTCCGATATCCCAAAACACGAAAGGCCGATTTGGGCCGAGAGAGCGAGAGAGAGAGAGAGAGAGAGAGAGAGAGAGAGAGAGAGAGAGAGAGAGAGAGAGAGAGAGAGAGAGAGAGAGAGAGAGAGAGAGAGAGAGAGAGAGAGAGAGAGAGAGAGCGGACGGGATACTCTCTTTCACTAGAGGGACGGGTCGACACGAGGAGGGGATGGGGGCCCTGGTGGAGTAGGGCTGGGTGGACCGAGGGACTGTGAAAAGGGCCTCTAAGGCCTAGTCGCAAGGCTTCGCTCGCCCCCCTCCCCCATTGTTTAATGCGACTACTACTACTAGCTGTAAAATATAAAAAGAAAAGGATGAAACAACAAAAGTCTATTTACTTTGATATGTCATCTTTTTCTGTCAATTTTTCTCAAATTTCATAGACTGTTAGGTGACGTTTTCTAATGAACCCCGCATTTGAAATCAGAAAAAAAACCTATCAGAAAATAGGAAAACTGATAGGCTGTGTGTGGTTATGATATAAAAAATGAACACATTGTGGAGTGTGTTAATTATATATATAATTTTTTTTTATTATACATACTGTACAGTGTGTTTATTTTTTTATAATATGAAAAAAATTATCACACTTTTGAACGTTCAAAAATACTTCAGTTTTTGATCTATGAATACCATTCAAAAACAGACTTCTGTATTTTTTTCTAAAGTTTTATAATGTACTATTTGCCTTCGAGTTCCGTCTTTGAGCAGTGAACCTAATCCCACATTTTTTAAATAAGACACTCTATAATTTTGTAAAAGCAAAATTTGATCTCAGAATGAAAATGTGATGTTTTTCGAGAATATCAGGGTAGGACTAGGGCCAAAAGTTGTTGAAAACTTACTCAAAGCATGTGAAAATTCAAACTTGGAGTTTTCAGAAAAATTCAATTGATGATTAGAGCCAGAACTGGTTAGAACTGACTCAACGCTTGAATTTTTGAAATTTGAAATATAAAATTTTGATAAAATTCAATGCAAATCTTGAGAAATTCAGAGAAATAGAGCTAAAAATCAGTTCAAAATTTACCAAATTGTCTAAAAATGCAAATTTTTATGTTTTTAGAGAAAATCAGTTTTAGAATTAATTAAGGCAAAACTGAATTCTAATTTGTTCCACTAAGTAAGCATAATTTTTGGTCCAAATAAGTGAAATGTAACTATAAACGTTCAAAACAAAAATCTGATGTTTTCGACAAAGTCAGGTTAGGGTTAAGGCCAAAAATCGGTGCACAATTCCCACATATAGAAAAAACAAATTTGAAGTTTTTGGAAAAATTTTGATTATGTTTAGAGACAAATTTAGGTACAAATGATTCAAAGCCTTTAAAAATGCAAATTTAGAATTTTGTTCAAACTGTTTGCGCTAAAATAGATAAAAAAATAAATTTTTAAAATTCATATTTTGATGTCTTTAGAGAAAACTGGGTTTTAGACCAGAAGAAATCAAATTTAATTCAAAACTGTTAATTTGTTTCTATTAGAATAAATAATTCTTGGATCAACACAAGTAAACTTTGACTGGAAATCCCTCAGAGTTAAAATATCGTATTTTTTTTCCTTTGTGAGAAAATCAGGCCAAGAATCATAAAGAAACCACTCAAAGCATATAAACGTAAAAAAATTGGAGTTATTCGAAAAATTCAGGTTATGTTTAGAGTCAAAGTTGGTTAGAAATAACTCAAAGCCTTACAAATACAAACTCGGAATATTGGAAAAATTTAGTACAAATTTGGAGACATTCAGAGAATTAAGGCTAAAAGCGGTTAAGTATAAGATATCAAAAACTAGTAGAGTTAGTAAGTGGGTTAAAAGGAGAAAGAATTGAAATTTTTGGAGCATTTTAATTCAAAATCGTTTACTACATTTTTTAAACATTTTATGAGTAACTAGATAATTGACAAAAACTACTAACAAAAGAATTAAACATATACATTATACGACACATGTTTAAAATTGGAAGAAAAACGCATACATGATAGCCGCAAAAAAATTTAGGGTGTCCTACTTAAAAAATGTCCCTTTATTTTCACTGCTCGAAAACGAAACTCGTCAGTAAGAATTTAATAGTTCCATATAAATCTTTTAAAAAAACATGCAAATCCTTTATATCAAAAAACAAAAGGTATACAAAGGACGTTTAAATATATGACAAAATAAACACTCTTTACCAAGCGGCAATAACTCCATAGATAAATTTTACAAAAATCGAAATTTCTTTTAAACTACTCTTTACGGTCTTGAAAAAATTAAGTTAACGGCACTATAAATTTTATCCTTTTTTAAATAATTCGAGGGAAATTAGATTATAGTAAACTCTATATATACAATGATGAGTTTATTACCATTTATGTACTCAATCATATCAAATCGGATATAAAATTTGCTTCCAAAATCATATGGATAAAAATAAATATTATCTCTAAGGAAAACTTTTACATCTAATTTACTCTCTCTGTCTCTCTCTCTCTCTCGGTCTCTCTCTTTTTAAAATTCATCAAGTTTAATCTTCACCAGAGGCTTTAAATTCGGATTTGACGTATATTATATTGTTTACCTGTCAAAATAATTTGTTTGATCTGACAAGCGATTCAAAACTGAGAAAGAAAAGTGGTTCCAAACAAGAAAGAGTTGTCATGAAAACTATAAAAAATAAAAAAATTAGCCTTAATTTTGGACCACTGACCATTTTTGGAAGGCTTTAAATAGTGTAATTAAACACAAAATTGGAAAAATTAAAACATTTTTGTAATTTTTTATGAGTTGTTTAAGTGCATAATTGTGAGCATTTCCAAGTAATTTAAATAGTTTGAGATAAAATGTTATTAAAGAGAGTAAAAATGAGACAAATAGAATACAAGTGGTAACACGAAAGTTATCTAATATTTCTTCTATGGAAACGTGGGTTAAGAACTAAAATATCGCTGAGCGAAATGTCCGGTACTTTATGAGTGGTTTAAGTACAGAATTGTGAGCATTTCCAGGTAATTTAAATAGGATGAGATAAAATGGTATTAAAGAGAATAAAAATCAGACAATTAGTATACAAGTAGTTACACGAAAGTTGTCTAATATTTTTTCTATGGAAACGGGGCTTAAGAAGTAAAATATCGCTGAGGCAAAGGTCCGGTACTTTATAAGTAGTTTAAGTACAGAATTGTGAGCATTTCCTGGTAATTTAAATGGTTTGAGATAAAATGTTATTAAAGAGAGTAAAACTGAGACAAATAGTATACAAGTGGTAACACGAAAGTTATCTAATATGTCTTCTATGGAAACGGGGCTCAAGAACTAATATATCGCTGTGGGAAATGTCCGGTACTTTATGAGTGGTTTAAATACTGAATGGTGAGCATTTCCAGGTAATTTAGATAGTTTGAGATAAAATGTTATTAAAGAGAGTAAAAATGAGAAAAAAAGTATACAAGTGGTAACACGAAAGTTATCTAATATTTCTTCTATGGAAACGGGGGTTAAGAACTAAAATATCGCTGTGCGAAATGACCGTTACTTTATGAGTGGTTTAAGTACAGAATTGTGAGCATTTCCAGGTAATTTAAATGGTTTGAGATAAAATGGTATTAAAGAGAGTAAAAATGAGAAAAATAGTATACAAGTGGTAACACGAAAGTTATCTAACATTTCTTCTGTGGAAACAGGGCTTAAGAACTAAAATAACGCTGTGGGAAATATCCGGTACTTTATGAGTGGTTTAAGTACAGAATTGTGAGCATTTCCAAGTAATTTAAATAGTTTGAGATAAAATGTTATTAAAGAGAGTAAAAATGAGACAATTAGTATACAAGTGGTTACACGAAAGTTGCCTAATATTTCTTCTATGGAAACGGGGCGTAAGAAGTAAAATATCGCTGAGGGAAAGGTCGGGTACTTTATAAGTAGTTTAAGTACAGAATTGTGAGCATTTCCTGGTAATTTAAATGGTTTGAGATTAAATGTTATTAAAGAGAGTAAAATTGAGACAAATAGTATACGAGTGGTAACACGAAAGTTATCTAATATGTCTTCTATGGAAACGGGGCTCAAGAACTAATATATTGCTGTGGGAAATGTCCGGTACTTTATGAGTGGTTTAAATACAGAATTGTGAGCATTTCCAGGTAATTTAAATAGTTTGAGAAAAAATTGTATTAAAGAGAGTAAAAATGAGAAAAATGGTATGCAAGTGGTAACACGAAAGTTATCTAACATTTCTTCTATGGAAACAGGGCTTAAGAACCAAAATAACGCTATGGGAAATGTCCGGTACTTTATGAGTGGTTTAAGTAAAGAATTTTGAGCATTTCCAGGTAATTTAAATAGTTTGAGATAAAATGTTATTAAAGAGAGTAAAAATGAGGAAAATATTATACAAGTGGTAACACGAAAGTTATATGATATTTCTTCTATGGAAACGGGGGTGAAGAACTAAAATATCGCTGTGCGAAATGTCCGGTACTTTATGAGTGGTTTAAGTACAGAATTGTGAGCATTTCCAGGTAATTTAAATAGTTTGAGAAAAAAAGGTATTAAAGAGAGTAAAAATGAGAAAAATGGTATGCAAGTGGTAACACGAAAGTTATCTATTATTTATTTTATGAAAAAAGGGCTTAAGAACCAAAATATCGCTGTGCGAAATGTCCGGTACTTTATGAGTGGTTTAAGTACAGAATTGTAAGCATTTCCAGGTAATTTAAATAGTTTGAGAAAAAAAGGTATTAAAGAGAGTAAAAATGAGAAAAATGGTATGCAAGTGGTAATACGAAAGTTATCTAACATTTCTTCTATGGAAACAGGGCTTAAGAACTAAAATAACGCTGTGGGAAATGTCCGGTACTTTATGAGTGGTTTAAGTAAAGAATTGTGAGCATTTCCAAGTAATTTAAATAGTTTGAGATAAAATGTTATTAAAGAGAGTAAAAATGAGACAATTAGTATACAAGTGGTAACACGAAAGTTGTCTAATATTTCTTCTATGGAAACGGGGCTTAAGAAGTAAAATATCACTGATGTAAAGGTCCGGTACTTTATAAGTAGTTTAAGTACAGAATTGTGAGCATTTCCTGGTAATTTAAATAGTTTGAGAAAAAATTGTATTAAAGAGAGTAAAAATGAGAAAAATGGTATGCAAGTGGTAACACGAAAGTTATCTAACATTTCTTCTATGGAAACAGGGCTTAAGAACTAAAATAACGCTATGGGAAATGTCCGGTACTTTATGAGTGGTTTAAGTAAAGAATTTTGAGCATTTCCAGGTAATTTAAATAGTTTGAGATAAAATGTTATTAAAGAGAGTAAAAATGAGGAAAATATTATACAAGTGGTAACACGAAAGTTATATGATATTTCTTCTATGGAAACGGGGGTTAAGAACTAAAATATCGCTGTGCGAAATGTCCGGTACTTTATGAGTGGTTTAAGTACAGAATTGTGAGCATTTCCAGGTAATTTAAATAGTTTGAGAAAAAATTGTATTAAAGAGAGTAAAAATGAGAAAAGTGGTATGCAAGTGGTAACACGAAAGTTATCTAACATTTCTTCTATGGAAACAGGGCTTAAGAACTAAAATAACGCTATGGGAAATGTCCGGTACTTTATGAGTGGTTTAAGTAAAGAATTTTGAGCATTTCCAGGTAATTTAAATAGTTTGAGATAAAATGTTATTAAAGAGAGTAAAAATGAGGAAAATATTATACAAGTGGTAACACGAAAGTTATATGATATTTCTTCTATGGAAACGGGGGATAAGAACTAAAATATCGCTGTGCGAAATGTCCGGTACTTTATGAGTGGTTTAAGTACAGAATTGTGAGCATTTCCAGGTAATTTAAATAGTTTGAGAAAAAAAGGTATTAAAGAGAGTAAAAATGAGAAAAATGGTATGCAAGTGGTAACACGAAAGTTATCTAACATTTCTTCTATGGAAACAGGGCTTAAGAACTAAAATAACGCTGTGGGAGATGTCCGGTACTTTATGAGTGGTTTAAGTAAAGAGTTGTGAGCATTTCCAAGTAATTTAAATAGTTTGAGATAAAATGTTATTAAAGAGAGTAAAAATGAGACAATTAGTATACAAGTGGTAACACGAAAGTTGTCTAATATTTCTTCTATGGAAACGGGGCTTAAGAAGTAAAATATCACTGAGGTAAAGGTCCGGTACTTTATAAGTAGTTTAAGTACAGAATTGTGAGCATTTCCTGGTAATTTAAATGGTTTGAGATAAAATGTTATTAAAGAGAGTAAAACTGAGACAAATAGTATACGAGTGTTAACACAAAAGTTATCTAATATGTCTTCTATGGAAACGGGGCTCAAGAACTAATATATCGCTGTGGGAAATGTCCAGTACTTTATGAGTGGTTTAAATACAGAATTGTGAGCATTTCCAGGTAATTTACATAGTTTGAGATAAAATGTTATTAAAGAGAGTAAAAATGAGACAATTAGTATACAAGTGGTAACACGAAAGTTGTCTAATATTTCTTCTATGGAAACGGGGCTTAAGAAGTAAAATATCGCTGAGGGAAAGGTCCGGTACTTTATAAGTAGTTTAAGTACAGAATTGTGAGCATTTCCTGGTAATTTCAATGGTTTGAGATAAAATGTTATTAAAGAGAGTAAAACTGAGACAAATAGTATACGAGTGGTAACACAAAAGTTATCTAATATGTCTTCTATGGAAACGGGGCTCAAGAACTAATATATCGCTGTGGGAAATGTCCAGTACTTTATGAGTGGTTTAAATACAGAATTGTGAGCATTTCCAGGTAATTTACATAGTTTGAGATAAAATGTTATTAAAGAGAGTAAAAATGAGACAATTAGTATACAAGTGGTAACACGATAGTTGCCTAATATTTCTTCTATGGAAACGGGGCTTAAGAACTAAAATATCGCTGTGGGAAATATCCAGTATTTTCCATTGTGACGTAGGGTGTATTTTCCGTAGGCAGAAAGTGACCAACTTGGCTGTGAAATTTTAATAGAAAGGGATGGAGTGACAAAAGTGTCACTTACCCGTTCTGTGACTTTCTGTTTTTTTATTTTAAGAGCTCAAAAACCCATTTCTGAAAAATTTTATGTCCACTATATAATTGGCAATAACCAATAAATATTGACTTTTTTAAATCAATAAGTAGAATAAGAGATTTGACAAGCACAGAATAAGCTGGGCTTGTCAAATTTGTTCTGACAGATGTCACTTTTAAATGAAAATATACACTTTTTTTAACAAAAAATAAGATAAAGTATTTAAGAACATGTGTTTGTTAACTTTGAATCTGATTAGCCCATCTTATACAGAGTCAAATAATCAAAACTTCTTTTTGTGTGTAAACCGTCTCTAGAACTAATAATTAGTCGGCTAGATCCATATAAAGAATTAGCAAAAACAAATTTTTAATAATTCTTAATTGGAATCTAAACTATTTTCCGGGCTTTGAAGCCCGAAAAACTTTCTTTATATGAATTTCTAATTTAAAATTATTTTTAGTCTTATTCTCAGTGCGTTGAATGGTTGATGCTATCAGACAACGAACAGTAAACAACGTTCAACAAACTGTATCAATGTTAATTATTGACATCCAGCTTAAAAGATGAAAAAAGTTAGCTTGTGGTATTCTCTTATCTTTTATGAGGGGTCTGAGCAAATTTTAACAATTAGAAACATTATTTAAATTGTAATTTAGATAGTACGCGAAATATATAGACAGGCTACATCGAAAAATTACCCCCGTTTGCTATTGACATGAGGATACCAAGTGGGTCAAAATAGCAAAATAATATGCCAAATACTTTTTTTGAGGTCAAGTGATATAATTTTGATTAAGCTTATACACGGTAAAAACTAAATATTACCAGTTTGGAAAACTTTACTATAGTTAATAACTATAATTTGACTTTTTAATAATTTTGTAAAATTGATTTAGGACATGTTTATTGTTTAAATTACATAAAGCACAGCATTAGGCTTTTTTTTCGTTATATAATTTTTTAAGCAAAATTTTTATAATCTCCAGGAGCTTCATATTTTTGCAAAAAGTCTTGCAAGTCAAGTACCTAATTATTATTTTCTTCCACTCTAACGATTTCTTCAGTATGGTAGAGTGGGATCTTATCGAGGATCACGGTATAAAAAAACTACGTAACTTTTAAAGATCCAAGTAACATTGAACATGATCTTCATGATCTTGAACGATGAATTTTGAGAAACATAGCAAAAACTGTGCCATAATGAGAGGAATCAGACATCTAAGAAATCTGATAACCAGAAAACCAAAGAATTGTGAAACACTAAGTGAAAAAACATATAGATAAACTATCTTTTTCTTAATGTCATTACTTGTAGAGTAATGAAAGAAGACATAGTTTTAAATAATGAATAACGAGAATAGGGAAAGAAGAGAGAAAAGGGAAATCAGAGGCTAAATATGAAAAATTGAACCAAAAAACAAATCAGTCCCAAAAAACAAATCGAGTCCCAAAAGAATAAAATAACAGAAAAAACTCAGCAGCAGTCTGAAGGTAAGAGTAAAATATGACTATACACCACCTTGCTTGAACTAATCAGGAAAAATGATTGTAAATTTTTTTAAAAATAAAAAAAAAATAATGTACGAAGAAAAAACAAAATAAATGCATGAAGAACATTTTCATTGCTTCAAGAGCAATACTCAAATATAAAAAAATCTGAGCAAAAACTACAATAATAAAAGCCATAATAAAAAATATATACAGTGCTTTTTTGTAACGCGCAACATAGTATTTTACATGTTATATTTTCGAACCCATGTTGAGTGGTGATCTATTAGCACCAAAGCTATGAAACTTGGCAAAATTAAAACTGAAGGTTATAATTTTACCCCTCCTGGCCAGTTAGGTCTTGAAGATTTCGAATAATTTGTAAAAAGTAATTTATTTTCCAAAAAAATGTGTCTTTTTACTTTCCTCGTAACTGTTATGATTTCATTTTGAGCAGGTGCCTACCAAGTCATGTTACCACTAACTACCATGGTAACAAAACAAATTTACACATTTTTTGAAGTTCAATGCTTAAACCAGTTCCATTTTTTATTTTCAACCGATCTGGGACTTTTGGAAACACATCTGGAACTTTTGGAAACTCAAGTGCAAAGAGTAAAAAATTAATAATTACACGAATAGTACAAGTTGTTTTATTCCTCTTGATATAAAAGCTTAGAAATAATAGCGACAAAGCGTTCTAAATGCCAAAAACTCATGCCATTTTACCTGCATTTGACATTTACCTGACATGCAAAGTTGAATACCCATAGCTACGAGGAGAGAAAAACCACATTAATGGAACAAGTTTCAATAAGAAATAACCACCAAGACAGTGATTACAAGGAAGATTAAGCGAAGCTAAACGTATAAAACTTAAATTATGCATACGGAAAAATTGCATGGAAAGAAACAATAATGCAGTCGAAGAAAAAAACAGAAAATAGCATAGAATAAAAAATGTTAGTTCAAATGATCGAAAATTAAATATTAGAAACAAAATGCATGAAAAAGGTTTTCACTATAAAATAATTGAAAAAGATGACTGCAACGAGATAATTAAATGTATAAATAATATAATGCAGGGTGGACAAACCCTCAAATATTTTGTATTTTTTTATTTTTTTATAAGTGAAAGTAATATCTGGCAGTTCAAAATTGTGTGCTTTTCCACGTCAGAGTACCAAAACAATAAAATAGCGAAAAAACTGAGCAGCAGTCTGAAGGAAAAAGAAAAACATGAACACAAACCAATTTATGTGCAGAAAAAAGAACTCGTATACGAACTTTTAGTACATGGATTTAAAGAGTTGTGGATAAGAGGAACTAGAAAAAATGCTTGAACTAAAAAAAAAGAACAAAAAGTACAAAAAAGAGACAAAGGAAACCCTTCAGGATTACTTTAGAAGTGCCATAATAAAAAAAATATGTATAAACCTGAGCAGAAATCAAACTAATGGAATAAGTTTCGATAAGAAATAACACACAAAACAATGATTAAAAACATGATCAAGAAAAGCTAAACGTAAGTGTAAAATTCAAATTATGTATACAGATACAATTGCAAGGAATGAACCAATGATGCAAAGGAAGGAAGAAAAGAATAAAACAGCACAGAACTAAAAAAAAATAGTCCAAACGATCGAAAATCAGATATTGTATCAAAATTACCGTATATACAAAATAATGCAGGGTGGACAAACCCATCAAATATATATATATATTTTTTATTTTTTTAGTAGTTCAGAATTGTGAGTATTTCCAGGTAATTTAAATAGCTTGAAATAAAATGTTATTAAAGAGAGTAAAAATGAGACAAATAGTATACAAGTGGTAACACGAAAGTTATCTAATATTTCTTCTATGGAAACGGGGGTTAAGAAAATCGCTCAAAAACTTAAAAAAAAATTTCCTTCAAGATAGTTTATTTACGTAGTAACACAAAAGTTATCAATATTTCTTGAATGTTAATGAAGCTTAAGAACTAAATTGTCCCATATTTTCTATGGTGCTTAATGGAAAAAATTACTAAGTTGGCTGCGAAATTTTATGAGAAAAGGTTAAAGTGACGACAAAATTGTTATATATACCTAATACTTCATACTTTTCTGTGAAAAGACTTAGCTATATTTTTTCATGGTATAAATTTCGGGTTGCGAAAGCGCGAACGTGATTTATAACACTCGATGATTGATTATTGATACACTGTCAATTTTTGGAGTATCTGTATTTTTAATATTGTTCCTTATGATATCATTAATCTCAATTTCGCCTAAGGTGGAAAACTTTTGTTTCTCGATGGGATTAATTCCTTCTCATCATCCAAATTAATTAAATTGATCTCGAGACGAGATAAAGCGTCAGTGTTTGTTTTACCTTTTAGATTGACAATTCCCAGACACGTTCTTAGAGTTTTAGTCACTACAATAATTTTGAATTTCAACGTCGAAATTAGCGACAAATATCTTGCAATTGTTTAGCCACGTTTGTAACCAAAAATTCAAGTTAATTTATTTTAGTATAGTTTAGCTACAGATATTAGTAGGTAGATACTATTTTTATGTGCTGATTGAAGTCACGTAGTCACTTTAACCGATCAAAAATCGCAAACAGTCTTCGCTATGTACTAGCATTTTGGTAATTTATATCCGTATTTGTCTACTTTTCAATAACTGCGGATCGTATTTTTGGCAATACTTGGCAGAGCTACAGCTTTTACGGCAAAAGTCAAGTTACAATCATGATCGTAACATTTTTATAACACGGTCAATTCAAAATTTGTATATAGATCTGTACGAACTTTTCCTTAATGGTGCAAGCAACGATGTTATATTATGTAATAGAGGGAGAAATTTTGTCAGTGCGAACAATAGAACGTCAAAGTCTCTGACCTTTAATAAATGTGTTTTGTAAAACCATAAAATCCTAAGTAAAACTTTAAAAAAGTAAAAAATATTATTATAAAACTGCTGTTATTTCTGCCCAATCTGTGGTGAATTTTTTGTATTAACGATGATTTTATTGAAGTTTATTGCCTGACTTAAAATACGAATTCTCTGGACTATTAACACAGTAAATATCTTTATTCTCAGTTCAATAAACTGATCGTCGATTGTAAAAAAATTAATGGAAATTTAATCTGAAACGCCGATATCACAATGGAAAGTTGCAATCTATCGTACTTATCGACGTTACAGCATTTCCTCTAATAGTATTATTCGTTTTATAACTGAAATTTACCTTAATTGCTAAATGTCGATTTTTTTGTTATTTAAAAACTGAGGGAAATTGCCCTGCACATGGTAGATGCAAATACATTTATGGCGGGTTTAAACACTTAACATAGACCCCACTCACTTATTTTTCGCATATCCTTACTTTTGATATATTTATTTTTTATATGTATCTCTTTTCAGCACATGTTGATACGAAAAAAATCTCAAAGTCAGATTTCTAAAGCCTATAATAAATAAATGGTTTATATGTATGAATTATGTCCTTTAGAACTTATAGGAAAAAAAACAACTGTTTAAAGGTTAAAATATATAAGCGTTTAATATAGAGATAAACTTCTTTTTCAATATATATAAATATGATAAGCAAAAACCCTAGAAAAGAGTCCAATTATGGGAAAAAATATCATATTGATAATAATAAAATTACTGGAATGCCTACGAATTTAATCTTGTCATGTTCCTCTCCCTCTCGGTGATGTATAGCCCATAACTCTAATAAAAGCCAATTTAATGAACATTTTGTTTTCTTGTTAAGAACCCAAAATCCTGGATATTTAAGTAATTGCGACTGTAAAGATTCTAGAAATATGAAGTTGACGTTTTTTGCAAAAGTGTGCAATTTAAAGACCAGTTTTTATACTTCTTTATGTATCAAGGGCATTGAGTAGATGTTTATGCCCTGAGACAAAAAAATTATCTAATATATGCCCGCGCGGGCCATAAAGTGCACTTAGTGCCCGTGCGGGCAGAGAGTAGAGATATTTGCTAACTAAGGAATTAAAACGCAATAATGAATATGAATTTTTAGTGTTTTATAATATTTTTTTTTCTTGACTGACAGAAACAGAATGATCCCCAATAAACGGTGCAAAGTCGACTACTGTATGTACACAACGATTCTATAAATTGCCGCCTTATTTATTTAAAAAATTGTACCCAATTGCGATTAAATCTGTAACAATGAAAGGATATTTACCTAACCTTTTAATGCTTTAACAATCGGTTTTGTTCGGGAAACCAGAATCAATCTCTATGGCTTCTTTTTTTAAGCTTGATTTAGAAAGTTTGAAAAACAGCAACATAAACTGACGAGTTTTATTTAAAACTTTATTTAGGCTTACCAATTAAAAAACATGGCAAATTCGGAAAGTGCTTTGCATGCAAATCCATAAAACCCCACGAGCCTCTCCAGCAGGCGACCACCAGGGGCGTAACGACGAAAATCGACAAGAGCGTGTCCACTAACCCGAGCACTGGGGTCCTGGAGGACTCGCTACCATTTTTCTGCGCCACCAAAGACACTTTTTGTATCTCGCCATTTACTGTTTTCTTGTCACTGTTGAACGCCATGTTTTTTCACGCGGGGGTCTAAAATGTTTCTACACGACACACACGTTTTTATCCACTTTATACATTAATTATTGACATCGTAAGTCATAAGCTAAACCGCAAACAGATAAATAATTCAATTATTGCAGGATCTACTATAACAGTCTAGGCAAATATTTGGAGTTTTGCTCGTTGCTAGTGTACTGCTAAACGACTGTTTTTAACTGACACATACGTTCTCAAGAGGGCTTCTTTTATCTTATATTGCGATAGTGATGAGATCCGGGAGACATGTACATACTCTAGTTTTCCAGGATTTGATACCAGTTTAATGACTTCCTTTGTGAACTCTTAATAACATCGTAAACCCAAATACTACCCCAATAAACCAGACAAAAGGTGAACTCGCCAAATAACAAAGGTGCCTTTGCAGATTTACCACATACGCCATTCACTCGTCTTGGCCCAATTTTAGCATCAACGTGTTAATTTAGTGTACGGCTGTTGTTGTCATGACATAGTAAGAGAAGCAGGGCGACAGCCACTATATAAGACGCATGGGAATATCACAACCAGCTGTGAATCCAGATTCAGGAAGTCGACCTTAATTAGGGAAGCCGCTTAGACAATGAGAAATATCGAAAATTACCTAGATAAGGGAAGGAATATTAATTGGCCGATCAACCGTATGATTTGCATTTGAATGTCGTGTAGCTTATGGCAAGAGAAAGCCGTAGACGGGGGGCTAATGAGTTTTAAGTTTACATGTGGAGTTAGATTTTCTCATTTGGACCTATCAACTAGGTACTTATTGCACGTCATTATAACATTGAATCGCGACGTCAAACTGTCAGTTAATGCATTTTACTAAATGCACGTCAGTTTATACAATCCAAAACATATTCATTCCAACACGAAGTTGGGAGCTTTGGTCAATCTAAAGCCATCACTCAGAAAGAAGTTTGTTGTTCAAAGAATAATTGCACTTTGATTATTCATCTTTAATAGAAACAGATGAAATCTTTTTTTAAAATTGGACAAATAAGTGCAATTCTTCTTGTATATATGGAATGTATATATAATATGGAAAATGTATTTCCATATATTTCCTCTAACTCTTCCAAATCACTCCCTGTTTGACTGTGAAATTTAGTTTAAAAAAGGACGCTTAGAACAGTTTTGAAAGGATAATTCCACCACAGAAAGATGCACCTACCACTGATAACGAACCAAAGCAACTGAACAAAGATGGCTACTTCGGTGTATCCGGACGTCATAGCAAAGCGTCAGCTACGTCTAAGTTGTAAAACTGAAAGACCTGTGCTTCGACTGTGTGGACGTCAAACCTAAGGGACCGGTCCAGTGGCAAATTTAGACGAAGGTTAAATTCATCCTCAAGAGACTAATGTTATGAGGAAATCTGGTCAAGGAGCAGAGAAAGGACTCCAAACCTGACCCGCAGAAGAAATCGTAGAAGTGGCTGATAAGGCTTCATTTCTACCGGTTAACATTCAGCACTCGAAAGCAGCTACCTAGCTTCTAGAGAAGAGGTTCAAGAAAATTGGCGTAGATGTGGCGCTCATCCAAAAACCCTGAAGCTCTAAGACGGGCCGCGTAGCTTGAGCATCACCAAGGGTAAGTTTATTGCCTGTAGTTGGAATTGTAAACCGAGAGAAGCTTTACTTGTCAGAAAAGACTTGTTGCTGTCTGAGTTCTGCACCATATGTAACGGCCTACATCTTTCATTATTTGAACAACAAGCCAAATGAAAGAATGAAGGAGCCCACAAGTTTTTTTCGGAGGAGTCCGGCGAGACGCGGTGAAAGAAATTTTTAGGAACTAGCAAACTTGTCAAATTTGCTAACTTTTCTTTAATTTTGTATAATGAAAAGTTCCTTTATCACCTACCAGGTCGGCTATTGAGCGTTCTGAATCTTACTCATTTGTGTTTACAGTTCAGGATCTACGTGCTAAGAATAGTCTACTTCACTCTCATGGACTTAACTGTTGTAATGTTTGCAGAATGATGAGAGCATACTTGAGTTTTTCTTACTGTATCCCTTTCTCCATTTCTTTCTTATCAGAGCACAGATATTAATTGTAACAACTCTTGTTACCACCGTGGTCTAGTTTAAATATGTACTTCGATCCTCTCCTCCTAGAAGTGACATGAAATAATATCATTCTGAGCGATGCTGCGGTGTTGTTTTAATTTTTATTTCCGTCATTAGATTAGAACTTCATAATTCTCACCGGTTAGCTAACCTTATTTAAACTCACAGGTTGCAGCATTCTAGAAGACATTTTTACACTCCACTAATGCATCAATCTCCTCCAACTTCCAGAATTCGGAAAAATTAGTTAGACTTTCAGCAGGACGCGTTGATGTCGTGCTTGATGGGACTTTTTAAGTCATCCAGATATCACCTATACAATTTCGGTATTTTTATTCTTATTCTGTTTTTAATGACATTAGGGAATAAATAAATTAGCTCCAAAGAGAATGTTAATTGGTTCTAGATCTGATATATTTATTTAGCGTACATTTTCAAAGTGTGCTAAAAAGGTAAAGTAGAAAAAAAAATTTGTAAGGTAACGAGATTTATTTAATAAGGGAACGAGATAGAGACTCAACTAAGTGTAGTAGTCATTTACTTGACTTTGGAACTGCAATTGAGGAGTTTCCAGCAAAAACTGCATACCCAGATTAGGCAAGTATTAATTCAAGATCATAAAGTTGTGGTAGACTTCAGTAACTCCAAATGCAGTTAAATAGAGTTAATTTTTTTAAGTGAAACTAGGTAATCACTCATAACCCTGTTAAAGTGCACTCTCCATTTTTAGATGGTAGGTAAAATAAAAAGCAACGACTACAAGATACAGTTTTTAAGAAGAAAAACCCAATGTTTGTTTTAGGGTGACTTTTACAAGTTCAAGTAAAACTTCAGATTGAAGATAAAACTCCGGATATAACCTATATTGCATTGCTTGCCTGCCAGGTAAACAATGCAATGTACATCAAGTCTGGTGTTTTATCTTCACTCTGTTTTCACAAGTTTTACTTGAACTTGTAAAAGTCGCCCTTAGTAGGATCCTGGCCGAAACGTAATGGTCCCTCAACATCCTCTGCAGCATTCAGCACAAGACCATTCAACTTCCTCTGTCCAACGATTTCTCACCTTCGTTTCCACCATCGTCGACGGCTCCGGCCAGGATGACGAAGAGGACCACAACTCGTCAGATCAGTTTCCGACATTTTTGTTAAATCTTTCGTCCAACCGCATCCGCTCGGGTGGGCATACCATGTCTGTAATACTGCTTCGAGCCCTGAGAGCAGTTGTCAAAATTTACTTTTTTTTTGCTCTTAACCACTCCCTTTTAATAATCTTCAATCCCGATGCCACAGAATCTTCGAGAGTTCTTCGGCCACCTCCCAGATGCCCGCCAACGCAAGTCAACATTTATTATGTGCCAACCCAGGCCCGCGTTAGTCCAGCACTCTAGCACAAGAAAAGATGTGTTACGGACATATTCAAGGGCCTTGACAAAGCAGCCCAACAACCACCTCTAGTGATATAGCTTCTTTGAATATTTCTACATTGTCTACTGGAATTGAAGTACTCATAATGCTGCCACCTGACTTCTGGGCTGGAACTACTATTTCTACTATCTAAATACTATTTTCAACAAAAATCCCTTGAGTTCCTAAGCAACATTTGGACCTTTTTTTTTCTTTTGGTACCTGGAAGTTAGCACCTGATGTGCTGGTGATTTATAACAAATTGCAGATTTTTGCGGATTTGCCTCTTACTGCTTTGCAGGATTTGTTAAGCAAAATCTCGGCCAAATATTAAGAAACTCACATAGGCCACCCCCCAGATATGAGGCATGAAATTAACTTTCCAAGCCCTAACTTTTACAAACTAGGCTCAAGTGTATTTTAGGTTCATCTTGCCTTTTTGTCAGGATCTAGTACCATATTTTATTATCCGCTGGGCTAAATCTCCATGTTGACTAATAATGTGTAAACATTCCTTTTATAATATTAGATATAAGTTTCTAATTTAAATAACAGACGACTGGCTGGGATTGGAGAACCTATAACAAGTATACGCATGTATGCTAAGGCTGTTGTTTGACTTTATGCATACATGCTAAGGCTACTTTAATCCCAGGCCTGCTATTGTTTTTCCTGCAACTATTGCTACTTAATCTAGTGTTTCTAACCCTGCTAGTCTGCTGGTTTTACTGCACTGCTCCTCGTTAAAATACTAGATACCTCACTTTAGGTTAGTAAACGAAATCGAACGAACCAGAAAACTGGTAGAAGAACAATACGTCTTTCGTCAAAAACAGTCACGCTTTAAAAAGGGTGCAGGAGATTGCTGATGAAGACAACGTAAGAGGCAGCAGAAAAAAATGCATCCTGGTAACAATAGATGTAGGCAACGCGTTCAACTCTGCTCCATGGAACGGCATCTTGGGGGAGCTTAGAACAACATCACATCCAGCTACCTAGAGGAAAGATGGTTATACGTAGGAGAAAGGAGAAAAATGAAAATGACAAGCAAAGTGCCTCAGGGATCAGTTTTAGGGTCAAGGCTGTGGAACGTCTACTACGGCGGCATTCTAAAATTACCGGTCCACGAACACTGAATCTAATCCGATACGCGGATGACTTAGGGATCGTTGTTGTAGAGAAGGATGCGACGTGGTTACAGAAAAAGGGCAAATAAACTAATGAAAGACGTAATAACGTGGCTGAGACCAAAACAGCTAAGTTTTGCCGCAGAAAAGACAGAGGTAGTTGTTCTAGCAGGAGGGAGAACTGTGAAGGATTTTGAAGTGAGGGTAGAAGACATTACATTCAGAGGCCAGGAATGTAGTAAGTACTTGGGTGTTTACCTGGATAGAGACATGACAATAGGACAATACGTTAGGACGGTGGCAAAAAAAGCAGGACGTGCCGTCGAAAACATAAACCGCATACTACCAAAAGTCGGAGGACCTAGAGAGGGAAACAGAAGAATACTGTTCACAGTCATGCAGTCCATAATCCTCTATGGTGCAGAAATATGGGGAAGGACGATGAAAAGAAACATCTACAAGAATATCCTATTAAGTGTGCAAAGGAAAGTCACGATACGAATAGCAAGCTCATGCAGAACAGCTTCAACCAAGGCCCCACCGATAATACCCACAATTCCTCCAATCTACCTGCTTGTGAAAGAGAGATGCAGCGTACAAGAATGGATTGACAAAAAAACTGCCAGAGAAATCACCCTCCGAAGATGGAAAGAAGAGAATACGGAAAAGGGCAGGTGGACTCGTACACTCATACCAAAGATAGAAGCACGGGTTAACAGAGGACACGGGGAGGTGACCTACTACCTGACTCAGCTAATATCAGGTCATGGATGTTTCCAGTCGTATAGACATATATTGCAACAAGACAGATGCCGGTGAGCATATATTCTTCGAATGCAACAGATGGGAGATGTACAGAATGATAGTAAATAACACCAAAAATATTGTGGGAAAGATGCTGGAAAAGGATGAAAACTAGAATGGCGTATGTAACCTATCTAAATCTATTCTAAAAACAAAGGAAAAAGACATAAGGATGCAAGAAGGGAGGTAGACAATTGCAAGCACTACACCACAAATAAGACACCCTCTTTGACGCAATACAAGTTGGAAATTCTAAATAGAAAAGCATCAGTGTCACTGGAGTGTGGTTTTAGTGGGTAGGGCGCTCCTAGGAGTCGAGGATGCGAGTCCCACACATCGTGCGTAAAAAGCATTTCCAAACTTCACGAAAAAAACTAGATACCGCACTACTCCGACACAGTGCCGCTGGCCCTACTAGAACCATCTCTACACATTGCAAGTGAAACTCCACTGTAAAAACAAGCACACCATACCATTTGAGCTTCATAACACACCACACACGTGATTCTGTTCCATTTCCTTATACAAGCACTGCCTTTATCAAGCTTCTAGCTTGATGGGTTTATTGCTGTTTATTATTTCTGCCCAATTGGATTATGAATACAAATTAGTGTGGCTCTCATTATCTCTTAGCATATTTGTGACCGAGGATCGCCATCTGGAGCCCTAACAGAGTATGTAAACACTTAAGTTCGCATATGAGGCCAGGCATGTCTCCTCCAGCTGCTCATCCATCTTAGTTCGCAGAGACGGAATATTAGGGCAAGATATTTGGCTTTTTTTCGGCCTTAAAATGCTAAAAGTAAAAATCCAGTGTACTCAGAAATACGGGTGGGCAAGCGGTTGTGGCTATCAACCAGAACTGCACTATCTTTCATGTCGTTTAAGAGGTAAGAAACCAGATCAACCGTGCCCATGCCACCTGATGCATTATCCCCCTCGGACGTCATCACTGGACTCAGGGGCTGAACCACCATGTTTTTCTCAAGTCCCCAAACTGAGCCGTTCCTTCTTCCTCCCTTATATGGCTTCATTGCAATTTGGAATCATATGGCCGCACTCATAACCCTGTTAAAGTCGTTTTAAAATTGAACACACAAAATTGAGTCTAAAACTGGGCTTCGACACTTTGCATTTTTGCAGGGTAGGTAAAATAAAAAGCAACAACTACAAGGCACAGTTTTTAAGAAGGAAATCCCATGTTTGTCTTAGTATGATCCTGGCCGCAACGTAATGGTCCCTTAACATCATCTGCAGCATCATGTTCTTTTCCACCGTTCCCACCATCGTCGCCGGCTCCGACCAAGGTGACGAAGAGGACCACGACTCTTCAGATCAGTTTCCGACATTTTTCAGACCTACAAGTCCCCAGACTGAGCCGTTCCTTCTTCCTCCCTTATTTGGCTCCATTTCAGTTTGGAACCATATTGCCGCTTGTCCTAAGTTCCAAGCTTACAGCGTTATCGTGCCCATATAGTCACTAATCATGCTCAATAGACCCTTCAAGTAATGCCCTTAATGCTCGATGTCTCGAGTAGTCGTTATCAATTTTGTGGAGTTTCATGGTCATGGAGTGACCAAGCGCGTAAATCTGCTGCCAGCGAGGAGTTTCCTCAACTGAGAAGTCTGAGGGATTTCATTCGATAATTTGAAATATAACATGGCACCGCCTTCCGTCTCAGTCCTGCACATGTTGAAAAATTTCCCTTGCCATCCGTTTTGGGCCATCCTCCAAACTAACAAAACTCCCTACTCTAACTCCTATTTAGATTTTCCTCCAAAACGCCACTGAGATGCTTTGCACTGAGGTAGCCCTAAATCAAAACCCTGTTTTTACTATAATCAGTATCATGTTTCTCCTTGGGCTCAGTTTTTTCCCTCAAAAAGCCAGCTGCAGCCCGAAATTCTCTCAAAATATCCATTTCCTCGGTGAGATTTTTCTGTTTCTTATTTGAGTTTTCCAAGTTCATTTTCAGAGAGCAAATTGTTCGTTTCAGTCCAACACCATATGAATCCCCTGTCAGGGTGTTGCTCTCACGCTCCAAGTTCCCACCTTCTTCTTCTTCCAATGCGTATCCACTAATGGATGTTTGCGATAACATTTTCCATTGCTTCCCTATTCCTTGCGGTGTATATCAACGACTGCACATCGTGTAGGCCTGTCCATTGTCTGATATTTCGCAGCCAGGAAATTTTTTTCCTTCCGATCCCTCTCCGGCCTTCGACCTCCAAGTTCCCACCATCAGCCAACAAAGCACTTCTGACTCCCCAACCTGGTTCTGCAGCTCCTCAGTCTTATTGCACTGCAGTTCCCTGTTCGGTCAGAAGATTCCACATATTCAGTGTGCACAGGACAGAGTAATTTTTCTTTAAGTGCCTTGATTGTCTCCTCCTGAGCTTACATTCTCTTCTGTAGTTCCGCGTCAGCCTCCAAAGCGATCTCCTCAAATGTCACATACCTCTTACGCAGCTTGTCATGGGTTTTTACTGGTCCCTTTTATCTAGTAAACTTCTAAGAGCTTTCATCCGCTGCTTCAGATCACTAAACCTATTTCCTCCAGATCTCTTTTCTCCTAGCCAGAAGATGGGTGTAAGATCCTATTTCAGTCCAATCTAATGAATCCCTATATATCTATCTCTAGAAAGCTTGGATAGACACCTATGGCAAAATGGTTTAAGGCGTTGGCCCACTAAATTTTTTTCAATAGTTAATTAGTACGATAACACTGAAGATTGAAAATGTGACCCTTGGCCAAATATTTTGTAATTATCTGGTTGGCGGGGACATCTCTTTAAAAAAAGGTTTCACAGCAAAGTTGATATTCTAAAAGATATAAAGCATATGGCGCTGAAGGGTTATTACTATTTTTCGAAGATTCATGGCTTGATGTAAAAATAGAATAGACCGCATTGGTAATTGTTGGTATTTATTACAACAGAAACCACTTGACAAAAGTCAGCAATACTAAAACTAAATGAAATTTTTAAAACTAAGTTATGATACCGTCCATGTAACTAAATATGTAAATATGTACCATTTAAGCAAATGAATACACACTAGCAGTAGGTACGGTTTAAACAGATTATTATATATACCAGCAATGGGTACCGTTTGTGCAGATGTAAACAATAACGAATGATGCAACGCACTGCAATCTTCACTAATCGATTTTAGAATCTAAAAACACAACTTGTACAGATTTTAGGAGGGGGGGGGGTAGGATGTCGCCTGCTCCTGCTATGTACAACACCTCACTTGTAAAGATTTCTCAAGCTTATGAGATGCAATAGCTAAGTAGTTCTTCACTTCATTACTTATTGATTCAGAAAATCAATAACAAAATAGTAAATGTTTTACTATGCACTCAAAAGGCTATAAATGCACAACTTACGTGAGAAAGTCTTCTTGGCTTAATTATCCCAAGCTTTGATCATTCCAGACCAGAGCATAGTGCAGTTATATGACAACAACAACACTCTACTGGGATACAAGGTGGAATAAACACAAATAATGTAATCAAATCACGTTAATTAAATGCACAACAGGATCCAAGAGCTCTGCACACGGGGGGGGGGGGGGGGCAGAAACAGAGAAAAACTGAAAAACACGTTTATCAATTAAAAAACAGGAAAAGAGAATCTGCAAACCATCGAGAATGAGCAGATAACAGAAACACACTCGATTCAGAACAGGAATATGCAATCAAGCAAAAACGAACACAAAACTTGCTGAACTACTGAGTTCGGTATTTTTTGATCGATATATACTGCTCGGGAGACAGCAATCTTTCACCTACGAAAACTGAATTTGAACTTTTTTTTCTCCTCGGTGAACGAATGCATTTATGCGATCTTTCACCTACAAGAAGTAAACTTGAACTCCTATTCACCTCGGTGAACGAATGCATTTATGCAGACATCGGCGAATCATTTTGAGCGATCCTTATCATTAATCCGTCGCGACGCTGCACAGCCAATGGAGATATCAGCAAACGCATACCGAGTCCTCGTTTTGTAGGGTAATAAAACTTTAATCTGGGTTATTTTTATTGCGACGGCTTTTTTTGAAAATGAATACATTCAGTACGATTTATTGCCTTTTTGTCTCGGGATGTTTGCTGTTTGAAGTCGTTTTACAATGTGCTTATTATTTCCTTCTTATGTCGGGTGTCCCCAACACTGGGCTTTTATTTAATTTGGTGAAAAATGTGAACAATCTATTAAACTTTGATTAGTAGGACCTCGTTCTCTCGGAGTATTTCGTTCTATTGCTCAAATATCGCATATTCCCCACAAACAAAGCAAGCAATCATGGTATAATCCAGTTATCTTGGAAAGCAATAGCTTTAATTTCCCCACATTTGCCGAACACAGGTACTCTCGGCGATATTTCATTAGTCGGAGACGTTAATGTGTTTTGAAAACATAGGAAAATGCTCGAGTCGAATTATTTAAGATAATGCTCGTTTCGACAAGCCTGAATTATAATTTTGCCGAGCACGAACTTTCTGAACTTCAAAGCATAGTTCCAACTTTAGCATTTGCATTAGTTTGATCAATTTTGATGTGAGTGTTTGAAAAGTTCAGGCACTTGCATTAATATTCCAGTTTATGTAAGAAGTGTACGAGATAGAAAGGAAATAGTGTCGAAATAATTAGGTTAAAATACAAAACTTGGCTAATGCTTTCTCCAGAGTCAAGCAACTGTCTGGAATGTAATAATAATTGAGCTCCAACTTCTTCATAGAGGCACTTTTCGCAGTCAATTCCGCCCGATAAATTACGTCAGGTTTTCGGGAAAAAGCTCAACTATCGTCCCAAAGTTATATTATATTTTAGCGTCCGCAAACAGGCTTATTCGAGGAAAGTGTCTACGTTCTGGTTTAATAGAGCAATTTGTCAAAACCGCACTGCAGTTGTAAAATGGCCCCCAAAGCGAACGGGTTCAATTCAAATTTGGAGTCGGGAATTCCGCGGCGAGCCGAACATTAGACCTTTCATTACAATTGCAGGCGGTATTGTGCCCTGGGACCACATGAAAATGCACCAACGAATTATTCCCCAAACTTATGGGGGGGGCCGGTCAAGGGACAATTCCGTGAAGTGGAAAGTTGGACGCCATCTCGTTAGTTTTAATTACCTCACTTTGTCACTGGTTTCTATAGCAAATGATTCCGGGTGATTAGAAACTCGAGATTTGGGTTATTCGTCCTCGATATTTTGGCCTAAAATTTCGGAAAATGAACGACAGGAAGACATAAATTTACTGCGTAAGTGTTGGTGAAGAGGGAATTAACTGGCGGAGCTGCAATAGCTAATATTGCGCTCCTAGGAGTTTTGAGCATAAATCTTGTTTATGGGATTAAATGGATGCTGCGACTAGGAGTGTTGGCTTTGTGGGTATGGAAATTGTAACCAGAGTTAGCGTTGTTCATTAGTAAAAATAATATTACCTGGCCATAAGTTTGAATCTAATGTTGATTAGTTAGATGACGCAAGTCCAAAACAGTACATAACATTAAAGGAATACAAACCTAGAATAACATCGGTTGCCAAAATTTATAACATTCTTTTCTCTACCAACCTCTGTTTTCAATGCGAACGAAACGAATAAGTGACCTGATGTCAAGGTGAAGATAAAATATTGGTGTTTCTTTATAGCGAAAAAGAAATTGGTTAAAGAATACGATTTATATTTTTGTGACAAATTGTGTATGAGCATGTGTCTATAACTAAAGATATCTGACAAAAATCTTCTCTTGCGATATATCTTCTCAAGCTTGCTTTATGCTTTATGCAGTACTTTTGCTAATTCTGCTCTTCTGGTAATTCCAGATGTGATTTTAGAAATAAGATTTTCTATAAAACAACTGTGTGTGTAAGGCCAAAGAAGTTTATAGAGGCTCTAAATTTCGACGTCTATAAAAGGCATTTGATTGCTTGATTTCATTGAAACAAGGACAAATTTTAGTTGTAAAATTGTTCCTGTGTTATAAATACATTACCAATTTTATAAGACTGTAAAGGCTTTCACGGCCGGTCAAAATACAATCTAAAGGGTTTTCCGGGCTTTAGACCCGTGGTCCAAAGGAATTTCTTCCTGACGTTTCGTTTACAACTTTCCGACGTTGACTGATTCGACTGTGGTGAGCTCCGTGGTATTTATTCCCCTGCCGTCGCGCTGCAGTGGAGGGACTGGGGTGGGGGTAGTGGTGGCGCGGGGTTTCGGCGCACTTGAAGTATGTCGTAGAACTCGCTTCCAGTCTGGATTTAGAAACGTAATTTCCTCCTTCTTGTTGAAATTGTTGTCGTGTTTAAAGGTCTCAATGTCCTCTCTCGATAGCCTCGGATAGAAACGGCGAGATTGATATAAGATATCCACCTAGTTGAAAAGGATGTCGTGACCTTCGGAGAGAGCATGCTCTGCTACTGCTGCCTTTTGTGTTTGTCCCAGCCTGCAACTCCTCTTGGGGAAATTCGCTAATCTAGAGAGCCGTATTTTTTTTTCAAAAGACAGTGAAGTATGGTATGTTAAATGTTGTTAAAAATATCGCAAATTTTAAATATAATTGTTTTGAAAAAAGTAATAGCTTTTTGAATCAAGATACTTTTGCGTGATAGCGGGGTTGTTGGCATATATAAAAAGTAATTTATTTCAGTTCGGTATAACATCCTTGTTTTTTTCGGGCAACCATTTTTCCACTAACCAAATTTGAAACTGAATTTAACAACTTTTAAATATTTAGCTACTAGCTACGTGCTCCTACAGTTCTAACTAGTCTCATCATTTGGCCTTTTCCTCTACCAAAGTAACAGGATAAAATTAAACTGCAGATTCCTGCGGAAAATTATATCTCAAATCTCAAATACACAATAACAATTTGTGATGATTATTAAAATGGCTTAGTTTTTCACACTTGAATTGATCTATCAACCACATTTTCTAAGCCTATCTATCCAAAATCTTATTCACTGAAATTGAAAGAGAACATAATATAGACCTCAAAAAAAAAATTCAAAACTATAAAATTTTCTATTTTTTGATAGCACCCTATAAGTATAATGATTGAAAATCGTGCGTTCTTTCCTCGGCAGAATGACGTCTATAAGTTTAATTTATCGGTACAGTAACATCTTAACCATCAAAGAGAAAATATTTTTTAATAAAAAAGAAACCATCTTAAAGTAACTTACAATTCAAAATTTCTTTAACAACACACAAGTTAAATTTTAAAAAGCATCTTAATCTGCAAATGAACTTTTAGCATCTTCTGAGAGAGCTATATGGTTTTTAACGTTTTTGACCCTCAAATTAGATAAAAATGGGTCAGAAGTAATTAAAAGTATCTTTAGAATTTCTTTGTTGGTTGCAGTTCGACTACCTTTTCGAACATACCGAAGTCGATAACTTCGGTAGTCCTCATTCCTGGCTTCCTGAGCCTGACAAGTAGCCAATAGGAAGAAAGAAAGCATTTAAAATTTGTTCTCAATTGATTAAAATTTTGTGAATTGTTACTGGCATGTAAAACCAGTTGTAAAGTTTAACAAAATGTTTACCTATAGCTAAAGCATATTCCCCAGATTTAGCTGTGTCTACAATTTTACCGCACGTGATTACTTCTGGTATTGTAGCTAATCTCAAAATTACTTGCAAGTCTACTACGGTTATTTCTGACACTGCTTCAGGATTCTGAAAAAACTTTCTGGATGTATTTCCTGTATTTGTGGTTCCAAACCCTTGTTGGGCATAATCCACTCTAATGCCCAATTTGTCACGTAGTTTTCTTTGAATTCTTATCTTATTTGCTTCCATTTGGGGCCTGGTTTCTGTATTGGTAGACCATCTCTGAAATGTCAGTTTATATTCAATATGAAGAACAAATTCCATGACTTTAATCCTAGCATGTAAAGTAGAAATACCCATTTTAATAGCTTCTGGGTTGAATGGCTTTTTTACAATGATTTCCAAGTTATTCATCTCTTTAGGCTTTGCGTTACAAATATGGCAAACTGATGAACTCTTGCAACCTGTAGCTGCTTGAGCTACCTTCGTATCCATCATTGTAGATAAAAGATTGTGACGAATTTGGATAACTTTGTTTCTCACTATTTCAGAAGTAGCCAGCAAACTATTTATGGAACCCTATATTCTATCCACAATCTCTTTGATTTTATTTGAAGACTCCTTTGTGTACTGAAACTCAATTGGGCGGCAAAACGTTTGCCGCCCAACGTCGTTGATGAAGTTCGGTCATTTTTCCATACCCTTTTGTTTCCAGAAGTAAAGGTACCACAGATACCATAAATAGGTTGGCGTCGGAAACTCCATCAAACTCACCAGGCAAATTTTGTTAATACTGGCTTTGGTTTGAAGAACCATCACATCCCCATTTTGAAGTTAAAGTGAGCACTTCAGGAACGTCTTCATTTAATAAACCATTAATAGATAATATTCTCGTTACTGTATGATCGACCAAACTTTACAATTGTATTTTCGCAGAAGTTGGTGTGACGATAATGCTGTCTACATAACAATATAAAAATATCTTCTTTAATTTTATAATGTCGAAGTAAAATTTCACAGCCGAGCCCTTTTAGAACATTTCTTAAGACTTCGTATTGATGCTTTGATAACTGAGCATCCATTAGCATAGCCAGAGCAACTTTGGTATCAATGCAACTTCTTTTTGTTGAGTTTTTTCTGCTTCAGCATTTAACTGTTCTAAGCAATAATTTTCATGAAGTTGCTGTACCTTGTAACGTTTAGCGCGTTTACTGCATTCACTAAATTCCTTCACCGGTCTTCCAGAACGCTTGTTCGAAACATCATACGCTAAATTCTCTTGCATTATGACATTGAAAGCCCCTTCGAGCCACAGAAAATGCTTTTTCAAATGCCTCTTGTTTTCTATTACACTAATTCCATTTTGTATTGAACACCCCTACGTACCTTTTCTTGATTTGCGATAAAATATATAAAAGTTTATCTTCTTCATAGAGCGGAAATTGCTGTCGTAAGAATTCAACTAGCTTATCACTTTGACGATTTTGTTGTAGGTACTCTTAGGTAAGCTGTCAAATATTTATCGAAATTGAACTCATCTTAATTAACAGCTAACAGATTAGTTTTATAACAGTAATCACTAGTAATCAGTAATAATAACCGAACTTTATTATTTACTGCTTTAATTTACCTTGGCAACTGTCAGCGCTTCTCTTGTTTTAACATGACATGGCCAACTAGATTCTGTATTTATGCTCAGTTTTTTACAGATCCTGTATTGAATTTTTTATACTTATTATTTGTAAACTTTACATTTTCAGAGTAAACATAAATATAATAATCAAATATAGAGGGTGTTAGGATACTATGGTGCCAAATTAAACTGATTATAGATCATCGAAAATAGGTAGAGTCTGTTAAATAAATGTGTATCCTAAAACCAACGGTTATAAAGATACAGGGTGATTTATCTAATTCTTAACACCTTTAATTTGGTTGTTTGTCAGTTTAAAGAAAAATATTAATTCCAAAAGTTGTAGGGCTTTATGCATATATTTGAAGAGAAATATTTTGGTTAGTACAAGGTGTTGCATAAGTCCGTGGAAAACTCCACTTAGGGTTTTTATAATAGAACGCCCTGTATATTATTTGACTGCTAAAGAGAGCTTATTTTCCTGGTTTCAATCGTATGTCACAAGTCACATTTTGGTCTATCAGTTCGTCAAAAATTGCAGGAAATCACATAAAAAGTAATTTTTTGAAGGAGGCAAATATAATACATCTTTAAAACCTTGAAGATAAGTTTTATTTAAATGCAACAGTTTACTCCAACAACAATCACCTGCTACAATAAGGAGTTTAAAAGCATTTAGCAAACAATATATGATTATATTTGTTCTGTGAAGGTAACGCCATAACAAATTGCTTAACTTTCGAAATATAATATTTTAACCTGACTAACTGATGAACAAATGACATGTTATATATTGTTGAAATCTGCAAAATGAATTCTATTTAATAAACAAATAATATACAGGATGTTTCATTGCAAAAAACCACGTTTGGGTCTGCTACATATTTATGCAACGCCCTGTATAAACAAAAAATGTTTTGCGAAATATTTATATAAAACCTTAAAACTTTCATATATAACGTTTTTCTTTAAAATGTTAAAAAAAATAAAGGGGGCTACCAATTTGATGAATCATCTTGTACCTATTTTATTACTCCATTTAAAAAAAAAACCCATATATGAAACAAAGCCACTAACGTTACAATTTACATAAATCAAAATTATAACACAGGATTTGGAAGAATCTTAAAGACAAACAGTTTTTTCCGAAAATCATCGATTTTTACCCACTGTGCGCCGTCGCGTCGAAACTATAAATTGAGTTTTCGAATTCTTTGAGTTCCAGTCTCAAACTGTGAGCCAAAACTCCGACTGCAACTTGACCCTTTTAAACTTCGGCTTCACTTTTTGTGTCTTTGTAGGAACTCGGTTGATCAGCTGGTGACCAGAATTTCATATATGCAATTCACTAACCAGTTGTATTACCCACTTGTCTGGAGAACAGCTTGGTAAAGGCCTTTTGCACTATATCGATGGGTAGTTCTTCAATTTCGGCCCAAAGAACGGAAAGCGAGGTGGTTATGGTGGCTTGAGCGGCAAGTATCCTGGTCTAGTAGAGGGGCTTCATGGGAACGGGAGGATTTATAGCGGCTTTTTTAAGTGCTGAAAAATATTCTAGATCTTCAGGTAGTCTTCATGGTTCTTCTTGAAAAGAATTTCCAATTCCTTATCCATTCTTTCCAGAACTTGTTCGTTCGTAATGCGGTCCATCCAGGAGATCTTTAACATTGGGCGGTACACCCACCACTCAGACAATTCCAGTCTCTTCGATGTTTCCTTGTTTAGTGTCCATCAAGACCATATAATAATACTGGAAAGACGTAACATCTCACCATTCTCACTCTCAAAGTCAAAGATAGACTTCGGGCTGTCAGCAGTTTCCTGGTTTTTGTAAAAATTGCTTCCAAAAAACATTTCCAAATTTTACTTCAAAATTTATTTAAATATCTTGTATTGACCATTCCACACTCATAATCCAGATAATTGAAACTTCTATAAGAAGAAAGTCCTGAAAGTGAGGCAGAAAGCAGCTGACAATCGATCTGTGTAGTTACTCGAAAAAGATTAACTGCGCATGCCCAAATTTTGACAATTATTTGAAACTTCCACTTTGCCAAGTTTACGCATCAACTTCTGTGCTGATATTTTCAATTCAGTACAAATACTTTTAATATTTTCAAGTTACTTGCTGAGTGTTTTATGTTCAATACCTGATTTATGCTGTCTGATATTTGAGCCGCGCTTTGTGAATAAAGTAACTTTCTTGTTTTGAGGTTATGTTCTAAAGTTTTTACTGAGTTCCCGACATGGAAATATTGAGTTATAAGTTTTATTATTTAAATATTTTTAGCTTTAAAATGTACCAACTTTTCTCTAAAAAAGTAGTTTTTTTTTTATTTTCGTTTTCTTTAGATTCAACTTTTCTGCTGCCAAATCTACTTATTTCTCATGTTTCTAAACCTCAAGAAGCGTTATGAGTGATTTTCTCTAAAATGTTCTGATGTTACTTTCTAAATTTTTTAGTTACTTTTTGAGTTCTTCCGTTCGAATTTCGTTATTCTCACAGTACTTGTTGAGTGTTATGCATTCTACTCCTAATTTACATTTTGCTGTCTGAAGTTTCTGAGCTTCAAGATGCTTTTAAAGTAGTTTTTGTGTGCTAACAAAGTTACTTTTTTCTAAGTTTTTTAAGTTATTATCTGATAAGATCCCAAGAACTGTCTATAACTTATTGTCTAAACTTTTTGAGTAAGCTGCTTGCTACATTTTGAGGTACTTTCTATGCGTCTTGTCTTTAAAAACCTTTACTAAATCAAGATGAATTGGATTACGCGTTTTCTGATCAAAATTTCAAAATAAATTAAATCGTTTCAAGTTGTCTTCTGAGCTATTTTTGCCTTTAAACCACATTTACAATTTACCATGAGTTTTTGGTCCTTAGGATGCTTTATCAGTCAGCTTTTCTGCTAATAGAGTAAATTTATGTAAAATTGCATTGTGCTCACGTTTAATATAATTTTTGTTGAACAATTTTCAAAAGAAACTTCATCAGTTTTTTTGAATTTTCTGAATTACATGATTTTTCGTTTTGCTTTCGCAAAACTTCGTTTTGACTAAACCATTTTTTAAGTACTGAAGGTAAATTCTCATTGTTTAAGACGAGATTTTGCATTTTTTTGAGGTGAAAGAGGACATAAAGAAGATAAAAAAAAAACACTTTGATTCACTCCAATCGGGCAAATCGTTTTAAAGTTACAGGCATTCAAATTTGAAAATTAAGAAAAATACTTTTTCATTTTACAGAAAGTATATTATGAAATTATGATAAATGTCACATTAATCTTGAACTTCGCTTTATTACTTGGAGTCTTCTAATCCAATGTCTTTTGGAATGTGTGTAGGTGATTTTTTCCCGGCAATTTAAATGTCCGATTCGATATAACCTCAATATTTTTAAATGTCACTCACTTTTAAACTAACACGTGGTGCACAGTAAACAAGCGCAATGAAATCTTTTCGACCATCTGCGAGATTTAGCCAACTGGGGAGTTACACTTTCGACCTATTGTGAGAGATTGATGTCCTCCGTATATAATAAAATATTAAATATATGTTTTAACCTCATCAATAGGTTTGCTTGACGATCTATATGTTTGTTTCAGTTCTTTGTCAGGATCTGATGAAGGAGACGCAGGGCATGGAGCGGACTCTGAAGAGTGCGGAGCTCACATTTCGAGCGGAACAGATAACGGTGCTGTAGCTCCAAATTTCAGTTCTATATCCCTACTTTCGTCAAACTACGATGGTACCGACTTACCGGAAACCGAGTACTCCGATTACCACTCGACTTCCGCTAATGAGAGCTCAGAGCAACTTTCCGCGAACTCGGGTGCGGCTTCTTCTTCAGGTGATGCTCAAGTTGCTGCTTCGTCGAGCCTCGTGACCTTGTTTCCTGCGAATTACCACACCGATTCTGATGCATCGTCGGAAATAACGCTTGTCTCATATGCTACTAAAGATCTAAACGGCGTTATTGACTCTGCACGGTCCGATGTGGCCGTTTACGGAGATAATGATTCGGAGACTTCCGAAGATCCGAACTTCGGTTTCAACGTGTCATTCACCAATTCGGAGGCGTCATTGGACCGCGAAAACTTATCGGATTTTTTGCCTTCTAACGAAGAACTTCTTGCCAGTCCATTTGCAGATGGGTCGGGTGACAGGCGCTCCAGTTCTGGGACGTCGGACATGACCCTCACCGACGAGCGCAATGATGCTGAGTGCAATTAATTTGTTTTTTCTTATTTTGTAACGCGGTTTAGTTTTTTCTATGTCAATAAAGAGCGTTTTTTGTATATCTAGACTTACTTTTATCACACACTATTGACGAAAACACTGAATATTTCTGTGTATGGCGTAACAAACAAAAACACCAGATAGAGTCCATTTCAAATAGATATTCATCTAGTAAGCTGAGAAATTGCATGGATATTGGGTGGAATAGGACGAATCTGTCAATTCCTCAGCCTGCTAGATGAATATCTATTTGAAATAATAATAAAAATAAACGGCTTTATTAATCAGTATCTATATACGGGGTGTTCGTTATGAAAGCCCATCTAGTTGGCTGTGAAATGTGAAAAGAAAAGGATGGAGAAACAAAGTCTATTTATTTTGATTATGTCATCCTTTTCTGTCAAAATTTCATAGCCTGCTAGATGAAGTTTTATAATGAACATCCCGTACATACATGTCCAATGACACACATACCCACACACTGGAAAACTCGCTAAGCTGGGACTGTACAATTTTTTCTAGAAGTTTTGAAAGCACAGGAAACAAACTAATTGGGCGAAGATCGCCGGCATTTTCCACGTTTCTCTTTTTAGGTATAGGTAAAACGACAGACTCCTTCCAAGCAGTTGGAAAGTAGCCTTCAATGAGGCAACTATTCATAATATGCGTCATATGGTTTACAAGGCCTGGCGACACAAGTCTCAACATGGTGGTAGTGATACCATTAGCACCGACAGCAATCGTGTTAATGCTGCGCAAATATTTGCTGGCCTCAACCGCATCCACGGTCCGGAAAGAAAATTTTGTGGCTGAGGTAGATCTACGCCAGACACCCCACTCTTGCACCGAATGTTGATGAGACCCAGGCCATGCCACAACTTCCGCACATCCCCCTGCCTCTGTAGATACTGGATATACGCCGCTTTCTCCCGACGGAGACCCAAATGTTGTCCTGGCTTGCTCAGTTCTTGACAAGATCTCTTGTTTTTGTGCACTATTTTCATGTATCCTAGTTCCTAGGTATTTGAAGTGATGGACTTGCTCAACCGTCTTATTGCGTATAGTCAGCTGACCACTGATGTTCCTTTCGGATATTATTAGCATTTTTGTTAAAATGATATTAATATTTAGCCAATAATCTTCGCTAAATAATGTTACTTTGTCTACCAGTCTCTGCAGACCTTTGAGGCAGCTTGCTATTACAGCAGTATCGTCGGCGTACCTGATGTGGTTAACAGTTCTACCATTGATTGCTATACCCGCTAGCTCCTCTTCCAATGCCTCTGGAAATACAAACTCCGAGTAAATAAAAAATGTCTGACTCCCTTCTGAATACTAATTTATTCTGTCAAAGCATTGTCATATTTTCCTCTAGAAATTTGTCCCCAATAGAGATTTGATATTATTCGGACATCGTGGTAATCAACGCCAAGTGCTTGGAGTAGGTGTATCCAGAAAATGTTCATGCTTGACATTGTCGAAGGCCTTACTATTATCTAGGAAGCATATGTAAAGGTCTTGGTTTACAATCTAGGCATCCCTGAAACAAGACATTCAAAGCAAAGATGTCCTATCTCGTGCCCATTCCGTTGCGGAATTCACATTGTGCATCTGATGTTTCAGCCTCACATTTTTTGTATATTCTAGTATCTACAATTTTTTATAAATTTCTTTAGAACCTGACTCATCAAACTTATTAGTCTGTGATCATCACACTTTGACGCTCGAGATTTGCTTGGGATAGGAACAAAGGTGGAAAGCAGCCATTCTCTGGGAAAAACTCCTGATGTATAAATGCTATTGAATAGATCCACTATGACACCGATTGAACGCTCATCCAGCGGTTTCAAGACCTCACAATGCACCTCATCTGGCCCTATTTCTTTACCAGATTTTGAGGTTTTGATGGCATACTCTACTTCTTCGTCGTTATTTCTGGAGCCCTCTTTGATATAGCTATATCATATGTCTCCGTTCTTTGGGAATCAAACAGTTGAGTTATATATTGCTGCCACAGTCTCAGTCTGGCATCGAAGTCAGCAACCAGTGGACCCTTTTCATCCGTCAGTGTACCAGTTTTCTTCTCTCTTACCACAACGGTGACTTCTTTTATTTTTTTTGTAGGCCAAACTGTCGTACTTCTGTTCTAATTCTTCAATTTTCTTGCACCTTTCAGTCATCCAGACGTCCTTTGTTATTCTTAACTTACTTCTAATTGTGTTCTGTATCTCCAGGTACTTGGTGTTATTCCTGCCTTTGTATCTCCTTCTTTCTTCCATCAGTACCAACATTTTCACTGTCATCCATATCTGTTTAGTTCTGTTCTTGCCCTTACCAATGCTTTCTTGTTGTGTTTTTATTATTGCTTTTTTAGTTTTGGTCTACTTTGCCTCTTCACCCAGATCACCAACATTTTCTTCCTGCAGTTTAAGGAGTATATACACTCTCCACAGCTGCCCTCTCCAATCTTGGCATTGACGTCCCCCATTACAATAGTTACCTGTCGTTTTTTGTAAGCTTAAGGATGTTCTGAAGCTCTTCATGGTTACCTCTACTAAAGCGGTGATAACGGCATAAGTTATATTCACATGGTTGCAAAACTTCGTTCTCATCATTAGCACAGTCCCATGCTTTGTTTGTTAGATACTGAGTTTATACTGCATTTTACTAAATAAGACATGTAAAAGAAATTAAATTTTTGTTTATGTAAATAACGTCTTATAAAAGAGCTGCCTTTTACTTTGTTTATACTGTATTTTACTAACTAAGACACTGTATATAAGGAAATTGAACTTCTGTTTATGTAAGCAATGTTCTATAAATCTATATGAAATACAAAATTTGAAAGCATTCTTCAAATGAAAAAAGTGACGATGTAAAAAAAAATAGCATTTTACATCTAGAATTAGTTATAATATGGCTACAAGGCGCAAAAAACAAACAATAGGAAATAAGAAACAAGTGGGGTTTCACTTGCCAAGAAAAAGAGATTTCCGTAGAGAAGTCTTCAATTTTTAGGAGTGCGATCAAAAGATGTAATTTTTAGGATGTTTAGGTTATTGAATAAATTGTCAGCGAAACATGTTTTAAATAATTCTTTCCGATGTATTGGTACTGTTAAGCGACCGGCAATCCGTAAATTTAAGTTATGTATATCTGGTCTGAAGGTAACTTTCTGATAAAGATATATTGGGAGCTTATGTTTGATGATTGTGTAACTCAGGCAAGTAAGGTGCAACTTGCGCCTATTAAACCTACTCAGCCATCTAGCTTCCTTCAGTTTATGAAAGATGTGATGTCGTTTGCGAATTCCAAAGATTAGACGTAGACAGGAGTTCTGCACTTTTTGAATTCTTCTAACATCGATCTGGTCCAAGCATGGACCATACACTACATCACAATGATTAAAGTGTGACAAAACGAGAGAGTCGCAAAGAAGTTTTTTAATGTCAGAAAATAAGATATGTCTGATTATATATAAGCCTTAAAGTGCTGTATGCTAATTTCAGTTTACCAGTAATGTGCTCATGAAATCGGAGTTCAGAGTCAATGGTCAGCCCAAGAGCTTTTGATGTGTTAGTAATCACGATAGGTGTGTCATTAATGCGTATCAAAAGTTCTCGTCGTATTGCAACTGATTTATGTGGCTCACTGCCAAAAATCGTAACAGATGATTTAGTTTCATTAATTCTAAGCTAATGGTCAGCACAGGTCGCAACAAATCGTTCAAGCTCGTCGTTGATAATTATATTAAACCTATCTATATCACCCGGATGAAAAGAACAATAAATTTGAGTATCGTCAGCGTATAAGCGGTAATTACAAATTTCCACACAATTGGTTAGTTGGCTGGTCTAGATAGTATAAAGTAGAAGTCCCAGAATGCTGCCCTGATGAATACCGACGTTAAAAGTTGTTACGCTCGAAGAGGAGCTATTAAGAACAACTCGCTGTTTACGATCATTTAAGAATGACGTAAAAAATTGAATAGTATGTTTTGAGAACCCTACGTAATGTAACATTGATATTAAAATTTCATGATTGAGTAAATCAAAAGCCTTAGAAAAATCTAACAATATTAAAACACTCACTTTACCATAATCCCAAGCTTGTATGATGTCGTCAGTCACGTCAGCCATTGCTGTAGCACAACCATGACCCCTGCGAAATCCTGATTGCTTTATTGGTAGTACTTGATACTCATTTAAGTGAGCTCGTGTTTGGCGTTCTACAATCCTTTCTAAAATTTTCGATAGAGTCGATAAAATACTTATCGATCGCAAGTCTTTGAATTCCTTAGGACGAGTTATTTTTATTTTGGGATTGCCTTGATGTGAGCTTCCCTCCATATTTGTGGAAAGTAGCCGCAATGTAGGCAGTCATTTATTATGTGTGTGATAAATGGAATAATCATGGGACAGCAAAGTTGGATTAGGATAATATTTATGCCATCAGGTCCGGCAGCCCGACTTTTGATTGAATTTATTATATCTAACACTTCACTCTCATCAGCACTTTTTAACTCAAGTTTGGTCGCAAAGTTCTTTTGTAAATTATTCCTATAATAAGTCAAAAGTTCTTGTTTGGGTGAATTAGAAGTTGTGAGGAAAGAAGAAAGGAAGCCACTTATCAAGTTGGCATCAGATAAATGATCGGGGATAATTTTATCTTTAGTTTGAATTACATTTAATTTCCGACCATTTGTCTTTATTTGAACAGTTTCTAAACTTTTGTTTTAAGTACGCCCTTTTTTCACTTCTGATGGCAAATGTAGTGTAGTTACGCTGTTGTTTATAGTAACTATAGTGATCTGTGTTTTTAGATTTTTTAAACCTTTTTAGTGCCTTGTCACGGAGTTTTTGAAGCAATTTAATCACATCAGTAATCCAAGGTGAATACTTATTGTTGCGAATTCTTTTAAATGTTTTTAAGTGTGCAAATTTATGAACTATAATTGAAATACTCTCACTTAAAAACTGCACTTTCATATCTATATCATTAGTATCATAAATATTCTCCAAGGCCACCTTTCCACTTCCAAATAAAATTTATCCAAATCTATATTTTTCAAATCCCTGAATGTGTAAATGGTGGGTTGTTGTTCCTCAGACGTATCAACGTTTATTTTTATGTACACAGGTAAGTGATCAGAAACTTGAAGGTTTAACACCCCTGAGTCAGTCACTTCATCTATGTGAGTGTAATATGTGTAGCAGTGTATCCCTGAGATATATGAGCAGAACTGAGGATCAGCACTACTCGTTGCCGATAGAGGGTAAAGGTTCAATATTCTCGGATTTATTTGATGAATGAATAATAATAATAATAATAATAATAATAATAATAATAATCATCTTTATTTCAGGATTGTGCATATGTAATCACATACATACATAAAATGAAATAACGTCAACACGACGGCACAAGCAATTAGCTAATACAATTAGCTACTGCCGTACCCCTTAAACAACTACCCTACTGCATATTTACAACTCTATCAAAGAACTCCCTAAGACTGTAAGGTTCAATGTCAAGTAACAGTTGATACACAGCTTTTTTAAATTGTTTTGTTGTTGCTAACGTCTTTGTTTTATTAGGCAGACTATTAAAAAGCTTAATGCTGCTGTAGAAGCACCACTTTCATATTGGCTTAGTCTATGCTTGGGTAGTATATAATTCTCCCTTCTCTTCGTATAAGTACTTTGTGGGCAATAATCATGAAACAGATGTCTATTCTTATAAAAAAACAATACATATTCTTGTATGTAAACAGCATAAGCAGTTATTAAATTGTTCTTTTTAAATTTTCCACGGCAAGTTTCTCTATATGCAACACCAGTAATTGACCTTAGTACTCTTTTTTGACATACAAAAATGCGATCAAAATGTTTTGAAGTTCCATAAAATATAATGCCATATCTCATGTGAGATTCAAAATTAGCATGATATAAAATTTTCTTAGTTTGATTATTTATATACCTAAATAATATGCGAAAAGTGTAAGCGACTCTATTCAGTTTACCAAGGACCAGTTCTACGTGTTGGTCCCAAGATAGAGTCTCATCCAGAATCACTCCTAGGAACTTAGTTGTTTTATTAAGCTGTATGTTTCCATCATTAATATCATCTGGTTGGTTTACAATGGATCTATTGGTTCCAAACACAATATAACTCGTCTTTGCTTTATTAAGGATTAGCCTGTTCTTGGAAAGCCAATCCTCCGTCAGCCTCATTGCTAGCTCTACCTTCTCAAGTAAAATGTCCTTGTTCACAGATGCCAAGAGATAACTTGTGTCATCAGCATAGGTTGTTATTTTGCATTCAATTCCATGTGTATATAATTCAGTTATATCATTTAAATATATTATAAATAGGAGCGGACCGAGGACACTTCCCTGTGGAATTCCAAGTGTTATACCCAATTGTTCAGAGGTAACTTTATTATTGCCCTTGCCTATTGCAACTTGTTGCTTTCGTCCTGTTAAGTAGGATCTTATCCATCTATATGCCTTGTTCCTGATTCCATACTTATTAAGTTTTTCTAATAGCAATACATGATTTAATGTGTCATATGCTTTTGACAAGTCCAAATAAATACCCATAGGTGTTTCGCCTTTATCCAATGATCCTAGTATATATTCTACAGATTCAAATATTGCCGTTTGTGTTGATTTAACTTTTATATACCCATGCTGAATATTTGATAGAATATTGTTGGCAGTCAAAAAGTTCATCATTCTATCAAACATGACTCTTTCAAAGATCTTTGAGAAACTCGAGAGTAGACTGATCGGACGATAATTCTCCAATTGAGACCCATCCCCTTTTTTATATACTGGTATGACTACAGCTAACTTCAACTTGTCTGGAAAAAATCCGTGTTTTAGTGAGTTATTAATTATATGTACTAACGGTTTAATAATGCAACCAATTACATACTTCAGTAGAGACGAGGATATACCATCATGGCCACTGCTTGATTTGTTTTTCAAGTCACTGACAATTTGCAGGAGTTCTGTTTCATCTGTCAAATTCAATGAAATTGATTTTTTACAATAAAGTATGTTGTTGGTAAATGGAACCTTGTCCAACTTTTTGACTCTGTACTAATATGTTTATTAAAATTATTTGCAACTTCAGTTTTACTCCCCTCCACCATAAGGTCAGAGCTATTCAATTTTCCAGATATTTCATTTACCATCTGCCACACACACTTAGTTTTATTGTCAGAATTCAAAATAGCTTTGTTGTAGTAATTATTTTTACGCTCTCTTAGTAAGTTATCATACTCTTTTTTCGTGGTACTATATCTGTTCTTATATGCAGAACTTAACCCTTTTAGCATGAATAGTATATCCAATTCTCTCTTGCAGTCTTCAATCTCTGCATCATCTTGCCAATATTTTGCCCTACTAAAGTTTCTCAATGGAACCCTAGTAACTGGAAAACAAAACTCAAACTCATGCTGCATTATTTTCATAAAAGAATTCCACTGCAAAACGACCAGACAATTCCCCACTGCATACACTGATTCCCAGTCATGACACTGAAGCCTTTCCCTAAACAAATTTTTATTGTGTTCATTGAAGATTATTCTCTCTGTGTAAGCTTGCTTAGAACATGTAAGAGTAATTGAAATCTTCTGACACATGTGATCAGAGATATGATATTCCAAAACTTCAGCATGTAAAGCCCCTGCATAATTGGTTAGTATGTTATCTATACATTTTTTACTTGTGCTAGTAATCCTTGTGTAATTATGCATGGTCTGCTTAAAGTTAAAAGAATTAATTAATGAAAGTAAATTTAGTGTCTTTTTATCAACAGACAGAAAATCAGTATTAAAATCACATCCAACAAACACAATCCTCCTCTCCGAGAAGCATAATGACAGAAGATTTTCCATGCCTTCCAGAAAAATACCGTAGTCACCCAAGGGCGCCCTGTAGATGGATACAACAAGAACCAAACTACCCTGGAATTGCAATTCACAGCCACAGCATTCAAACTGGTCCTCCACACTTAATAAGTTTATGTCTCTTCTTATTTTAGATAATATCTGTTCCCGCACAAAAATAGCACTGCCTCCATGGGCATTTTCTCGTTGCCTACAGAAACTTGTTGCTAATTTGAACTTCTGAATATGATGACATTCAAGTTGTGGTAGAGTTTTCCAGTGTTCAGTTACACAGAGCACATTGCAGGACTTATTATCTTGTAACATTCTTTCCACTAATTCACTAGAATTTCCAATAGACTGCAAATTTTGGTGAATGACGCTCCACTCATTTTCAAAGTTTTTCCTTTGATTATAATTTCTGTTGTTAGAAGGTTTATTTATTGTTTTATGTAGACTGTCACTTGCATCAACTTCTATAAAAAATTGGTGCCATAATTAATTCTACTTTTAAACCTTTCCAATCTTCTTCTATACACTGGGCAGTTCAAATCTCTTGCATTATGGTAGCACTCTTCTTTAATCCGATTTATTTTTGTGCAGTTGGGGCATACAAACTGTTTTATATTGTATTCTGTACTGTTGTGGCCCTGTCCACATTTATAACAACATAGTTCATTGCCACAATATTTTGCAACATGACCAAATCCACTGCATTTGTAGCAAACGGCTAGATTTATATGCTCTTGAACATACACGGTTATAAAATCAAAAATTATTTTCTGTTTCTTTAAAAACCATTTGGCTATTTCTGCGGGCGCCTGAAGTATCCAATTTTCTTTGCTGATATTTCTGCACTGCTTTTTCGTGATAACAGAAATTTTTTCACCTACTTTATAGCCCAATTCTGCTTCAATATCATTCATTTGTACTATTTCGTTAACAAATTATTTATCAGTAAATCCTTTTTCTATGCCTGTAACGATAAACATGGGGTCAACCACCTCTATGTCTTTAGCTTCAATATTGCTTTTATCTCTCAGTGCCTGTTTCAGTCTAACTTGCTGGTCCTTATTATGACTCTCTACTATAATAGCTTCACTTTTTAAATGTCTGATACTTTTAAATCCTCCATTTAAATCCTTTGCATTCATGTCCCGTTTTAAAGCCTTCGTTGTTGCTACCGGGTCATTTACTTCTTTAATTCTGATAAGGGTTTCATGCTTCTTTACTGTTTTAGGCGTAGTCCATTCCTCATCTCCACAATCAGATGTTGTCTCAGGTTTGTTTGAATGTAGAATATTTTTTTCGGTTGTTTATTCTTTTGGAGGCTGCATTTGCATTCGACCTTAAGTTATTCTCCCTTTGGTATATTGGTAAACTTTCAACATCTGTTGACGAGATTTTCTTTGATGATTGCGATGTAGTGTTGTGGTTTTGGCGAGTGTTTCGGTTAATCATCATACTCTGCTTCTCCAGTGTTCCCAGTTGTAATATCAACATAGTAAAGCATTTATGCAATGTACTGATGGAGGTGTGAATTGCATTATTACTTTCTACAGTTAGACAGTTGTTACATGAATTATCTTTTATTACTTGAATTTGATCTAATGACTTGAATACATCATGTATGATTTTATTTGTGTCATGTTTCTGGCTAGAATCCTGTAATTGCTTTTCATCTTTCTCAGGCCCTATAATTTGCTCATCAAAATTAGCTTGTGAACACTTCTTTTTTAAGTTGTTTTCTTTTGGCGGTTTGTTATCAGACCTTTGCCTTTTGTTCAGCTGTTTGCCCTCAGTTTCTAATTGTTCAATATTTTGTCCAGGTGGTGTACGGGGCAATGACTGTCTAGGCACAAATACACAATCTGCTTCTTTATTAGTAGCTGTATTTATTTCTGTAGAAAGCTCAGTAACATTGGTTTTATTAATATACAACTTTTGTGATTGCCCTGGTATAAAATATATATTATAATATATATTATAATAAAAACTATCAAACCACTTAGTTATCTTGGCTCCATGTGACATGAAAGGCAAGAAAGTGTTAACATCTGAAAAGAAACTCTAAGAAAGCATTAGAACTTTACATTGCCGATAAATCTGCCCTTTCAGGGAATTTTGAAACTCAAAACTTCTTTATCGGTTAAGCGAAACAACTTGAAATTCCATTGTCTTTTTTGAGTTTTTTACAAGGCGTTTCGAGCAGTGGGATCTCTGCTCGTTTTCAAGTGAAATTAAGCATTAAGCTCGAGGCTACTTGCTTATGTACTAACAGAGCTAACCACGCCCATCATTCCTATTGGCCGGATCATCGCCACCGTCGCACCAGTGGTTGGGAGACAAAATTGTGCATAGGAAACAGCACTGGAAGAAACGAAAGTTTAAGGAAGGACTCTTCATTGGAAGCAATGAGGGCGTCTTGAGTAAACCAAGTTGCGACGTCTCTTCGGTATGGCATCCCAAGTGGCGACGATTCGGAGAATAGGAATGGTGGGCGTGGTGAGCTGTGTTAGTATGTAAGCAAGTAGCCTCGAGCTTAATGCTCAGTTTCACTTGAAAACGAGCAGAGATTCCACTGCTCAAAACGTCGGGTAAAAATTCAATAAAGACAATGGAAATTCAAGATGTTTCGCTTAATAGTACATCATTGCCTACCACCTTTAAAAAAACATTTTTATCGGTCATAACTCAGTTATTTTGCAAAAGCAACTCAAAGTTTTTTATTATCTGATTGTCAATGGCTTTTTTATTTGCCGTCTTTTGATGCTGTATGGAATATAAGAACATTGCAAATTTGAACATTTAAAAAAAAAATAAAGTGATATTTCAAAAAACAAAGCTGATTAACTTTTATAGCTGTCTAGCTGAAAACGTTTAAGGTACATGCTTTTTTCGTTTACCATCTATCTTGAACCGTTTAGCAATCAGCAGCAATGAGCAAGCAATCAGACTATTTCATAATAAAAGGATACTCTGTATAATGGAAATTTTAGAAATGACATAAGACAATGCAAAAATGTGTTAGATAAATCGAAGCCTTATCTAACACGGTAATGAAATTCCCAAATTAAGTTTAAGCAGAAAAACATTGAAATTGATTGCCTTGCATCTGGCATCACACCGCCTTTCTTGCGCCGAATTTGTCTTCAATTACAAGTTCCAACTATGGACTCTCACCCCGGCGTATAAGGCAGGGATCTACCATCAAGATCAGTTAACTTTATAGGTTACCTCATTTCCCAGAAAAATAAAGAAAGAGCTATTGTGACGACATGAGAATTCACGGCTGACAATTTTATATTGATTTAAATGAGTGATTTGTCAGAGATGCCTTATTTTTTTAAATTTAAGCTATTAAATGTTAATGTTCGGTAAGCATACTTAATTATTATAACTTTGGGGTTTATTTAGACATATTTTACACCATGTAAAGTAATATTTTTATTCAGAATACTTCTTAAATATCGGAAATAAACTTGACAAAACGGCTAGGAAAATAGGGTTAGAATTAAAACCTCATTAGGTGATAGCAGAGCTAAGCAGACACAAGCTTTTTTCCTATTTTGCATTTTTTATCTTTTCGCCCGAATTTTAAAACGAACGGAAATTTTATATCGATGATGTTGATGTGTTGATTGATATGACACATATGATAGAGTATAGAGCAGAAAATCTATAACAAATTGGACTTCATTCTGTAATATGAAATAACGTAGGAAATATTTTCTTGGTTTCAGCACACAAAAATACCAAAAGTCTTTACAAAACTCAATTTTAATAAAAAAAAATTAACCGAGGCTTTACAAAAACACAGGGAAAGTGGCGGAAATTAATTCTTCTGACGTTGACTGACGTATACAGGTGGTTCTCTCTCTAAGAAATGAGGTAACCTGTAAAGTTAACTGATCTTGATCTAGCACGCCTTACTGACGAGTCCAAGGTAGACCACGGGACGAAACGCCAACACCACATACGTAGGCTACAACGATCTCAGTTTGTCGCAATCTTTTCTGGGAATACATTTCCCATCTATGGCACGTCATTAATCGACTCTATAGTTGGTGACTCTCGACAATAGCGACAAGTAATCTTCTGAGCAAACGGCCGCACGAGGATCGCTTCAACGCCATGACACTACCAGAGCAGCGAAGCATCCAGCGAACTCTTTCCTCACTCCCTGCACCGCGGAATCATCCCACACACATCAGACCCTGGTATAATTCTTGGAAACCCTGGCACATCCTTCGTCACTCACGTCGCTCAAGCAGCAGCAACACAACTTCGTCCCTCCTCCATCCTCTCGCATCATACTACCTCCGTTCTCGTTGTCATTGGGAGGGGAGTATTGTGGCGGAACTTCATCCACCGACTCACAGGTGGCAACGCCGAAACTTCAACCACCGACTTACAGATGGCAGCATTAGGTGAAATCCTTCATAACACTACACCGCCTTTCCTAATTTATTGATACCTTTATGAGTTTAGGCATAGAGTTAGACTTTGACATTAGGATTTTAGGCATAGTTTTGTCGATTTTAAGGCTTGGGTTATTCCTCGCTCGTACCTAAAGCTCCAACACACTTTCCAAAATTATATAAATTCAACTGTTTTAGAGTTGCATATAGTTGCAAGGTCTCACAATCTTCATGTCTCTGGACAGATTATTCAGAAAAACAAAAACAAGAAAAATTGTCAAACATGATAATAAAAATGATAAATTGTTGACATAATTAAAGACTATAAACTGGCAGACATTGCCAATTGCAACAAAACTGTACAATTTTATAAGTACTACCAGAGAAGAGAATGTCTTTCAAAGGCGAAACGTGTCAAGGTTGTAAGCATTCTAAGGAAAGGTTAACCGACTGAAAAGTGAAAAACCGTTATGTAGTGGAAAATTCCTCTGGACGCGATGTTCCAATTATAGTATAAATGTGGCAAAACTTCCAGTTTATAATCGAGCAAATAAGAAAACATGGATGTCATCAGTTCTTATGAAACGCAACACTGGCTGAAAATTCTAAACCATGAAGTTCTAAAACATATACATTGTGTTGTTTATGGACAATGCTACGTGTCATCCCAAAATCAACTTATCAAACATAAAATTGATTTTTTTACCATCGAGCTGATTGGTGCAATACGTTCTTCGACAGACGAACGTTGTTAAGTTTAATGGAAACGTTTGGGGATTGCTTGAAAAGTGTCGTCACTAAGGGCGAACCGAAGCCGAAACAATTGAATTGCAATAGGGACTACAATTTATTTGACGTATTGGTGGAACGGTGGCGAGGACTTGCTGGAAATAAGCCGATCTAATCTCGAAGGATCGATTTGTCAGATTCGTTTCCTCGTAGCGTTATGTCGGTACATGCGAGCCCGGAATTGCATTAGGTTGTTTTATCGCCCGAAGGAAAAAGTGAGCTACGGCATTGACACTTGTAGCCTAACGACAAACAAATGGCCGTAAAAAGGCCGGGGGAGAACGATTCGGAGCGGCCTCTATTGAATCGAATGCCTCGGTTTCCCCCCATCCAGACGCAATTTTTGCCTCTGGCCCGCAAAAATCATGATCGCTGAAATAAGGCATCATTAGTGTCGCAATGCGGTCTTTCGCCGTACAACAAAGCGAAAACTGATGGGGGCATTTTATCTCTGACTGACAAAAATTGTTTATTTTCCCGCGGTTTAAATGGCAATTTATTTTAGAGCATTTATCTCATTATGGTTTAGCCCATATCAGCCGAAAATTAAATAGGTCAGTGATGTCAGTTTTAAAGCTCCCTTCGTAGTTTATCTTAAAGTTCACTGGTTTTTTTTTTCACTCACGGCGATCTCTAACCATTTGCCAGTTAATGATCCGGCTTTGCTTGCTTTGCTTAACGATCCAGCCTGGTTACAATTTCAAATGGAATAATATTGAACCAGTCGCGGTTACAAAAATAGTTTCCAACTGCTGTGAGAACAGAAATATGATTTGCCCACTTCGCGTCGTGCAAAGCACATTGAACAAAAAACAGTTAAGGTGGGTTTATACAGCAAATTATAGTTATTTATGTATCGAGGGTATTAAGTAGATGTGATTAGGAAAGCAAGGGTTCCTAAGTCGCCAGAATGCATAAACAAATGCTAATACCCGTAGTGTATGCTAACTTTATTGTCTCACCAGTTCAGATTAGTGAAATTCAACATTAAGTTATTAATAAAAAAATCCTAAAATGTATCTTCTTTATAATATTATTTAGAGATTTCACTTAAATTTCACAAATTTTTTTTCACAAGTAGGTATCTAAAAGCAGATTTCATTTGACCAAAATGACTAACCTGAATTAAGAGTAGAATCATAATTTTCAATTAAAATTAGATGGTTCTGCAATGAAACCTGAGTAAGTCAAACATACACCTAAACTTACGTGTTAAACAATGTTAAACCCCGGTGGGTTCGTTCGCCCGGGGTCCTTGGTTTGTGGTCAGTGGTCACCCGCTTAATAAGAGAAGAAGTACTACAAGAGCACATCACCAAGCTCTTTCCAGAAATGAGGATGACCAACCATCTTCACTTTCGGACCTCGGATGCGGACGAACCTCCCCTATTTTCGAAAGAAGAAATCCTAAATGTGGTTCAAGGAATCAAGCTTAGGAAAGCCCGTGGGCCGGATAGGCTGACTCCTGAAATGACTACAGCATGCATCAAGAACCGCCCTCATATCTTTAGAGACATATACAGGGTGATTCACGTTACTCGACACGGAAGATGATGGCTAAACTTTTAGATTTTAAAAAAGTTTTGTATATGGAATGGATGGGGGTCTATTGGAAGTACATTTTAAAATTACTGTCATTGTATACAGGTGGTCCCAAGAGTATAAAATTGATCCCCCGAAGGTTTTAGAAACACAATCCTCAGCCGTGGGAGTCCTAGTTGATGAGGCAATTGAGCTTTTGCTAGAACTCTTACAGACTGAAGATTTTGAACCACTGGGCGTTAGGGGATTGTTTTGGAAACCTGTAGTAGGGGTGACTACGTGCTTCTTCCGCATGGGACTCAACAAGGGCTTGCTTAGAAAGGCTTTAAATGAATTCGTACGCTTGGCGGAGACTTTAGGGGGCGATTTTTTGGGAAGTGAATTGGATATCACCAATTCTAGTTCATTGTTTTTAGGCTTGAAGTGACTCTTGGCTGCATGGTACTGCAATCCTTTAATCCTCACTCCATTCGCTCTCACTACCTCATCTCCCACTTTCAGCGTTCCATTTCTGCATAAAACATTTACACAAAATTTAATTCCAAGATTGGAGGCTAAAAAGTCTTACCTGCTAGCGACAGAATTTGGTACAATTTGTGAAATGGTGTAGGTTGACGCAGCTCCCTCACCACCTCCTGGGGAAATTTTAATGCCAATCATTTCGTTGATTTTCAATTTAAGTCTGACGCATTTAAAGTCCTTCTCCAACACATTGTTGTTGGTCGGTGTTTATCTTGACACTTTTCACACCTAGGCAGCACTGGTCGAGTTCTTCCACAGACATTCTAATTTTATCCGAATAAGTCGGAGATCGCTTCAGCTTGGTGCTGCGCGTTTTGGCGGCGTTTTTAACTAAGTCATCGTCTCTAGATTGGGATCGGTTTCGTTTTTTCGTTGCGGATTTCGTCGGGCTTCTACCATAAAATTTACAAAAAATTTAGAAGTAACTTTAAAAACAAAATCTATTAATGTCACGTATGGGGGTACCTGAACGTGCGAGTCGTCTCTACTTCCATGTCTTCCTCAGCTGACTCCGTGTCATCGCTAGATCGAATGGGTTCTCTGTAGGAATGGCCGTATGCATCTACCAAAGTGCGATCTATTTCTCCGTCGGTGCCTATCTCATGACTCGTCTGCAAACACACCATTTAACTTAGATATACTTATTTAAAACCTTTCGGAACAACTTTTAGACGTCTTATTGACGTCGTTAATTAGAATTTTTTTCTACGACTGCCTCGAAAATGAACAAATACGCACTACTAATTACCGTTGAAAATCGCATATTGCAAGTCCACTTTGCACACGCTTCTGTTTGCTTAGTAGTTTAAGTATAGTGTGCAACACGTACGAAAATCACTCTTCACACTCTTGTGACGTTGTATCATACGCCTACGGCTCGTGTCCAAACCGTCACACTCGTGTGCAAAGTGCAATTTTCGATACTAGTTGCAGGATATACAATTATACGACGATGGTCACAACTTTGACGTGACATTATGGACGTTTTTTAAACCTCCTAACCTGATATCTGTGCTTACAGAATGCCTATAATCAAACTATCGTGTTTAAAAAATGTATTTTTGTTGTTTTGATTCCAATGAGTCTAAACTGAGAAGAAGGAAAAAATAGCAGCGATGTAAAACATTTGACTCAAACACTGGTCTTTAAGAACATCTGCCTCCCACAAAGTTGGGAAATACAAAGCCTAAAGATAATAATTTTGGATAAAACTAAGTAGTAACAGTATTGAGAAATAATTTCCATTAAAAAAAAAAAATTAAAAGAAAGAGCCAAAACTGAAATAAAAAAGAACTTCCCTTTTTTGAAGCCAAATTGATTTTTATGTAAGAGATCTTTTTCCTCGATCTCATTTACCAGCCTACTCTTGATCAGCAACTCCAGGAGTTTGCCGGGAACGTCGTTGAGGCAGATTGAGCGGTATGCAGTTTGTTCACTGTTTGTTTTCTTAGCCTTTTTGACGAGCGTTAGCCTGGCAAGCTTCCATATATTAGAAAAGTCGCCCTTTCTCAGGCAGCTGTTATACAGGGTGATTCACGTTATTCGACACGGAAGATTATGGCTAAACTTTTAGATTGTAAAAAAGTTTTGTATATGGAATGGATGAGGGTCTATTGGAAGTACATTTTAAAATTATTGTCATTGTATACAGGTGATCCCAAAAGTATAAAATTTATTAAAGTTTTATTCTTTTAAATGAAACACCTAGTATATTAATGTATTTTCGGTATCTACGGAAAAGTAAAGGTAGTTTTATTAAGGTTTATGGCATCTAAACCGTACCGTTCTTCAGATATTCGTGATTTTGTGAAAATGCAGCATCAAATTAAATGTTTAAAACCTCAGCACTTGGTTTCTTTTCAACCACCAAAATTGGCTGGTTGGCTAATAGTACATTGGATTTTTTGCGGTGTGTATTAAATATTAACTACTCTGCACCGAATGTCAATAAATGAACACCAAATTATTGCACACTACAAACAGTAATAACTCGTTTAATTTAAATTAGACACCCTGTATTTTATAGTATCATTAGATGCAGAATTTAGTCTCCTATCAAAACTATTAAACATTCCTATAGCTTGGTCTTTGCGCTTTTTTGGAAAATTGATTTTTTTCTGAATTTGAGCTGACATAAACGAATTAAGTAATCTACTTTACCTGTTACAATACCTGATTTTGAGAAAGCAAAATTTATTATCATTAGTACTAGGTGTTCACTAGAAAACTTTATTTAGGAGGCTATAAAATTTTGACAGAAAATGATGGCATAATGAAGGTAAATGGACTTTTGTTTCTCCATTCTTTTCCTTTCACATTTCACAACCAACTAGACAAAGTTTTCTAATAAACACCCCGTATTTATCAGATATTAATTTATAAGTTACAAAACTATGATCATGAAGATTATTTAGCAGTCATCTGGATGGTAAAGTGTCTTTATTTAGCATAAAATATCAAATAAAACAATAAAACATTATTTTACAAGAGTTCTTATAAAACTTTGCATCTTTGCTCCCTGCCTTGCAAACTTTGCATCCTGCTCACAAAAAAATTAAGTCCAATAATAGTGGCAATTTGAAATACAATAAATAACAAGTCAACATAAGAGCAAAACAGACAAAAACAAACAGCTATAAAATTTGTTCAAAATGACGACCGTCTGATTCTAAACACAAACGTATTCTGTTTTAAATCCTTCACTCATATTGCGTAACATATAGGGAGTTATACTTCTGAAGGCCTCTCTGATTCGTTCCTTCATATTTTCTTTTGAGGTTGGTGGCGTATTATATACGATTCCTTTCACATATCCCCATAAAAAAAATCGGGAGGCGTTATGCCAGGGGACCTTGGTGGCCAATGTTGTGCTCCATTCCTTCCAATCCATCGATTTTGGAAACGAATATTTAAGAACTCCCGGATTTCACGATGATAATGAGCAGGTGCCCCATCCATTTGCAGCCACAAGGTTGTTCTTATATTTAGAGGAACTTCTTCCTGTAAAATTGGAAGCTGATTTCTCAAAAATTGTAGAAACGACATTCCGTTTAAATGTTCGTCAAAAAAATAAGGTCCAATCACATACTGTCCCATTATGCCCCCCCCCCCCATACATTTACTGACCACCTATGTTGGTTATTAATAACTCTAAATTCATGGGGTTAAAATCAGAATAATAATGAAAATTGTGTCGGTTAAAAGAACCATCGTTATGATAAGTACACTCACTAAAGAGAAACAAGATCACTAAAGAGAACTGATTCAAAAAAATCTTCTTGTTCCCCCACTTTTTCTAACACCCACATACAAAAGTCCACTCGCTGGCCAAAATCGTTTTCGGAGAGTTTTTGATGTAGTTGTATCTTATAATCGTGATATTTATGTTTTTGAAGAATCCTTGATACACCTGCTTGGCTAATATTTAAGTTTTGTGCAATTTCTCGTTGTCCGACATGAGGATTTTCAACTACAGAGCCAATAACGGCTAATATACTAACAGCATATACCCTTGATGCTAAAAGACAATTTTGCAAGCATTCTCCTAGAATGAAGATCATATCTACTCGTTCTTCTGTTGCGTAAACCAGCATATTGATCTAATAAAAAAACTCACTGTTAACCACCAATTATAATAATAAAAAATATTTAACTTTAAATTAATATGTGACAACTAGAAATGACAATAATTGTCATTTCAGCTTTGTCAAAATCAGGTAACACCTGAACAGACCTGAACAGGTAAATTAGATTACTACATTCGTTTATGTCAGCGCAAATTCAGAAAAAATCAATTTTCCAAGAAATTGCAACGATTAGACTATATGAATGTTTAATAGTTTTTGATAGGAAACTAAATTCTGAATCTAATGATACTATAAAATACAGGGTGTCTAATTTAAATTAAACGAGTTATTACTGTTTGAAGTTTGCAATAATTTAGTTTACATTTGGTACACAGTAGTTAATATTTAATACATACAGCCCACCAGCCAATTTCGGTGGTTGAAAAGAGACCAAGTGCTGAGATTTTAAATATTAAATTTGATGCTGTATTTTTACAAAATCACGAATATCTGAAGAACGGTACGGTTTAGATGCCATAAACCTTAATAAAACCACCTTTACTTTTGTCCGTAGATACCGAAAATACATTATTATTTAATACATATTAATACACTAGGTGTTTCATTTAAAAAAATAAAATTTTAATCAATTTTATACTTTTGGGACCACCTGTATACAATGATAATAATTTTAAACTGTACTTCCAATAGACCCTCATCCATTCCATATACAAAACTTTTTTAAAATCTAAAAGTTTAGCCATAATCTTCCGTGTCGAATAACGTGAATCACCCTGTATAACAGCTGCCTGAGAAAGGGCGAGTTTCCTAATATATGGAAGCTTGCCAGGCTAACGCTCGTCAAAAAGGCTAAGAAAGCAAACACTGGACAAACTGCATACCACCCAATTTGCCTCATTGACTTTCTCGGCTAACTCCTGGAGTTGCTGATCAAGAGTAGGCTGGTAAATGAGATCGAGGAAAAAGATCTCTTACATAAAAATCAATTTGGCTTCAGAAAAGGGAAGTCGACTCTACATGCTATCGAGAGAGTGGTTAAAATTCGTAAAGTCATAAAATATAAAGCCTACAAGAACAGAGACTGTTGTGTGATGTTCCTTATAGACATTGAAAATGCCCTCAACTCGGTGCCGTGGGAAAACATCGTGGATGAGCTTATCAAAAAGGGAGTTAGTATATATACTGTAAATATTATAAAATCCGAAGGATTCTGGCGCAGGACGGAAATACCTACCACATATCTAGTGGAGTTCCACAGGGCTCTATCCTGGGGCCCATTTTGTGGATATCTTATTCGTCACCACTAACGTTTCTCTTTGAATTCCAACGGGAATGAGAAGGAAGAAAGTTAGGTGAATTATGCTTAGCAAAGCAACCACCTGTAGGGCTAAGGAGCTCTTGTGGATTATCATCCTTATGAGTACTTGGAGTTGGCGACAAATCTATGTTATCCGAATCTGAATCGGAGTTAAAACGTGGAGTTTCGTTGCCAAGAGGAGCAGCTCTGAGGTCATTAATATGAATAACCAGTCTACCATCTCTTGACACAACATAAACTAAATCGCTCTTTTTGTCAATTATTTCCACAGGACCTAACCAAACTGGGCCAAATGGGTCTCTGTATTGCCGCAACTCTCTAACCATAACTTGATCTCCGATATTAAAAGTGGAATTTAATTCATGATTTGTAGATATATATTTACGCTGATAGTTAGCTTGGTTTTCACCGATTTTTCGATTTCTATTTTCAATAGTTAGTTGCTGATTTCTCCTGTGATTTGTATAAATGGGAGACATCCAGTCACCTGTGTCGGGTAATTCGTAACCTAGTAAAGCTTTGGCTGGAGTCATGTTTGTGGCGCAATTTTTTCGAGTTCTTAAAATTTTCAAGGCTTGATTTAAATATGTGTCCCATTTACCTTCTCTTTTACCCAGGAGAAGTGTTCTAAGAATTTAACTGATTGTGGGTATGGTCCAAGGACATCTATAGAAAGAATTTCAAATGGAAAATTGGGGGTGTGTGCTTTTAGATGTGCTTCTTCTTGGAATTGTCTCTTCTTCACGGCCATACACACTATGCAATTAGCAACATACTGTCCTACAGTTTTTTTTTAATATTTTTGAAATAGTACCTTTCTAAAATTTTTCGAACAGAGTCATCCCTTCCAGGATGTGCACTTTCAGGTGTATCATGATGAAAATAAATAATATGAGTAATGAAATTACGCGGTACACTAAGTTGATTATTTTGAGCTTTTTTAAATAAAAGGTCACCTTTTACCAGAAAATGTTTGTAGAATTGTTTGTCTGCTCTAGTTCGCACAATATTTTGTTTTATTTGAAGCCACCGGGCTATTTTCTTTCTAATTGGTAATGACCGTCTTTGTGCGTGAGCTATTTTTTCGTAAATGTCATAATGTGTTATGTTACAGATGTTCGTTTGTAAATTATCGTTATTATTGAGAGGCGGTAAAAGTCTATCAATGTCGATAAGTGATGAACTAAATATTTCGTTAGCAGGATTTCTGCTAAGAAAATCAGCAAATTGGTTATTTTTTCATTCACAATGTACTATCTGAAAGATGAACTCTTGCAAAAGCAAGGACCAACGTGTCAACTTTGATTTTGAATCCTTGAATTTCTCAAACCAAAGTAAATTTGCAATCTTCAAGGAAATGACGGTACTTTTTTATTGCCCATATGACAGCTATACATTCCTGTTCATTGCAATGATATTTGGTTTCCGCAGGAGTAAATTGAGCACTAGAATATGAAATAATTTGTCTTTCATTATCATTATTTAGCTGAAAGAGTTCACAACCCATTCCTACGGAAGAGGCGTCGGTTTGAAGAAAAAATTGTTTAGAGAAGTCTGGTCGATGCAAAGAAAGTGGTTTTGAAATTTCTCTTTAATAATATCAAAGCATCTTTGGTGATTGTACGACCAACGAAATTTGGTTCCCTTATGCAAGAGGGCATTTAAAGTTGCAGTATATTGAGACATATGAGGCACATAATCTCGAAGCCAATTACAAACACCAAGAAAACTTTGCAACTGTTTTTTCGATTCTGGACATTTGAATTTTTTTACTGCTAAGACATGTTTTTCTTGAGGTATAAGCAAATTGCCCACAATGCGATGACCCAAATAATCTAAATCTGAAGAAGCAAATTTACATTTTTCAGGTGATACTTTAAGGTTATGAATGCGTAAACGCTCAAAAACTAGTCTCAAGTGTTCATAATGAGAAGCCAAATTGGAAGAGTAAACAATGATGTCGTCCAAATATACTTTAACAAATACGTTAAGGTAGCCACACAGTACTTCATAGGTCATAAGGCGCTGAAAATTGCTAGGTGAATTCTTCAGACCAAATGGCATAACTGTAAATTGATATAATGCACCATCTGGAGTAGAAAAGGCTGTAAATTTTTTAGAAGAATGGCACCTGCCAGTATCCAGATTTTAAATCTAAGACGGAGAATACCGTGGCAGTACCCAAATCTTTGAGTGTATCAGGAATTTTAGGTAAAACTGAAGGCTCGTCTATAGTAATGTTGTTTATTTGTCGAAAGTCTACACAGAATCTAGGATTCTTCCCTTCTTTACGGACTATTACGATAGGGGAACTATAACATGAAAAAGATGGCTGGTTGTTATCTTGTGTTCTGGTCCTTTTTTTTTTGATTAAAATAAGTTACAGCGGGTTAGTTCAGGTTAGTTCAGGTTAGTGGCTACCGCGGCTAACTGTCAGAGATATCGTACGGCACGCAGCATGTACTATGGGGAATTGCTGCGTGCCGTACGATATCTCTGACGGTTAGCCGCAGGGTTTCGAGACGGCGAGCAGCATGTACAAAGCAATAATGCAACTTTTCTTTTTTCAAAATTTTCATTAAAATAATTTTAACTCTCGACTTCAAAGTAACAGTACATAAAAGAAAAAACTGCAACAAACTTCGAACCAAAACAGTACATCGTTTTGTGTACTCTGATGAAGGCATCAATTTTGTGTCGAAACGTCAAAATAAACAACGACGTTAGAAGCACCCGCTGTAACTTATTTTAATAAAAAAAAAGGACCAGAACCCAAGATAACAACCAGCCATACAACCACAAGGGTCCAAGAATCCAGAAGCATATATGCCAACCATGAAGAAGATGGTTCAATAACCCCAGTAGAAAGCATTTCATTTACCTGTTGATACATGATGTCTTTGACAGCTAGACTCATTGGATACGGTTTTTTAACAAATTTTATTTGAGGATCTGTAATTATGATTTTGTGTTGAGTTGTAGTAGTAGTTGGTTGGTGTAACCCGTAATGAAAAATATGAACATATTCCTCAATGAGACAGACAAGATTTGTATTTTCTTGAACATCCTTACTTAGAGACTTTAAAAAAGTTAAATCTGAGTGGATCTCTTTTCGAGGAACATGCCAATGAATAGTTTTACTGCACTGATTACCAATATATGCACATCCTAGATTAAAATCCAATACTACGTTATTCGCTCTTAAAAAAGGTTGACCTAAAATACAAGATTCTTGCAAATTTTCGAGTAACACAAGATCAGAATTGAAGATTAATGAATTTGTGCTAAAATCTGTATTAATAATGCCTGATGATGAAATTGGAGAATTTCCGCATGCTAAAAAATATTTCTGATCGTTTTTGTTGACCTAATTATTATTTGGAAAAACACCTTTACGTATGATATTGATACTTGAACCCGAATCCAATAGTGCTGTGATAGTTTGATGATTAATTTGGATTTCGGTTCGCGGTAAAATGTTATTACTATTGGTTTGTATTTGTGAGGTTACCAATTTCTCTGGGGGTCAGGCCTCAAGTTCGCCGTTGAATTGTCCTTCCTTGATTGTGTAGATTGACGCGGTAGGGCCGGTTTGGACAGACCTTGTCTTGCACCGGCCGCGTTTCGGTTTTCCGAAATGTAAGGATTTATTAGGCAATCTTTATGATAATGCCAGTCGTTACAATATTTACAAGGGGTAGGTGGTTTCTTTTTATAAGAGAAAATGTTCGAAGGCTTTTGTTGAAAATGACTGATATGGTTGATTTGTTAACACTCCCTGACTAAACTCTTTACGCAAGTCTTTTTCTACAGTGATTGACAATGTAATTAACTGATCACAGCTCAAAGGGTTTCCGTACCTTCTAACACGGAATCTTATTTCTGGGCGCAAAAGTTCTATTATAACTGAGGCTTTTATTTGATCAGATTTAAGAGGATCGAGACTAGAAAACAAAGCTAACTTTTTGGCAATAAAAATGTCTACTGTTTCGTTAGGTTTTTGAGTCTTACCGTACAGAGAAGATGTAGCCGATGCTACTATTGGTCCGTCATTAAAACGGTTGAGGAATTGTTGCTTGAAAAAGTTCCACGAGATATTCAGTGTGGTGTACGGTTCAAACCACCTTTTAGCTTCCCCTTCTAACAACGAAGCTGCTACTTCAATATGTTCCTTAGTGTCAACACCAAGTTCTGCAAAATACTTATCTAGAATCTTAAGAAAATCGGGATCTTCCTGCTCATAACCATGAAATTTGATTTGAGGAATTTTAGGCTTTAAATAATAACTCCTCATTTCTTTTAATGATTGAGTAAAAGCTGAGGTGATAGTTAATAAAGCTGTTTCAGAATATTGTTTAGATTAGCACTAAACTTGTGTGTTATCGATACGTTTATTTTGAAGTTTGGACATGGACTGGACTTAAATTTAAGCTTACGAACTAGGTAAAATCCCTTTAGGGTCGTAAATGGTGGTGGGTGACCATAAATCAAAACGGCTGGGTTTTTCCAGCAATAAAATGTTATGGCGCCTTAACAAATATGACAATGTTTTTAAATTGTTTTGATTAGCACTAGAAAAGGGTTTTCTAGCAGAAATGTTTGGCAGTGGTGGATTAAATGAGATATCGTTAAATGTACTATTTTCAGGAAAAACATGACGTTCCGTTTCGGTGTATATTTGAGTCTTGTATCCGTTATTTAAAAAAGGGTTTGTACTATTATTGTGGGGAATCACAGATTTATTTGTGTCACAGGGTGGGTAAGTGTGCTCATCCGAGCGACAGAGAATGTCGGAATGGCCAAAATTGTCACAAAGTATTTTTGGGGTTTGGTCCTGTAAGTAATATCGTTCCATTTGGTAACAACAATTATCGGAACAATAAAAAATCAAGAATCAATACAATTGTACAAAATAAAAGCAGAAGAAACAGTTATTTTTGATAACTTTTATACAGACCAAGCGCAAGAGTGGGGAGCCGATGTACTTGTAGTTCGATTGGTTCGATGATCGAAACGAAAGTGGAGAATCCGCTTGATATCTACCTCATCACCTGGTTCCTGGTATTATTCGAATTGTGACAGGTGACGAAGTTCAGTTGACCAACAGGTAACTATCTTGACGGGTAGCTAAGCTGGTGTTGACACATGTGTTGACGGCTTGCCAAAATTACGATATTTCTTTTTTTATATCGAAACTCTAATCAGATTGTGCAGCAGTTTCAAGCAAGGACACTTGGAATTGGACTAACCTGGACCTGCATCCAGCATCCGCTATTTTTATGCTGAAGCTGGCCCCACGTTGGGCGCCATGTCGTCGTTAAGGTTCTTCTGGAAAACTTTGTCTTGTTTCCCAAGACCAGCCCTCTGTGCTTCTTTTCCGGCTAGTTACTTCCACAAACAATAATAATACTTCTTGTAGTTAATAATCAGATGAGTTCTTCCCAAGGCAAATTCGCTGTTCCCCCGATTTTTATTTATTGATTGATTCGGTTGTCCTTCACAACCTTTAGGAGTTGCCAGATATGTTAAAATACGTTGACAACGGCTACTACCGGTATGATTATAGACATTATGAAAAGAATAGAAAAGAAAAGGAAGAGCGCAGTAGAGAAATCACCGCACCTAAGATAAATCAACCAACTTCCACCCCCCCACCTGATGCAATGCCTGGCAGCGGATACCAGAGTGGATCAAGGGGTGAAGAGAGGGAAAGGGTTTTAGTGGGTCGGCTTGCGCCGGAGTCGTACACTTCCTGAGGTGCCCGAAAAACAATGCTCCAAGAGTGCATAGAAATGCATTTCATAAACCCTATCAAAAAGAAAAAAAAGTGGTCACCCTCTTTGGCTCTTTGTTCTGCCTTTCTGGTGGGTTAACCCGGTCGGCTCTTCTCGGCTTGGTGGTGCTGGGGGTTTATTAGCTCTAGATCCCTCATCGTGAGGGGTGGGGGGGGGGAAATCCTGATTTCCAGCCACCCGCACAGAAGCATATGCATCCTGATTTCCAGCCACCCGCACAGAAGCATATGCGTCTGGGAGCTCAATTGGCTTCAATTGCCTTGGAGCCAATTTAGCGTCTCTTGTGCTGAGACCCCCGCGCTGCTTTCCGGTGGGCCGCAGAGTGCCCTGGACACTCAGACGACGCTCTGTGAGCCTCGTTTGCCCTGGACAGCCTGCGTTTCACCATCAGCAACTGGAGTAGACTCTGAAGGCGGCCCAGTCGGGGTTGCCCCTGACTCAGTCTCCCTCTTGGCCCTTAGTTCTTTCCTTTTCTTTGTCCTGTTTAGGTTCCTGTGCGCCTTTCTTTTTTCCTTTCTTTCTTCTGACTCGGCTGTGGAAAGGACCGTAGTCTCGATCTTGGAGAATTTCTCCCCTTTCGTTGCTCCCTCTGCCCTCTCGACCTCCGAGTCTCCTGAAGTGACTAGGAGTTTATATCCTGGGAGATGTTTGTTCTGTGCGGTTAGAAGTCCCCTCTTCGAACACAAACTTTTCACTTTCTCTTTTGTGACCGTCTTTATCCATTCTTAAAAAAAATAAGGGTTTGGAGTTTGTGTTTTCTCTGCGTCAGTGGTGTATGGTGTGTTTGAGTGTGTAACATATGTGTATGATTCTTCAGGTAATTTCTCCCCAACCGCCCTCCAAGCAAGGAACCGAATGGTTGAGATGGTTCCCTTCCTCAAGGGTCATGTAATAATGTAATAATGTAAAACTAAGCTATATTGATTATAATAATAAATTAGGCCCACCGGGTGGTTAAACTCGTGTTAATAGGTACAATGGATATGAAAGTTAAAAGAAAGTTATTTTCTGCGAAATATGTTAGTGAACGAAACTTTTAGCTTTTTCGCAGGAAACTCTAGTTTAAAATATGCAAAAAAGCAATATTTACTAATTGGAAATTGAAAACTTATCTGCTTTCAATATTTCCAAAAATATTGCAGCGTTTAAGAAGGAAACAAACAGAAACAACTACTCCGAGGGCTAATACCCCTACCGGCATTGAATTACACTGTTTGTTTCAAAGCTCATTTTATAAAGCAAAAAAAAAAAATATTAAAATAAATTAATAAAGTAATAAAAAATCAATGCTAAAAAGCCAAAAAATATTAAGCTTTTTGCAAAGAATATAGAACCAGAGTTTAATTAAGATATGCGAAAATGCACATGTATAATTACAATTTGGAAATTTGAAAACTTGTCTGCTTTCGGAAACTTTCTTCTTTTTCTTTTTTAAAAACATGCATTTATGTATGTTTTCTATAATATTTAGCATTGAAACAAATAGTATAATTCAATGTCGGTAGGGGTATTAGCCCTCGAAGTAGTTGTTTCTATTTGTTTCTTTCTTTATGTATAACTACAAGGTTTTGGAAATGCCGAAAGCAGACAAGTTTTCAAATTTCCAAATTGTAATTATACATGTGCATTTTCGCATATCTTAATTAAACTCTGGTTCTATATTCTTTGCAAAAAGCTTAATATTTTTTGGCTTTTTAGCATTGATTTTTTATTACTTTATTAATTCATTTTAATATTTTTTTTTTTTGCTTTATAAAATGAGCTTTGAAACAAACAGTGTAATTCAATGCCGGTAGGGGTATTAGCCCTCGGAGTAGTTGTTTCTGTTTGTTTCCTTCTTAAACGCTGCAATATTTTTGGAAATATTGAAAGCAGATAAGTTTTCAATTTCCAATTAGTAAATATTGCTTTTTTGCATATTTTAAACTAGAGTTTCCTGCGAAAAAGCTAAAAGTTTCGTTCACTAGGTACAATGGACGCTAAGGTACCTATTAACGGTAAGCTTTGCTCCACATATATTTAGATGTATAACGCTGATACTGCATTTGCAATATTGATATATTACTATTCAATAGGAAGAGAGTATATAGTTTTTAAGCAGAAAACATGTCGATATAACTTGGGTAAGTAATATGGGAATATACTAAGAGCCACGGTGGTTTTACTGAGTAGCCGTCACTATCCAATTTAAGAACCTAATAATGCTAGTAGCATTATCGCATGGCGACCCTGCCAGTGGCGGTTATTTACCCTAATACGAAGAAGGGTTGGTGCCAGTGTTGAAGTTAAAAAAAAAGTTGTTGAAGAACCCCAAGCTTCAGCACCATGAGAAGAAATAATAACAGCCCAGACAGCTAGTGGCGATGCTAAAGCAATGCAAGATCAGGCTTTAACCCGTGTCGAATGCATCTTGGTTGGTATCGTGGCAGTCTTACTGATGGTTGGACTTTACTACATGTATAGGAGATGTGAAATAAAGTTTGCAAGAACCATACTCCAAGAGATCAACCGCTCAACACTTATGTTGAAGAACAGGACCAGTGCCTAAGAAAGAGAGTTACGACAAATAAATGCTGTGCATCGTGTCGTGAGTGAGTAGAGTAGTGAAGACTAGTGTGAAAGTTTCCGGGACGAAAATGTGGGTCTTACAGTCATGGTGGAGGTAGTGAGTCTTCAAGAGTTAGGTGACCAGCTGCAAGCGTTTCTTACCACTGTGAAGAGGAACAACACTGAAAGGCGACAGGATTTAGAATTAGTAAGACAAAAGTATAAGCAAGTAGGTCTATTGGAGGAAAAGTTTAGGGTATTAGTTGATAAGTGTAAAAAAAAAGTAGGTAAAAAAGAAATTAGTAGTGATACAATAGAAATTCTTCATAGTGCAGTTAGAAGTATAAAGACAAAAATTGCCGAAGCAAACGGCATTCTGTCGGCTCGATTAGATAGTAATACCATAGAAACGGAAGTAGAAGTTGCTCGTCATACGCGGCAGAGTAATAATAATAATAATAATGATAATAATAAACAATCTTTATTTCGAAATTATAGACAAAACGAAATAACATCAAGTTACACAATATAGAAAACATAATATCACATAACTTGGAATAGACACCAAACAATTAGTGCAGTTTTATGTGCAGTTTTACCTGACTATAATATTCGTTCAAATTGTATGGTTCCGTTCCCAATAACAACTTGAACAGAGCTTTTTTGTCAGGCTTTATGTGGCTAATTTATTTTATTCTCTTTGGAAGCGAATTGTACAGTTTTATGCAGTTATAATATGCACCTGACTCATACAATGTTAACCTATGTCTTGGTAGACTATAGTTTAGTGTTCTAGTGTTATAAGCATTCTGAGCCCGGTTTTCACCAAATAACTCCCCATTTTTTAGAAAAAAAACATGACACATTTCTACACATAAATACCTGTTACGTTAAGAATATTATTTTGTATGAATTTACCCCTATACCATTCCCTAAAATTAATGCGCAATATAGTTCTTAACGGTCGTTTTTGACAAACAAAAATCCTATTTATGTCTTTGCTTTTTCCATACAAGATTATACCATATCTAATATGGGTTTAAAAATTTGCGCAACATACAATTTTCCTATTGTCCATATCTACATAACTCGACAGAACCCGCAAGGTATAACAAGATTTATTTAATTTCATAGCCACATAATTGACATATTGCGTCCAAGACAATTCACAATCCAGAATTACGCCCAAAAACCTTGTTGAGGATTGAAACGTCAAACCACAGATCAATGTTTCTCCAAGAGTTGTGAGTGACATCATCTTTGTTTTGTCTTGATTTAAAACTAGTCTATTTTTTTGAAACCAGGCTCTAGAATCAGTTGTAATCTTTATGACTTTGCTTTTTAACTCCAAACTGTCGCTCTATGATACTAAAAAACTCGTGTCATCCGCGTAGTTCAGTATTTGACAGTTAGGATCTGCTTCTCTAAGCTCAATAATATCATTCATATAGATGACAAACAATAACGGTCCCCCCTGGGGCACACCCAATAAAACCTCTACTCTGTCAGAGTAAACACGATCTGACTCTCTGCTGACGGAAACCATCTGCTGCCTTCCCGCTAAATACGACTTGATCCATTTAAGTGCAATATCACGAATACCACAGAGATCCAACTTTTTAAATAAGATGTTATAATCAAGGGTATCATATGCTTTAGATAAATCCAGGTAAATTCCCAATGGCATATTGCCCTTCTCAAGGTGTCTGAAGACACATTCAGTAAAATCGAACAAAGCAGTTAGTGTTGAATTCCCTTTGATGTATCCATGTTGTGTACTCGTGAGGATATTGTGGATTTGCAGAAACTGCATTATACGGTCGTACATAACACGCTCAAAAATTTTGGAAAATACTGGCAGCAAGCTGATTCGCTATATTCGTGATGTCACCCTTTTTATACACAGGTACTTCAACAGATAACTTCAGCTGATTGGGAAAACCCCAAATTTCAGAGAATTATTAATGACATACACCAAAGGTTTCAATAGTGATGCTGAAACATGCTTTACTAAAGAAGTTGAAATTTCATCATAAAGGTTGCTATTTTTATTTTTCAGCCTGCCTATGATGATGTGATGACACCACAGAATGGAAACGTTGGCAGGTTTCCCAACAAAGCAGAGGGAGCTGACGTAATATAATTCTTGAAATTATTGGCTATTTGTCTTGGGTCACCCTTTACCTTTCTTAGGTTCACCTACTATCACATTAACGATACCCCATGTACACTTTGTTTTGTTATCAAATGTGCCAATTTTATGACCATAAAAGGAGGTCTTTTTGTTTTTTAAGAGCAGGTCATTTTGTCTTTTTTTGGAACTGTACAGGTCTTTGTAACTCTGGTCATTATTTTTTAACATATATAAGAGTTTTCATTTTGTCTATACTTAGCTTTGTTAAAGTTGCGTTTAAAGTTGAGTAAAAACAATATCTATATAACTTGGGTAAAATACATGGGAAGATACTAACATCCCGGTTCGTTTTACTGAGTAGCCGTCGCTAGCCAATTTAAGAACCTAATAATGCTAGTAGTATTATCGCAGTTAGCAGTTGCGCTTGTATCCCCCCGACAGAGGCAGCACGGTCCTAACCAGTCGCCAGCTGGCACTACTACCTCCATCGAACTTTTACGCCAGTTGAAAGGACAGCCCCCTACACTGTCTGGGCAAGGGTGAACCCCTGTACTACCCGACGGCCCACGTGGTTGTTACGTCGCTACAAACAGACACAGTCGTTCCGGGTCCCTGCCTTAATGACCCTCACTTTTCAGAAAGATGGCCATCGGTTCCCCCCAAAGAATGCGTGTTTTCACTCCTCCTTTTCTGAGCTTGTGATCAGCTAGAGGGGAATCATTGGCCCGGTGCATTTGTGCGGTGCAATCGGGTCCTGCAGTCCCTCTAGTCGGTCTGAAGCTTGCTCACCAACCCACGCAAGTGATCTCCAAAGGCTCAGACCATTCTTTCCGACTGTGCACATAAAGGCGTTGTTCTAATTTTTTGGATACCCATGAGGTCACACATTCCCTCAACAAATTGTCTTTGCTTTCTGTATTTACCCAGACTCTCTAAACCCACAGAAAAACCCATCCACAACGGCTCGTTTCTTGCTTGGACATTTTACTGCTTTATTTGACCCCTTGATTCAGTCCTAGACACTCTGCTGAGGGCGTAGGACTGAAATTTCCAACAGAACTTCCGACCTTGTTCAAAGTTTTGTTGCCTCATAAATGTCTGCCAATAGATCCACGATACGTCTTTTTCAGTACATACACTGACTCTTAATATGGGTATCACCGCTCTTCCTTTCTAGCAGGCCTTTAAAATACCCTTTTGGGTAAGTTTTCCTCGAATATCTACCAAGGAATACCAGATCGTCTTTTTCATAAATTTGTAGCAAATACCTTGCCATCCAGGCCTTGCTTATTTAATTTCTTTCTCATTTTTCTACTTAATCCTATGTTTCAATTCTCTATCATGTCTCTTGGCTTGAGCCAACTAAACGTCGCGTCGTCCCTTTTACGATCCCAAACTACCGCAGTTCTACTGCAGGATTCCATCATTGTTTTTTCCTCTTTTGCAATGTGATCAGGGATAAAGTGTCATCCTCGAAACGGCATTCACATTACCACGTGACTTCTCCTTTCGATGTTCAGTGTTAAAGTAGAACTCCTGGAGAAGCTACAACCATCTGTCGAAGAGCCACTTCAGAAAGTAATCGGTCTTAAGATTAAACCTTTGGCAGTATAGATATTTATGGAAATACTAAATAATCTTCAGAGGAGCTTCTTGGGGGTGCCGTTTTCTTGACTCTGAGGAACGTTATTCTCCCGAGCAGTGACGTCGATTCGATGCTGAACGACAGATATATGATAGTGAAGTTGAAGTGAAAATTGCCGTTGTCCCGACAGGGCTTGCATATTGACCGCTTTACGTAAAGTTGCCATGGATTCAGCCATAGACGTATCCTCCTCGTCATCGCAAGTTGCCAGTCTTACACGTGGAGGAAACTAGATGACACTCGTGACGCCTCGAATTCCAGGGCCCGAACTAGTACCTTGCTGATATTCCTGGGCCTTACTAGACGTAAGTGGTATTATTACGTATAAATAAGGTACTACATTATACTGCGAGTGTTTGGCGTCCCAATAAACTAAGTAGTGGGTGGAATCCACCTAATACTACATTATTTAGAGTTCGTCCAGTAGTCTCATTAACTGCTAGTTTGTATGCCACCAGAACAATTGGTGGTTCTCAAACAGCCTCTCTCAAACAGTCTGAAGCTCGCTCACCACCACATTCAAGTGATTCTCCCGTGATCCGATCACCGAATAAAAAGCTCGACCATTCCGTTCGATTAGGGATATAGAGGTATTGTTCCAATTTTCTGGAACCCATAAATTTGACAACCCCGATATTTTGACTGTTATGAATAAATTTATTGTTCTTTATACTTTGAGATATATACTATATTTGAGACAAGCTTATAAACAAATTTTGAAGCCACCCTGTATAAGAAGTTACAATTCTGAATAGAGAGATAGTTACATCAACGCAAGGATGTTTGATAAGAAAAAAAAAGCCATTACTTGCTTTGCTCTAAAAAAGTAAGAGGTACATTTTCAAAAAGTTGTGCTAATTTTAATAAAAACTTGGACTTGAGGCTGCGCAGCCCTAGCTCTAAGTGTAGATTCTAAACAGAGACTCTAACCTACAGCAAAAATCATCCACAAGTGCTCGTTTCTTGATTAGGGCTGACGCAAACTTGCGACCACTTGGTGAAGTCGCCTACAGCAACAAGAACATTCCGCCGTAATTTTTTTGGAGAAGAATTAACGACGTCCACTTCAGTATTTTTTCAAACGGGCCTTCACTCAGTTTTACTGCTTTATTTGACCCCTGGATTCAGTCCTCCACTCTTTGCTGGTTAAGCATTTTTAAAATAGCTTCCTTAAGAGGCCAAACTCTTGACTCAGAAGAGGAACAGAATTCTCTCGGAGAGTGACGTCGATTTAATGTATACAGGGTGTTCTATTGTTTGAAATAGTTTAATTGTATATATGAAATAGTTCTTTTGTATGAAATAGCTTGTAAACGGTTAAAGTTAGACGAAAAACGAAGAAGTATGGTACTTTAGTTTTTTAAGGTGCATCCAGTAAAAATGTTACCACTAACTATACCACAAAATTTGCAATCTTTTGATACCGCGTATTAATAGTGAGTTTTTGCTTTAAAGGTTGTCCGAGCATTTTAATTTTTTTGTGAGATATGTAGAGTATAAGGGTTATTTTTGAAAATGATCCACATAGAAACGGTAAGAGCTAATAAGCTTCGATGGGGCTCTAAGAAATGGTTTTGGTCAAAATTGACAATCACGAAGACCTTACGATATACAGTGAGGTTTTTTATATCTGAACATACAATCAATTTTCCCTATGTTCAATTTAAAAAAAAATCATCTCAAAGCATTGGTGCCAGACGTTGATGTTTAGGTAAAGGTAGAACGTCAAAAAAGCCTCCAAATATATTTCTTTAATTATTTCAAATTAGACATCGCTTTCAAACATTAAATAACATTGGTAAAAAGGTATACAGTCCTAGAGAAGTAATTGGTTGGTATGGTTGACGAATTGGGACAAGGCAGCAAATTACAAAACTATCTCTCTGCCAAAGCAGAGAGGCACAGGCACAGAATTATTTGTGTAATTTGCTGCTTTGTCCTAATCCGCCAATGATATCCACCATTTAAATAACATTTTTAAAACAAGAAAACATTTATTAAAAACCCTAGAAAATTAAAAGTTTATAACAAATTCTCAAAATGTCCCCCTTCGCGTTCTAAACAATATGCAAGTCGATCTTGAAAGGCACGAACTTTGTTTCTTAAGAAATTTTAATTTAATTCTTTGCACGCTGTTCGGATACGTTGTTTTAAAACGTCCACATTCTCAATTTCAACAGTAGTATAAATTTTCGACTTTAGATAGCCTCATACAAAGAAGTCGTTTGGAGAGAGGTCAGGGGAGCTTGGTGGCCATGAAATAGGCCCAAACCTTCCTATCCACCTTGTCCAAATTCTTGATTGAGGAAATTTCTAACTTCGTTCGCGGAATGAGCAGGAGCGCCATCCATTTGAAACCACGAATTTTCAATATTCAAATTTTCAATTTTTGGCATAATTTGGTCACGGAGCAGGTTTAAAAATTTAGCCGAATTTAAGTTCCCTTCAATAAAGAATGGTCCTATAGAGAGATATATCTTCAATTATGCCTATCCACACGTTGACTCTTGCATTATATTGGGGTGAGTTAAATTTTGTAAATGCTGATTTGTTTGAGACCAGTATCTAAAAACAGTAGGTAATTAGGATATTAAAAAACAGAATTCAGGCGATTGCTGAAAAAGTTCTTTACCTATAATTTTGGGAATTTACACAACCATTTAATGAAAAGGATGCTTCATCTGTAAATACCATTTTTCGCAAAATGTTGCCATTCCTATGGAGTAAATTTAGGAATCTTTCACAGAAACCTGTTCGTCTCTCTTTGTCGTCGTCATAGAGCACTTGATGATTAGAGCATTTGTAGGATTTGAACTTGAATTCCAGGATTTTCTTCCATAAAACATAAAATTTCCAGTTTTAATTCCTCTGTAAGAACATGCGGCTGTTTGCTCGTCTTCCTATGAGAGTTAACTACACATCCTTCTGAATTAAATATCTTGACGATATTATGTATGGTTCCAACAGAAGGAGTGGGCCTGTCTGGATGACTCGTTGCAAATAAATCACGCACTCTACTAAGGCTATTTTCATTTTTGTAAAGATTGAACAATTCTTTTTTTCCTGTTTAGAATACATTATCTAAAGTCTATGAAAAATATTCAGCAAAAAGTTTACTAAAAGCATCGTTATAAATATAAAGTTTGAAGTTTTCGAGCTGTTAAAGTTACCTGATCTGACAGCAATGCATTGAAATGGTTTTTTTAAAATTGAACATAGGGAAAATAGTTTTATATATTCAAAGTTAAAAAAATCTCACTGTATATACTCTAATATATAACTCGGATAACTTAATACAATTGAGTATTTTATGCTAGCTCATTACCTTTTAACTGCTCTAGAAGCTTGATGAAAATGCTTGATTGTAGTGCTCAGGGTGAAACCTAACATAAAATTATTGAAGGAATGCAGAACAGGTTTGGTAAAGATGATTTGCAGGTAGAAGTGTTTGATGTCTGCTCTTTATGACAACGTTGAGATCCAGTCATACTCTTTAGAAACACAGAGTTACATTTGATAAGAGTGCAGCTATGTTGTACTCGCTGATTAAGTCATATGGGTTCCTAGATATTTTCAAAGTGTAGCAACATTCTTTCGTATTTTTAGAATTTTTCCGCATCTTCAGCTCCGAAGAAGTTAATGAAGAGAAAGAGTGCAACCCCTACCATAAAGACACGACTTCGAAAACTTATGACTTTTCTTAGATAAGAAGTGGAAAGTAAGCAGAGAATGTTGTTAGCCTCCGAAGTGGTTTGGTTGTAATAGGTCGAAGAGTTCCACCTGACAAATAATATTTTACCAATGAAGTGCGCGACAAATCAGGTATGTTACCAACGGCTATTGAGCTTATGAATCGTGAGTGCAAAATTCAGCTTACCTAAATTTGTGAGTGTTTTAAGACACAAAAATATCATATTAACAGAAGTAGAAGAAGAAGAAAACTTGTTTTCATTCTCTTAATGTTGGACTTCACACAAATATATTGTCAAGCACATTTGGGGTGTAATTAATGTAGCTGTCTTTCCGTAATTTTAATTTATTTACCAAGCAATAAAAACAGTGGAAGTGAGAGCCAATTACAAAGAGGAGATATTATTCAATTATAGACTTCAAAATGTGTGTTTCTACTAACTTTTCGACTCGTACTAAAAGTCTAGGTGGTCAAAAGACTAATCGATAAGTTATTGTGGACAGTGGAAAGTTTGATCACCTACTCAGTTATATTTTATATTTCAAACTGAAATCTTTGGTCATAACTCATAACTAGTTATTTTAAATAGCAAACAATACTTTTTATCATCTGGTTGTCATTGGGTTTTTATTCGCCACCTTTTGATGTCATCCCTGAGAGTAAATGAATGTGTCAACAAAACATTTATCATATCTTTATTTTTTATCATATATTTTTTAACAATTTATTTCAACATATTTCAACAAAAACAAGAAGGCGACATGTAAAGGTTCAATATGTCCTTCATTTGCATTACATATCACTTGTATTCGTCTTCTTTTCTGCCCAATTCAGAAGTTATTTGTCTTTGATACAGAACATTTCAGCTTTCTATTATTGATTATTTTAAGTCATTGTTGCTATGAATTTACACTTTCCAACTGACTTCAAACGAAGTTTAAAAAGTTTAAAGGAAAGAATCGAATCTACACATCACGGATGCCATAAATTGCTGCACAGCCAATGGGGAAATCAACAGTCGCATACCGACGTCTTGCTATCTAATTCGACACAATTTATTGCGGTATTGTCTGTAGAAAAATACATTATTTATTTGTTATTATCATTCCTGATAGTAAATGAAGGCATTGACAAATCTTTTTTCATACCTATTTTTTTTATTATATATTTTTTATCAATTTATTTTAAAACATTTCAACAAAAACAAGAAAGCGTCATGTAAAGTTCAATATGTCCTCCATTTGCATTGTATTGGTCTTCTCCCCTGCTAAATTCAGAAGCTATTTGTCTTTGGTGCAGAAAATTCCAGCTATTCCTTATTGATTATTTTATGTTATTATGACTATAAATTTGCACTTCATTGTAAACCGATTTCTCCAACTGACTCCAAACGAAGTAATCGCTCGAGTTCAAATCTGAACTGCACGGAGGCAATAAATTGCGTTTCCGTGTCTTCTGTAGAATTGCTGATAAGATATTTCAAGGCATTTTTTGCATGTTGTCATTTACTGTAAAACCACTAATAAACTAATAATGTGTGTCACAGTTTTTTCTAAAAGTTGCATTGCATGCTGGCGCATAGCATAAGGATTTACGAGAAGTAGAGTACGTTTCCTCGAGGTACTAACGAAGATTCGGAGGAAGATTAAATGAACAACTGCGAGACTTTGTATCGCAAACCTGACGTCATTGAACTAAAGTTTCTGGGAGCACTATAATCGGAAAAACTGGATGACAAAATGACGTTCTTCAATAGTATGTTGCCTCACCTGGCTTGGTTTGATGACAACGATTTTTTTTAACCTCTCTTAAACCAGTCTTTACACATTTTTATAATCAGCTTTTTAACATATTTCCTGAAAAGTTAAAACAGACAAAAAATGAAATAAACTAAAGAATACCGACATCTCATTATGTATTAAATCCAAAAACATAAAAAAGTTAAATAAATGTGCGAAATGTTGCTTAATTTAAGTACATTTGTCATTATTGATTACTTTCCGCTTAAATCTATAATCACCTTTACTATATAGCTAAAATATTCAAAACCACTAGTTCAATTGGGCCTTAGACGATTAACTATTATTAAATATAGGTATAAACTTCGAGGTTCCCTATCATTTACGGCCCAAAATCAAAACTTTTTGCTCAAGTTTTGTAATGAAACCGCCAACTAAACCGCTTAGACCGCTCTATTTGGAAACATAACAATCCGCAGACAAAATCCGGACCTAAAGGTCAGTTCTCACTGGCTTTCTCGAAGCCATGGTATCGAGCTTTATTTATTTTTCGTTAGACTCCAAGGAGAGCGACATCTTACTCATTTCAGGTGGAAAAATGTTTATTTTCTTAGGAAGTTGTGCGGTTTCTTACCTTCGCAAGTTTGTATGGTAAACAACACTAAAACAGTAAAATTGTTAAGTTGGCTCCTCATACGTAAAAGTACATACTTTTTTAGCAGATTTAGAGCTTCATTTATTTTATTTTCGATTATTGATTCAGTGATGTTCCGGTGTTGAAAGCAAAATCAAATTTCCCAAAAGGTTCTTTTGTTTGTGCATGTTTACCAAACATGATTGCAAAAAAGCTCCTGCTAAGTTAATAATTGAGGGACTTATGAAAATAAATCCGTTCGAAGCCCTATCGACCTACCAATGCAAAATTTTTTATAATACACACACAGCTCCCAGAGGCACAAAATCAAATTTCCCAAACCAGAGATAAAATTGCTCATTACGGAAACTTTGCAAGTTTGGACGGGGCTTTTTTGCTGTACCCTTTCCTTTTGCGAAGTTGTTTACGGAATTTATTTCAATGCGGGGAATTTCACACGAGGGGAAAAACGAGAAAACCCTCGTCATATTTAAATAAAATATTCTAGGTTAGTGTCCTGGAACAAATAGTTGGCCGTTTCGTGATGAAACCTTTTTTGCATCACTGGCTTTTGGTAAACTCTTAATTGACGGTTCTTCACACGATTACCGTCCCGAGTAAGTGCCAGTCCGGAAGGAGTGACGTTTGGAACATGGGTTGCTTTCGAAGCGCTGCTGTCTTTCTTTTTCAATTTTTTGGGACCATAATACTCTTCTGTGAGAAACTTACATTAAAATAATTAAAAACCCTATAAAAGGTTAGCAACTTTATAAAAGCAATGTTCTATGTGTCCACACAATGATACATAAAGTGGTCAAAAATTTTGCTTTTTCTTACAAACATGTATATTGAAATAACCGTGACGTCGTGAATATGGTAAACATACAATATACTTCAATTTTTTTACAATATCGACCTTGTATTAGACAATGTTTTTAAGTAATCCTCGATCAATGGCAATTGATCTAATACTGAATAATATTCAATTTTTACAAAGGAGAAAAAGCTAGAATAACACTGTTTCATACTTCTAGATCTCGATCGAATGATTTTTGTTGATCGTACTATTATCATAGTAGTACAAAAATCGCAATGAACTATAGCAACGCAAGATTTTTTCTGCTAATATCCAATCCTGCGAATTCTTTGTCTTGGTTAGCTCAACTATAAATTCAACAACCCCAAACCAAGTTCCCAGTAAGCAAATTTCTATCTATTTGCAATAACACTTTTTGCAGAATTAAGAAGTTCATAGAGAAAAAAATTTTTCAAACATTTTTCTGTTGCTTCTGACCAGCGAAGGATCAGATTCAGATCGAGGAATATTTCTAACTAACCCTAATTCTGCAACAAAAATTGCAGAATTCGGGTTAGGAAATAGTACCTCGTCTCTCATTATATTTTTTATTAAGAATCTGCCTCAAATGCCAATCATTGAAAACAATTGATTCATTGAAGGGGCTCTATCCTCTATGAGGTACTAACCAGAACTCTTTGGTGGTAATTTTTCGGCACCAAATTGTTCTTTCTTCACAACTACCAAATACAAAAAACCGGAATAAACTCAAAATTATTGCTAGTATAAATAACACGAAAGAAAAACAAAAAAACATTTTTCATTTTTTTTTGTAAAAATTCATATTTCAAATATATGATGTTTTTTTTATGTTTTGATATACTATTGCTTGGAAAAATTAACACATTTTATAACAATAAAGGTGAAAGACTGTTTCTTCCTGATTTAGAAGACTTTAGAGAATTTACTGCACTCTTTTATTAAGTCAAGGCAATGAAAATTACATCACAAGAGTTTAATTATAAAAAATTATTTTGCACAAATTTTGTGCAGTGCAATTGCAACAAGGCAATGCAAAAATTGAAAAAAAATTGTTTCTTGGGGACTTAAGGTAGTTTGTCTCAGGCCAATTTTTGATTAACTAAAACTGGTCCTGATATATAGAACAAGTACAATTCCACTGCTGCATACATGTGACTATCAAAGAATTTTCATTTGTGAAAAAAGACTTTGGCTTAGACATATCTCTAATTAGTCCAAATTTGTTTACAGAAAACTGAACAGCAAAGACTTGATTCTAAAAAGAGTTTCTTGGAGATTGAAGAGATTTAGATCATGGAAAATTACATTGCAGCAATATGTACTCTAAAAGAGACGGGCAGCGTTTTTGAAGCTTATGTCTTTGCGCTGCAATTCCAAAACTGTTTGGAACTGCTGCAGGACTCTGAACGCCCTTTCGCAGAAGAACAGCGTCACACTGGTATGGATCCCGGGCCATAGTGGTCACAAAGGCAATGAGAGGGCCGACTCTCTAGCCAGGAGGGCCGCGGGCTCTGCATTCGTAGGCCCGGAGCCGGCACTGGGAGTCCCATACTCTCTGGTCAAGGCTGAATTCCCGAAACGGAGCAATGCCAAGTCCCAGGACTGGTGCGAGAACCTACCCGGACTATCACACTCCAAAAAATGTATTGCGGGAATAGAGAGAGCAAAATCCAAACCCTCGGACTAAATAGGAGAAAAATCAGAGTGGCAACTGCACTGTACATGTCTGTTTTAGTCCATATTCGTTGCTTGCTTCTACGATATTATCTATCAATCTTTGGAGGCCCTCCGCACTATCTGCCAGCCGTACGGTGTCATCTGAATATCTAATATTATTGGTAAGTTGACCAAGGCTTTTCTAAAGAGATTTTCGGAATACATATTGAAGAATGCCTGTGATGCATCCCTGCCGAACTCCCTTTCCGACTACAAAGACCTCAGACCGTTCGTTTTTGAGGCGCACTGTTGCTTTTTGTTGAAAATATAGGTTTGATGTTAGTCTTATATCCTTACCATCAATTTCCGATGATTTTAAAGTGTCAATTAGTTTCTGCGGCACGTTGTTAAATGCCTTTTCGAAGTCAATGAAGCATGCAAATACGTTGCACTTGACATCCTTCGCTCCTTGTATTAGTACTTGCAAGCTGAAGAGTGCTTCTCTTGTTCCAAGGCCCGCTCTGAATCCAAATTGCCCTTCACTGAGGTGTTCTTCTAATTTGGTGTAAATGCGAGAGTGAATGATATTTAGTAGTACTTTAAGTGCGTGACTCATTAAACTAATTAGTCTGTGGTCCTCGCATTTCTTGGCATTGGTTTTTTTTTTTTTGGAATTGGGATGAATATTGATAGCAGCCAGTCCTTTGGTAAGTGTCCAGTTTCATATATGTCATTAAATGGCTTAGTAAGAGTTGGGATTTGGGATGCCTCTAGTAGTTTCAAAATTTCCCCATGCACATCATCGGGTGCTGGCAATTTTCCATCTTTAGTAATTTAGTAGCCTTTACAAGGTTTTTTTTTTTTAGGTTTTGTTTTTTGGAATTGGGATGAATATTGATAGCAGCCAGTCCTTTGGTAAGTGTCCAGTTTCATATATGTCATTAAATAGCTTAGTAAGAGTTGGGATTTGGGATGCCTCTAGTAGTTTCAAAATTTCCCCATGCACATCATCGGGTGCTGACATAGTAGTTTCAAAATTTCCCCATGCACATCATCGGGTCCTGGCAATTTTCCATCTTTAAGTCATTTAGTGGCCTTTACAACTTCTTCATTTATTATTTCTGGGCCGTAGGGGTTGTTTATTTTGGGTGGTTTTCTTGTTGTATCTTTGAATAGCCCCTGCATATGTTCCTTCCATCTTTCTAGTCTGGTCTCAATCCTGATCAAGATTTGACTCTCGCTGTCCAGAATTATGCCGGTATTGCGTTGTTTACTAGTGATCTGCATCTCTTTAATCTACTTGTGCATGTGAAGTCGTCATGTTTTTGTTGAATAGTTTCAATTCCATACACCTTTCAGTTAGCCACATCTCTTTTGCTTCTTTTATTTTCCGTAGGTAGGTATTTCCCCCCCTCCCATTTTGCTCTATACAACATCTCACCGGTACATATTTTTGTGGAGTTTATTGTATTCCTTGAGATTTCTATCCTTGTGTTTTCGTCGTTCCTCCATCATCTTTAATATCTCGTCTGTCATCCATTCTTGTCTCTCTTCCTTTTTTGATTTCAGATTTTCACATGTTATTGTGGTAATAAATGTCTTCATTTCGTTTCATTGTTCTTCTATGTCGTTGGTGCAGTTTTCAGCTATTTTGGCGAAGTTTTCATTAAGCTCTTCTTTGACTTTTTCCTGGATGTTAGTTTCTTTCAATAGTCTTATGTCCTTTTTGGAAATCATTTTCTTACAAATTATTTTGAATCGTATGTTGACATTTTCGACTAAGACATTATGGTCTGAGAAGACATCTGCGACTGGATATGTTTTTGCTGAGGTGATGGAGTTTTGAAACCTTTTGTTTACAACGATATAATCAATTTGGTCCCTCATAATTCTCTGTGGAGTATCTCCGGAGCTTTCCATGTATAAAGCCTTCTGGGATGTAGTTTGAAAAATGTATTCATGACTGCCATGTCTGTCTCTTGATAGAACTGTATTAGCCTTTCTCCTCTTTCATTTATCATGCCAAGACCGTATCTTCCCACCACGCTATCAACTGTCCTATTTTGGTGTTAAATCCGCCCATGATGATCTTTGGCTCATGTCTTTAGTGTGTCTTCTAGGATCTGATGAAAAAGACTTTCTATTTCTGCTTCAGTAGATTCAGCTGTGGGTGCGTAAACCTGAATGACGTTCATGTCAGAAGGCCCAGCGTTAACCTTCAACAGTGCGATTCTGTCTGACATGGGTGTAAATCCTATCACTGCTTTAGCTATTTCTTTTTTTACCGTTATATCCACGCCATTTCTGTTTCGTGTTGTGTCATCTCCATATGGTGCTCGACCATGACTGTCTTTCCGGAATTTGGCCATCGAGTTTCACTGCATTCTAAAATATCCATGTTCAGGCGTTTCATTTCTTGAGCAATATTTGCTGCTTTGTCTGGTTGGTACATGCTTCGAATGTTCCATGTACCGATCCTTTTCACGATTGGGACATTATTAGCTGACCGGAGGATTCTTTGCACGCTCTCCCCATTTAAGGGGTGCCCGGGACTGAGGGCCATTTTTTTTTTATTTTCAGCCATTGTGGTGTAGTGGGGAAGTATTAAATACCAGGAAGTTTCCCGTTGCATTCCTGCCCTTGTGACTCAGCCGCTTCTAACATAAAGTACCGACGATGTTAGCAGACGTCCATTTTGGGTCAAACACTGCAGTGCTAGTTTTGGTCCGCCCAGTCTATTTGATTTTACCGGTACCACCCATATCTGGAAAGAGTTCCCTTATGCGCCACCTGGGGAAGCGCCCGATGGAGGACTAACAACCCCACCAGCAGGGCCAAAGATTGCTGGCAACATTTCGAGGGAGCCACAATAGACCGCAAGTCACGGTGGAGGACTGTACAGGTCCACTCACATTGAATACGAATACGAATAGACCAATCTTTAAAATTATTAATTTTTTTAACTACACGTACAACAAAGTAGTGCAAAAGTTCTAAAAATTGCTCGTTGGGGATACAAGAAGTTTGGTTTCAGGCCAATTTTTCATTAACTAAAACTGGTTTTTCTATACAGGACCAATAAAATTGCACTGCAAAAATTTGTTGTGAGAAATTAGGATTTAGAAGATTTTGACCAAGGACAAACTTTAATTAACTTAAGCTGGTTATACTATAAAAGATAAACAAAAGTGCACTGCAAAAATCTGACCCTGAAATTCTGTTTCTTGTTGACCTTGAAGGGATTTACGCAAATCTTTAATTAATCTAATTTATAAATCTTTACATACTATACAAACCAAACAAAAATCCACTGGAAAAAAATTATAATAAAAAAATTGTTTCTTGATGGAGGAGGAGGAGGGAAACTTTAAAGATAGGCTTTAAAGATTAACTCAAACAGGTCATGCTATATAAAACAAGCAAAATTGCACAGTAAACATCTAACCTTGAAGTGTTCCTTGTTTACTTTAAAATATACGCTTATCTTTAATATCTCCAAAAAAATTTTGTACTGAAAAATTGATTCCTGGGGATTTAAAGGACTTATGCTCGGGCCAAGTCAGATCTGTTCACACAATAAAAGGCAACAACTGCAAAAACTTGTTACTAATGATGGCTTCTTCTCGGGTCAAGAGGCTTGAGTAAACTAATTTTTAATGAAGTCAAGTTTGTTCATGGTGTATAAAATAAAGAAAATTGCACTGCAAAATTTTGAATCTAAAAAACTAATGCGTCATGATTTAGGGACTTTGGCTTAGACAAATCTCTAAGTTTATAAATTTTATTCATGGATAAATAAAATTACACTGGACAAATTCTGAAAGAAAGCAGTGCAAATATTCTAAAAATTGTTTCTTGGAGATAGGACAAAAAGGCAACCGAATTGCACTGCAAAAAGTCGAATCTGAAAAGCTTATTAATGTAGATAAAGAGACTTTCGCTTAGACAAATTTCTATATAATTCAACTTGGTCTTGTACAAAAAAAAATTGCAACAATACAAAAAAAAACATACAAAAAAATGCAATTATTCTTCTTAAAAATAATAAAAAATAAATTTTCACTGCATAGATTCTGAAAGAAAAGAGTGCAAAGATTCTGAAAAATTGTTTCTTGGGAACCTTAGGCCATTCTTTTCGTAACTAAAACTGGTCCTACTATACAGGGCACTAAAATCGCACTGCTAAAAAAATTTGACTCTGAAAGATTTTTCATGTGTGGTAAAGCAGAGCTTTGGCTTAGAGGTGTCTTTTTGAATCCAATATTGTTCATGGTCAAAAATTTCACTACAAAAAACTTCGTTCTGAAAAACTTGCTTGGAGGTTTAAGCCAATATTTGACTAACTAGAAATGATGTTGCTATACAGGAGAAACAAACATGCACAGCAGCAAAAATTTCACTCTGAAAGGGTTTTCATGGTTTTGGGGATTTAAGAGACTTAATAAGCTCAGACGATTCTTTAATTAATTTAAACTGATCACGCTATATATAGGCAAACAAAATTGCACACACAAAATTTGACCCTATATTGTTTCTTGTTTACTGTAAAATTTAGGTTTATCTTTAATTTATCTACTTTTTTTAAACTATACAGAGTAAATAAAACAGAAATAGAACCATTTTATACTGGAAAATTGCATCTTAGGGGTTTAAGTGATTTTAGGCTTAGGCTACTTTTTAAGTAAATCCAATCTATTCATGCTATACAAGGCAAAGAAAACTACACTGCAAAAACTTGATTCTGAAAGACTGTTTCATGTGGATAATGAATATTGTCTCTCTAACTGAGTTAATTATATTAAAAAGCAAACAAAATTATACATAAATGCACTGAATAACAGAGGTTTTGTGATGCATTGTGCAGTGCAAACAATTTGAAAAATTGTTTTTTGGGGATTTAGGGAACTTTGTCTCAGGTCGGTCTTTAATTAACTAAACCTGGTCCTGCTATTCAGGACTAAGAAAATTGTATTGCTGCAAAATTTGACTCATCAGAAAGACTTTTCATGCCTATAAATGGACTTTTTTAGGGATGTTTCTAGTTAATCCAAGTTTGTTTATGGACAAACAAAATTGCACTATAAAAAGTTGGTTCTGAAAAATAATTTCTTACAAATTTAACTAATTTAGTCCCAAGCCAAGTATTAATTAATTAGAAGAAGTGAACAAGAGAAGCTGCTATACAGGACAAACATGTATTGCTGCAAAAGCTTTACTCTGAAAGAGTTTTAAGGCGTGAAAAGGGACCTTTGGCTTAGACCAATTTTTAAATAAAATAATTTTGTTTATGGGATTTATATATACAAAATTGTACTACAAGAATGTGATTTTGCAAAATGTTTCTTGCGGATTTAAAAGACCGCCAGGAACGATTTTTACTTAACTCAAGCTGGTCATGCTATACAAGGCAAATAAAATTGCACTGCAAAAAAAAAACCCTAAAACACCGTTTTATGAAACTGAAAATTTGTTTCTTGGAGATATAAGGATATAAGTGACTTAATAGGCACAGGCCGACCTTTAGTTGCAACAAAATTCCACAGCAAAAGTTTGATTTCACAAAAAGTGTCGCTCTGTCTTAAAGAGAAACTTCGACCTCTCTCTAAGACTAATTAAATCAATTCTGTTCAGGTTAGTTGAAAATTGAGTTCTGGTTAAAGAACATTGTTTTAGACCGATCTCTAACTAACTTAATTATATTAAAAAACAAACAAAATTATACAAACATTCGCTGCACAACGAAGTCTTTGTGATGCGATGTGCAGTGCAAAGATTCTGAAAAATTGTTTTTTTGGGGATTTAAGGGACTTGGTCTCAGGTCAATCTTTACTTATCTAAAACTAGTCCTGCTATACAAGGTAAACAAAATTGCACTGCTGCAAAATTTAACTCTGAGGCACTTTTCATGCGATTAAAAGAACTTTGGTTTAGGGATGTCTCTAATTAATCTAAGTTTGTTTACGGACAAGCAAAATTGCACCATAAAAACTTGATTGTGAAAAATTGTTTCCCAAGATAGTCGTTAACTAACTAGGACTGGTGATGCTATACAGAAAGGGTCTTAACTTGGTTTTTCGGTTTATATAAAAAATAAAAATTTGATTCTGTAAAATTGTTTCTTGCGGATTTACTAGACCGCCAAACCCTGCTTCTTGAAACTGAAAATTAGCTTTTTGAGGATTTAAGTGACTTCAGGTTCAGGACAATCTTTAACTAAATAAAACTGGCCAGGCAAAGTTTCATTGCAATAATCTGCTTGTGAAATATTGTTTTTACACTTTTTCGCTTAAATTTAATTAATCCCTTTTCTTCATAGAATACAGAAAACAAAATTGAACTTACAAATTTGATACTAAAAAATTATTACTTAGAGAACTAATTGTATATAGGGTATATCTATCTAATAATCTAGATTCTAGTAAATTGTTTTTTGTAAATTTAAAATAACGTTACCAAGGCCAAACTTTAATTAATTCAACAAACTGCTCAAGTTAGCTAAAGTTTAACTAAAGGGTGTTTCTTTTAGCTTTATGTATTTAACTCAATTATTTAGATAAAATACATTAAGAGATTCAGACTTAGGCCAATCTTTAATTAACGCCTTATTCAATATTATTCCTGCTGTAGAAGACAAACAATATTGCACTACAAAAAGTTGACTCTAAAAGGGTAGTTCTATGTTTTATTTGAGAACTTTGAGCTACTATAGAAATACAAATAACTGTATAATCTCAACTACTATGGAGCAGTACTCAGTAGCTAGCTACAGTCAATTCATCAAGTTATACTTACATAGAAATACAATAGAAAAAAATGGCGCAAGAAAGATAAGTGTCTTTATTGTCAGTAGCTCTTGCAAACTTCAGAGCTTTTATCATTGAACACGCTATGGAATCGATAACCCAAATAACTATACTAGTACTATGATGAGAGGAATATTTAACTTTCGGCTGGATACTTATCGAGACCTAAATTATACGATATAAATTGACTTTAATGTTATATTAGGACTCATACTCAACCGTTTTAATTTTATACTTTTTGTCTCAAACATACATTTAAAGAGGTTCTCGATATTGAGTGCGTAATAAATATTTAAAAGCCTGGAAGCGTCAGTTTATATTTCTATCCGGGAAATCGCTTCTCTTGTTGGCGAATCTTTTCAAACCGAAATAGAAAATGCGTTCAAACGAAGAAAAAGTCATATATTATGCGATTTTTCAGCGAATTCGCAGTTTGCAGGACCCGTCGAAAGAATATTGAATGAATAAATAACTTCAGCGTTTTGCTGAAAAATCAGGGTTCCTATAAATCCTTTTATTTCTTGCCTTGTTTTTTTGTGTTGTTTAGTTGTGGGTCAAATTTATGAAGAATCCTGCAAATAATGGCATTGTCATTCTAATACGCTCTTAAGTTCACTTGAAAGTTATTAAAATAGCTCAAGTAACGAGTATTAGCCTGGCAAGTAGGTCTTAATCACTACACGCTCTTTTAAGCCGCGTAAGCAAAAAAGCTGAAAACCCTCGCAAGTAAAGAAAGAACATAATACAAGGCACTTGAGGGTATTCAGCAGAGACAAAAGGGTCATGCGGAGGGTAAAAATCAACAACTTTTTCGCCCTTTGGCGTCCTAATTTCATACAAAACAGGGTGCCGCTGGGACCAAGTGTGGCAATCTACATACACTTTGTCACATTTGTTTGAAGTTCAGGAAATTAATTTTTAGGGTCCGACTTTTTTCGGGCGCAGACCCTTGGGCAGCCGGGCGATGATTTTTCTTGCCGGGTACGAAGGTCCTAGCAAGGCAGTGACAGGGTCACACTGTATGAAATAATTGCGGTTCACTGAACCCCTTGAGCGTGATTAAAAACGAAACCTTGCACTTTTCTTTGAGGGCAGAATATGGTTTAGAGGACAAGTGACTGCTAATTGAGTCGAAGCTAGGAGAAATAAGCTTTCGCTCTACAGTCCCCGGAGAGTCGTTCATATATTTAAGTTGCTGAAAATACGAAACGGGAGCCAAAAGAAAAAGCAGTAATCATGTTGCGCAATCCGAATAAATTTCGAACATATGCGGAATCCGGCTTGTCTGTTGGTCGGTGGCTTAGATTGGAGGTTTTGGCCTAAGCTTGGAAGAAGTTTTTCTTAACTGCTTAAGTTTTCTTTGAGTGATGTAACAAAGAAAAACTTTCCAAGTTCGGAGACATATTGATAAACGAAGATTGTGTTAGGGTTGAATGAAATAATTGAGTGAGGGCTTTTGGAGTAGTACCTCATTACTCTGATTCGTATAGTTCATAACCTAATTAATCACAAACATATTCTGATAGTGAAATAAATTACGCTGAGCCTCTTTGCAATTTAAGCGACAAAGATGACGACTTCTTGTACAGTTTTGAATCAAGAATTTCTGTAGTTGAGATTTGAAATAAAGTGCAATTTAGTGTTTTGGTGTTACCATACTTAAAATTGCGGCGTGTATGGTATGCTAGGCTCTAGTTGAATTCTCTTGGCTTCTGAATGTACTAATTGCAATTGTCTTGTTCTTAATTCTGAATTAAAACCTAGTTAATTTACTTCGATGGCAATAATAACATACATCACAATTATCAGTCCTTATTTCTTTTTTATTTTGCTAACGTCTATTGCTATCCTTGTCCAATGCTAGCGGCTATCATTGTCTGGTTTATACAAGTCATATCAACATTTTCTAACTTGATCTTTATCAAGAGTAGATGTGTCTATTATTGGTCACCATCAATCACTTGGGAACTGTGCCAACCTAAATCGTTGAGCCAAAAGAAAGAAAAAACTAGACAATTAGAAGGCACAAATTTCTACATGGTGGCGCTTTTTTGCTGGATTTATGGGGTTTTGGTAAAGCCGTAATGGACAGATGAAATCTGATTAAGCATTTTCTCGATTTTCATGATAAATTTATTGAACTTTTTTCTCGGTCAACTTGATTCGGTTTCCGCATAAAGGACGTTTATGAAAAGACTGCTTTTTTGACATGGATCTGTATTTTGGCTGTTATGGGAAATAAAACAAAAAGTGAAATAGAAATGTTTCAAAGTTTTTCATACGTAATTTACCGGTGCAGATGAGAATCTGAAATTGAATAAGACACACTATATAATGTATGAACGTTTGATAGCTCTTTTTTAGCCGATTCGATTGATGTAAATTTCGTGCCTTGTGATGTGCGAATAAAGTGAAGAGTAATGTGTTACAGAGAGACAGTTGATTTTATTTTGTTTTGTAAGATTTGAGATGTGCAGGCTCTTTTTAACACATTACACCTTAAGGGAAAACATAGCTTTATCTTAATTTTTTTTCTAAAACTACTAGAGAAAGAGATATAAGGAACATCATTTGAATAAGCAAAAAAAAAGCAATCAAATGAACTAATACCATGCAGCGTGTCCCATTAAAAAATTACATAATAATCTGAAAGTCGCTATTAATACAAAGATCATAACCACACCACTACATAACGTATGAACACTCTAAATTATTTCTATTTACTTTTTTCTTCTATTTCCTATAATAACCGGTATATAGCATATAAAAACGACCTGTATAAGGAAAACGAACCATGCTCACCGTAAAATAATGATACAATTAAATTGATAAGTTTATAAGTTATCTAAAAACATTTTTTGTTAATTTTAGAGTGATGCTAATCAGTTAAAGACAGACAAACAAAATAGCGGATGTGGTTTTGAAAAACAGTGGATCTGATTCTGAATTGATCTCCTAAAACTCCAAATCCTTCCCCATTTAATCCACTTTGTCACTCTGCTACTTTCTTAGATATCTTTACTAAAAATCGAAAAAATAAAACTAACGCCGTACATTGCATAACCTACCATTACTTCTCATCCATATCTTTGAATCTTTTGAACTGATGTTGTGTTTTAAACTTTCAACTAGTAAAATATAATAAATAAGGTCGACTTTGTAAACTTCAGTTCAAGTCTAGTCAAGTCTAAACTTCATATGAACAAATATTTGCGTTTTGCAACCTATCGTTAACTCCAAACTGAAGCTTAACCTATGTCGACATGTCAGATTATTTTTCTCATTGCTAGCTTTACAGCATTCAATACACCACGATACAATAGAACTTAGGATCGGCCAAAGACGGCAGAGATCCTAAATCGGCACTAGGAAATTTCCGAGTTCCATGCAGCTGTGGCTCGGTATACATTGACACCACAAAACGCAGTGTCAACACTAGGATTGCGGAACACAAGGGATGTTGCAGAGTGCACACAAAACTCAGCAGTAGCAGAGCACACTTTCTCCAAAGGTCACTACATCCTTTTCAACGAGATGAATATCTTTTATCAATCGAAGCGTTTCTATCCGAACGAGACTAACGAGAGAAACCACTAAAATCTTTAAACACGACAATAATTTCAACAGGAAGGAGAAAGTTTCGTTTCTAGATGCAGACTGGAAGCGAGTACTATGGCATACTTCAAGTGCAGCGAAACCCCCACCCCAGTTCCTCCACTGCAGCGCCACGGCGGGCGAATAAATACCAGGGAACCCATCACAATCGAATCATTCAACGTGGGAAAGCACAGGAGCTCACTTCGCCCATTAATCGCCTTTGATAATGTCTGCCACAGCTGTACACGCAACGCAGGTAGAAATAACATTGAACCACGGTTTCAAAGCCCGGAAAACACTTTAGATGGTCTAATGAAAATCTTAATTGGGATTTCCCGAGTTCGCCTCTCTACAAAATAAGTTTCTAGGTTTTCACATGGGGCCTCTTAAGAGTCGATGCCTATGGTAACTCTGATTTTTCGAAGCTAGAGGCAATGAACTGAAAAAAAGTTAACACTTTCAGCTCTATCTTTGTCTGAGATGCTGGCCTCAATACTCAGTTTGTTCGGTTATATCCAAATTTTCAACAAATATGGTACTGAAAGGGAAAAGATGATCCCCTGCATCTGTGATTTTGAATTAGTCAACTTCGATGCTCATTTGGGTTCATTTCAGTTTCCAGGGTAAAAATTGTGATTAGTGCTACCTCTGATTTCCCCAACTCCTCTATAGATCAAATCGAGTATAATCTCAAACGCTCATGGTGGTTTGTGAGTTTTCCTGGGTTTTCTTCCATTGTTTTTTTTTCTTCTTGATTTCATTATCTAGCAGTTAGATTTTTCTAAATTTCAATGGGAGTTTATTTAGTTCCACTGTTCCCAAAGGTGCTGCTAAAGGCCCAATGGGTTTGGGCGAAATTGAAAGTGCTACAAAAAACTTCTTTTTGTTCCAGCTTGGCACCCCGTGACATCCAAACTGCCTACATCGCTGCTAAAATTTTTGTTAACAAGAAAAGTGGTTTGCACTTTTAGTCTATTTTAAGAAAAGCCCCATATGGGTGCTCTACTTCTTCTTTAATCACCTCCTTCACATTGTAGCTATTTAGAACAACTAGAAAAATATATTTCTTCAACCACCGCCATTGTAGTGTTTTCTACTTTTGATACTTCCATGACCATGGCGTCAAATTCTTGCAGATTACTGTAAGTACTCTAACAGTACGAGACAATATTTACTACTGGAAGGGCAATCCCATCTGAATCACTGAGTCTGTCAGGCATTTCTTTCTCCTCATTCGTGGAACTTCCTCTTCTTTTCCTCTTTTCTATCGCTTTCGACAAAAATCTAATAAAGATGAAGTGTTGCTTTTAACAGGGTCTTCTTCTTTGTCGCACAGAATTAGATATGACGGTTAACATCTTTCCAGATGTAATCAGGTGGTCCAGAGATGCAATGGCATTGATAGTAGGCGTTCATCACTTTGTATTTTTGCTTCTCTTAAATAAGTGCGCTTGATCCCTTGATTCCCGGTAATTTCTAATTCATGATATTCCTTGAGCACATTTTCTACTTACGGATTTGGCACGATCTGTTTTGGCTCTTGTTCATCAAACGTCGGATCATAGTAGCATAAAATACCATAGGAAATGATATACCTCTGACTACCTGCAATGTAGGTTATAATATTACAGGTTAAGACCCACCTTGCAAAGCGTCCCATAAAGTTTCCCAAAATCATTAACCAGGTAAGGGTTGATGGTCGCTCTGCATCTTTGCCATGGAGTTTTCAAGGTATCCACCGCAGAGAATAACTCAACTGCAGAGAGTCTTCTAGAAGGGTACTCTGTATGTTGTTCCTCCTTTCTTTTCAGGTGAAGCATGCTCACAAATTTTGTAATTTTCGCCTCATAAAGAAGGTTTTGTTTTACAGGTGGCGCTTAATGGTCAGCTTTTACAAATGCACTCAGCTTTCGGGAATCCACTGCCATCATCCTTGTTAGGCTCAAGGACTACTGGCGTTCCATGATTGGGATTTCTCTATGACGGAATCAGCAATTTATCTGCCAAGCGATCCTGCTGAAGCAAATCACATTTTCTCTGATTCTGGGTGCAGTAGTCCAGTTGAGTGACCTCTGGCAGTGTTCCAGTAGTTGCGCGCCACACTCTACTTCTGATGTATCAGAAGGTCTGTTACTTAAACTTAAACTTAACTGTTGTTAAATAAAACTAGATCAATGATATTCCATCGGCTATCGGTTAAGGAAGCGTGCAAATCACCGGCCATTCAGTGGTTGCGTAGGTTCGTTCTATTAGAGTTGTGGTATGACGTAACTTGGTGGAATTAACAATGACAAACGACAACAAAAAAAAAATAATAAAAAAAATTAGTTTTTAATAAATTACAGTTTATTACCCACTTCTGGTGCGGTCACAAAACTTTTAACAACAAAGTAATTAAAGCCATATGTATACCAAATAAAAAAAAAAGCTGAAGTCAGTGTGATCTACAAAGATTAATATTCAATCAAATTATCATTAAAAATACCCACCCTTGGAGTCGTTGCACAATACTATAATTTGTCAAATGTATTAGGGATGATAATTAATTACCCACATCAGGGAAATTATAAAAAAATCAATATCACCAAAATAAACGTTCCACTAAAAGATAATCACAACGACATGAAAAGAAAAATAGTTTTGCCAGGATCAGAATAGCAATTGATAGACAAAATTATGTATACAGTCGATAGGCTAGATTGGTTTTGAAGTGAGTCAGTAAAAGAAATTTAGTAAATCTCAAAGAAAACTTATAAACAAAAAAAATCAGTTTTGCGAAATAATATCAAATGGACATCAATCAACAATTAAATCTTTTACCCAAAAGCGACTCGTCCTACAACGAATTCAATATTAAATATCAATCAATATTAAACCAAGGGCAAATATCATTAATATACAGTCAACCAAACAATAAAGACAATAGCTTAATTCACCAATTAGGTACCATTAACGCTGTGTGCAAACTACGCTGTATACCTTTTTCTTAGGTATTACAGGTTTAACCCTTTTTCTAGATGGTATATGCAATTATAATATGTTTAGGTTAAAAACAAAACAAAACTTAATAATGAAATGTTACAAAAAGGTATGTCCAGCGTCAGATATAGTCATCAATAGATGACCGTTAAAGACAAGGTAACAAGAAAAAGGCTAGATAAGCAACGGATAAAGTTTAAGTTAAATCAAAGCATACGACTTTATCTTTTATTATATATCTTTTTAGAGACAGGTTACCATCAGTAATCCTGCGCAGGTGAAAAGGGATCGTTGAGCAGGTAGTTGAGCAGGATGACGTAGAGTGTGGAGCCACAGAAAAGCGGAGGTAGGGAAGAAATCCCACAAATACAACAAAAGTAAAGAACCTAAAAGTGGTCAGTATAAGCAACCACCATAATTTCACTCAACTATACAAAAATGGGTTTTCTTTTAATCATTAAGATATAGTTAACTTTATTTAAGAATCAATCCCTTCATTCAAATGTACATACCAAATTACCTGGATTCTAAAAAGCAGAAGTATGAAACAGTAGTTACCTCAATGATGCACGGTGTTCAATGAGAGAGGTTTTTTCAAGAAAGAAATGGCCGTTGAACAGGAAAATGGCGGTAGACAGGACCGCAGGCCTTCATGTTGGTGGCCGGTACCCCAAGTCAGCTCAGACAAAATCCTCTTGAGGAAACGTGTTACCACAGTGTCGTAATATCCTACAAACTGTAGATTTTCGGTTTCTTCAGCTGTATGCTTGCCAATCAAACTCAGCAAAGCACCCAAAAGCAAAACCGAAATAAATCAGCCACTCAAAATATCCGCAGTTACGCGAGAATTAAATAATTCACTCGAATTGACGTAGTTGAAAGCACAAAATGAAACACGCGGTTCCTGCTAGACCAGAAATTCTAGCTCCACACAAATTTAAGTGAAACTCTCCGGGCCAAAAAAAAAGAAAAGCAAGTCAAAAAAATCCAAATCTCAGACAAACTACCAGAGCCCTACAGTGACGATTAAAAGTACTAAAGCAAGTACTGCTTAATACCATGAAATATAGTTATTAAGAGCAAACTCAATTATTAATAGACCACAAGAACGTAGTTCCGATACACTAAAACATTAATTAATCGATATTGCTAATGGCACAATCATAATTACTTGCTTTAAATGATGAAGTTGTAACAAGAATAGTACAATTCACATCTCAGTTAGTACAGTGCGCCCTATAAAGTTCCATCAGAAACGGTGTGTTACCATATGTGGTCATGAAATATCACCTAGTCCCCTGCCCCCTACATTGCCGAGCCAAGCAAATATACCTGAGCGTTTAAAAATACGCGGGCTGCCTTCAAAAAGGATTGTGCCTATTGATAAATAGAATAAGAAAATTACCTTTATTATGTTTTGCGAATATCCACTTTCATTGATTACTATAAATTCACATTTTAAGAAGAAAAAAAAAGTAATTTATTAAACTAACAAAGGAAAAATCTTGTGACGGTTTTGGACCGTTAGATTGGCCAATATCGCCATGACAATAAAATCGCAATAAGGGCCATGACATGCTGCTAGATTCTGTATGCAACTATGTTCTGCTTTACATGTGTATAAGGTGGGTATTCCATTACTTTGGGAAGTAATTTAAGTTCTCGGGGGTTGCACTGAATATTATAAATGCAAAGAACTATAACTTTTGTATCAACATTAAAAGGGAACGGATTAAAAACCAATATACTTCCAGCGAAGAGGGCGAGGAATTTTATAACTTTTGATGGAAAACATTGACATTTGGAGATTTTAGTTGAATTAATTATATTGCGTAAACTCATAAGGCAATAGTCTATTACTTAGAATATCTTAATTTTAAATAATATATTTTCAGTATATTGCTGAACGCTCTCTCATGAGCCTTAGGTGATGAGAGAGCTCATGAGCCATAAAATTTGATAAATCTGACTTTAACTTGTTGTAAGTATGCTTAGACTACCCTGGAAGTCCCAGTTGTTCTGTGAAGTCATTTCCTGGCAGTTGTTTTGCCTATAGAAAGATATAAAGACATTTGAGCGACTTGAACATTCTCAGGAATGTTAGTAACAAAAGGACAAACAAATGCTTTTTTTGCCCATTTTGACACCTCAACGACGTTTTCTCTATTTGCCTCACACACACACTGTATAATACTGCAATAGTGCCCAGGGCAGCAACATCTCGTCGAGCACACTCCTAAAATTGAAAACCGTCCAAAGTAATTTTGAAACTACAAGGCCTCGCCCGTTTAAGAAGTTGATTCGAAACAGAGTACGTAAAATACCATAACCTATGCAACTCCGCGCGATAGCAGAAAACAGAATCGTAAATGCGAAACATTTCCCGGTGAGTCGGAATATTTTATCTAGACGATGCGGGCTTGAACAGGTATGTAATAAAATAGATCTTAAAATAGGAAAGCAACAACTTGGTGGGCAGAATCTGCGGAAACGCCTCGTTGTGTACCTTTAACTGTGTCGCATTGCAGACGACCGCCGCTCTCGAATATTATTCCTACCACTCGAGCACGGTTACTTTCTTCTGCCCTTATATAGATTTGCTCGTTTTAAAAACAATTTAATATCGAGGGTGGAATTTACGGTGTCGTTCAAGTCACTCTCAGGCTTTGCTGCATTTTGATGCAGCTCTGTTGACTATTTTCAATGTGAAAGTTGAGAATTTAAAACAAAACAGGCTGCGAGCGTTATAATACTTATTTGCCTCGCAAGTACAAGAAATGTCAGTTCACTGTATATAGGCAAGAATATATAGATATAAGCAAAACATTATTTCAACAGCACATACCAAAGTTATTGAGATTCTGAAAAGTTGTTATTTCTATAGAAACGAGAAATTTTATTTTAAAATCACTTTCAGGTATTTTTGTGGATTATTTCCCTGTATATACATATTACTAAAGTTTTGCATCATTTAATGAGATTAATTAAAATAACTGATTTCATTAAATGTGTGCTTAATTATTCAGAAAGGACTAAAATTACAGCAGAAGTTGTAAGTGGCTGAAATGTCCTTACTTCAATTTATGAGCAAGACAACTGTCAGGAAAAATATAATCAATTCCATTCAAAGCCAAATTTAAAACAGTACCACTCCCGAGCCGATTAAGAAACAAATATCTTCCGCCAAAAGTTACAAAATTCCAAACCCCTTATCGATCTAATAATAAAAAATATTTATTAATTTACACCGTCTGCTTTTGATACATATAGAAAATATGATATTTTTGTTGTTGTTTCTTCTATACACATGTAAAGCAGTATATAGATTTTTTCGATTTTTTCTTGAAATTATAAAACTCTTAAACCTAATTGTCGTATTACTGGTTACTAAGCAAATTCAAATGTAATATTTTTCCTTTTATTCTGAGAGAACAGACAAACAACCAATTAATTTTGTACTGTTAGGCTACAAAACTGTACCATGTGGCGTATGTTATAGCAAGGTAGTGACAGCTACCACATTGGTACTATTTAAAAACAAATAAATATCGTCGACAAAAGTTATAAAATTCCTAACCCCTATAGTTCTAATAGTCTAAAATATTTATTAATTCTAATCCTTCTTTTTCGATATATATGTAGAACAATTACTACTGTTGTTGACATTCAGAGTACTCAACTGACCTCCATCACATAGAGTATTTAGTAAAATAACGGAGCAGTCCTTCTATACAAATGTAAAACATAATATAGATTTTTGCTTGAAATTACAAAACTCGTGACCCTAATCGATTTTTTTACGGGTTACTAAGCACATTCAAATGGAATATTTTTCTTTAATAATGAGAGAACAGACGAACATCTAATTAAATTTATACTAATAGGCTATGAAGCTACACCATATGCTATATCAAGATAGTTGCAATTACCACGTTGGTACAGTTTAGAAACAAATAAACTCAGTCGATTAAAGTTATAAAATTCCTGACCATCATCGCTCTAATAGCGGAAAATATTTTATTTTATTTTAATCCGTTTGCTCTCGATACCTATAGAACAATGTTATTGTGGTTGACATTTAAAGTACTCAATTTCTTTCACTGCCTATAGCGTTTTCTAAAATAACATAGCAGCATTTCATATTGGTGTAGTAGGTATAAGTTTCATATTGGTAATTTAGAAACAAAAAACATCGACGACCAAATTTATAAAACTCGCGACCATGCTCAGATTGAAACTTGAAGCTCTTAAATTGGTTTTATTGCATTATTTGTATTAATGACTGACAATAATCATCTTTGTTCCATTTATTGTTCAATTTACACCCAGCCCCTAGAAAGTTTTTCAAAGAAACGGAGCAGCCTTTCTGTATATACGTAAAACAAATATAATTAGTGATTGAAATTAAAAAATTATTGTCTCTGGCCGATTTCCTGCTTATTAAAAAAGCAGCTTCGATTGTAGGATATTTTGTTTTAATATTCTCATTTCGCATTAACAATATCGAGTTGTTATTGGTAAAACTTAAGATCCAAAATTGAATATTGATGGGAAGGCTAATCCTAAAGCTATAGATACATACATTTGTTTTGTCAGGCATTGTTCTTGCATTTCTTTTCATTGTCGATTGCATCGAGACTTCTTAAACACTAAAACCATTTTGGCATACTCCCTGGCAATTCACCATCTTTTGGTTAGTTATTGTACACAAGAAATTAAATAATAGTCATTCGCTATTTGCCTACCTCAAAACTTCTGAAAGCCATTTTTTTAACACTACGTCGGAATGTGCCCCTTTTGAAGCTAAATGTGAATGCAAAAGGTACCCACTCTTACACGGAATATTATTTTTTGTTAATAACTTCAAGTGCAGCTGCTTACAGTCTACTCTTAATCCTCACCAGTGTTTGGTAAAATTTCGAGATTTGTAAAATCACCAGATTTGATGATATCTAATGCTGTTTGCCAATTTAGAAAACACTTTCAAGAAAAGGGACATTTTATAAAGTTATTAGGTAGTGACAGAGAAATTATAGTCTAAAACTCGCCTGGAATAGTATTTCACTCTCTCGAAAAAACATAGACCTCCCTTGACTCGGCATAGAAACTTTTCGCTCGTTCGAGAAACATACATTTTAGAGACGTTATAGAAATAGTAGATTATGTCACGAGGAGTAAAAGTGGGTCTTTTCGTGCTGAGCCCAGAAATTGACGGCCGAAGCGAAGCTGAGGCCTGCAACTGGGCGAAGCACAAAAGACCTTTTACTCCGAGTAACATATACTATTTTTTTTTCAAGCACGCAGGAAATAAGAAATCTATTTCAGAGTGATTCAGTTTTGCAATTTTCTATCATCCTCTTTACGCGGGTCTAGGTACTTACCCAATTAGTGGTGTATATTATTTGTAAAATAAATAGAATGTGTTAGAACGGTGGTTTTCAATGTTCAATGGTTTTAATGGTATTAAATCATAACCAATGTCTAGACGGTTTAGGTAAAATTTGGTAAATTAAAAATTTGTTGCATTATTATCAATACTAAATTAATAAAATATGTCACATTGACAGATAAATATGATGACGCGCCTGACATTTCAACAGAAGAACTCAGAAATCGAGAACCTATGCAATTTCGACTAATAACGGTTTCGGGTGGTGCTCACGAGCGCTCTGAGAGTATTCCTATCCTTTGTTTTTTCAATAAGAATGTAAAGATGGCAACACACTCAGATCGGTCTATCTAGTGTTCAAATAATTTTGGTGACTTAAAATCGTTTATCTATGCGCCACCATGACAGCAGCGGTGACTTTTGACTTTACTTTTACTGCCTAGGACTTTTTTGCTACTTTTTTGTTCTCAGGATTAGAAAGCCCACTTTAGGTGTGCGTATGGAGAAAACAAATGACGTCCGCTTGAAAAAAAATACTATTTTGAGTATATATTTTTAAGAAGGTCATTAATACTAAACTACTCGTTAAGACAGCAACACGAAGAGATGGAATTTAATTAATATAATAATAAAATACGAGAGAAATTAATAGAGAATTGTTAATATCAAAGCCCATCTATATATTTGCTTAATTTCCATAGCGGCCTATGGCTTTTCGGATAATCTTTCCTGAACATTATATATTCCTGCGGGCCCTTATCTAGCTACCAAATCATGTGGCACTCCTACCAAGTAAATGTAGTTGAACCCTATATTTATTTCCGAGGAGGGTCTGCTAATTTCCTGTGTATAAGCAATCTCAGCTAAATCAAGAAGGGTGTAAGAAAATTAGTTACTTTAGCGCCGACCGCAAAAGCAGAGGCGTACGTCAAGAGCTCGTAATTAGGGAACTAATTAGGGCTTTCGCGCACTTCAATTATTGTAAGGCACTAATGGAACATTTACCTGAAATACAGGCATCCATCCGCTGAATATTTTTCAAAGTATCAACGTGAAAAGACTCCGAAGGTATTGTGTCGAACCTCCGTTCCATCCGGGAACAATGCGATATAATCTCTTCCAGCTTATTTGGTGCCGACTATAGGTTGAAAGTACATCCATCAAAATGTTTTATTTATCCAGCAGATCGATACTCTCTGGGACGAGTGGCAATCAGTCCCGATTCTCGGAGCCCATAAAGAAAACTAGCGAAATCAAACAAAGAATTATGGCCCTTCCCCAAAGGCAACGGACACATAAACGTTGTAACTTTCCTGCGGAAGCCCGGTTGAATAATTCAACGTATGAACCTCCGTCTCTAGTATGGTTAATGGTCCTCAAGTACGTCACATGGTCCTATATCTATCAATTAGGGTGCGTCCAGTCGGGGAGACACGCAACGTATTTACACACCGGACGAAATGGACAGATGGGAAATTATGACCTCCGAATTAGATTCACCTATTTCCTGGTTAAGGGATGGCCGATGGCCCTTCCTTTACGAAAATAACAATCTTTTTTTAGTATTATACGTCTCCACTAATACGAGATCGCTGATGCATAAAGTACATTTGCAGTTTTTGTCCCAGCTTCGAGAATAGCAAGAATATATTAAGCTGAAAGCAGAATTTATTTGAGTAACAGAGTTGTAAGCAAAGTTTTGACATTTCATATATTCAGGTGCCGGTCTCACGAACTCCGCAAAAGGTGAAATAACTTCAGTGGCATAACTCCAGAAAGTAGAAATTATTTTGAGTGGAAATCTAAAAAATTTACAACGAACACTAGATTTGAGGCACGTTTGTTTTGCCTCAAATCTAGTGCTAGTGAACTACCTCTATCATGATATGTATATGGCGGGGACACCTCTATAAAAAAGGCTAACAGAAATGCACTCAGTTACGAACAGTAACTGTACAGAAACGTACTCAGTACACGAGATTGCAACTTGCTGACCTACTACTTTTCGATAGATATATTTTAGAAAAAATAGATTAAAGACAATACTACAAGCAATGGCAATGAAAATCTGACTACAAACACAATTTTACTTATATTTATAAGCTCGGCACTGCTGATACTGCATGTGAATAAAATAAGGCAAATCTAGGAATTTAAGCGTGAGAAATGCTGAGTTGTTACTTGTATGGGAATGTAACTCCTCCCGTGCTAGTTGAAAGCACATTCTTACGATTGTGATTTCAAAAGTCCATGTGATTATTTAAAGTTTCATTATTGATTTTCAGCGACTTCCTAAATTTGTTAATAATATAGCGATATAATTAAAATTAATAAACAATAATACATAAATCAATATTGTCCATACACCTATACGATTCACATAAACACTTGATGAAACTTTCTCCAGACTTTTCATTTGTTCATTCAGCCTGGGCTTGTATTTCATGGGCTGTGGCTCGAAGGTTCACTGAGTTGAAATCAATGACAGGTGGGTTGAATATCGATTTTGGCTTATCGCTATTGGTCCAATTTAAGTTCGGTAGGCTAACTTCGTCAAAAGATATGTGTGGCTCATCATGGTTCTGTATAATCATAGATTCAATCTGGATACTGCAACCGGCGGGTACTTCCAACAGGTACGATCCATATAGGGTATGATTGTTATTTACATTATGACAGTTGGATTGCCCAATTACGTTGGTGGGTGCGGTAATGAGCCATTTACCATCTGCAACTTTGGTAAATTGCTTGTCCTGCAAATGTACTTCGTATGCATGACAGTTGTTGAAGTCTTTGTGGTGTTTTAATAGTTGAACAGCACAAGGGGAGTGACTTGATATTAGTTTACTAGGGCCCTTTCTGCAAGGGTACTCGTCAGGAAGGACTTCAAAGCAGCTTTCTTCTTGGAATGCGTATTTGTATTCGCTCAGTGCAAGGTACGGTTTATAGGGTATATAAGTGACGAAAGTTGAAAGGTTATTTGGAACAGGTAAAGGAAACAGATTGTAATATTGATAGATCTCGGCCTCAGCTAATGGGAGTTCCAACACAAATGTTATTACAAAACCTTTAATGAAACTTTTAATTTCAATTAGTTTTTCTAAATTTAAGATGTTATTTATGTCAGGATTGAAAGGCAATGTTCCCAAGTGGGTTGTATTTCTAATTCCCTGATTTTTTGTAAAAGTTCATTAGGATTGATAATTGAATTATGTAGAACATTTACTATCGAAAATGTGATCGCCACTTCTATTTTGTCCAGAATATTATAGATTAGTTAGTACAACATCGTGATTTGATTTATTCTACTGAATATCTGTTGATATTCATGCAATTGGGTGTTATGCACGTCAACGGCTTTAATGACACCTTCTATTTGCTGAATTCGCGTTTTTAAGATCATTTGATTATGACTGATATTTGAGACCATATCTTTAAATTTATTAATGGTTTTATCTAACAGTGAAATTCGATTAACAGAATCTTGATTCAATTTTTGATAATTGGTTTGCAATTCTTTTATCTGTGAATCTAAAACTTCTGCATCATGCTGATCTGAGTTCCCAGTGGTGCATTTTATAAAAGAACCAAAAGGATTAAACAGACCTCTTTTAATTCTTAAAATATAAATATTAGGAATTAATTGTTGGATTAAGCTATCGATGCGGTTTTCTATGCTAGTAAGCGGAATCAGCGATTTTGCATATTCTTCGTGGAATGAACTTCTGGTATATTATGTACAAGGAAATTTCAGCTGTTCGATTTTTTAGGGACTGGAACTCACTAATTATGGGTTTTAAATTAAATGTTTGTACAAATGACCAATGATCATTTACGAGTTGTGCAGTTCCTAATCGGAAAGGCAGCATTCCAGGATATTTATTTAAGTTGTGGAGGTGGACGGTCGCGAGGGTAAAGCCGGTCCAGACCCATCTGTAACAAGGGGCATTACTTTACATTCGTTTAGGTGAATTATTTCTTTTCGTTTGGTTTTCGGATTTTGAATTTCAATTTTATTATTTTCCAATATTTTTGTAAGGATAAATGGTCCTACACATTTTTTCTTTAATTTTCCTGACCGTTGATCAGATTTTTTATAAACTTGAGCTCCTATTTCAAATTGTTTTGTTGATTTCCCTTTATTGACCCTATCAATTATTTTTTGCTGAAGATCTTTAGAGTCTTCTGCTATCCTACCATATAGTAATGATGTTTTATTTTATGAGAGTCTAAATAGTCGGTAAATACGTGCGATGTAACTAAATCCATAGGATCTCTTGAATTTGTGTGACCTTGCACAATTTCGAAAGGACTGTAAGTTGTACTAGAATGTATAGTACTATTGTAGGCAATTATTGCATACGGCATTAGGCTGATGACGTCATGGTTGGAGTCAGATTCTCGTAATAATCTTAAATGCTTGATTAATGTGGAGTGAAAGTGCTCGACTGGGGAATTTGACTCATGGTGATAAGGAGTGGTAAAATGCACATTAATGTTATGACATTTTAATAGACCTTGAACAACTTCATTCTTGAATTTTTAGCCATTATCAGAAATAATGGATTTGGGTACTCCAAAAATGAGAAGAATTTAACTAGTTGGTCTGCATATGAGAGGCATTGCCCGAATGAGGAATTGCGTGACCAAATTTGGAAAATTTGTCAAGAAAAGTTAGAAACTTCTGATTTCCGGTAATAAAGGTGTCAATGTGTATGATGTCAAATGGTTTTGTGGGGGTTTCTGTCAAGACAAAGGGCTGATTCAACGGTTTTCTGTTATATTTTGAGCGTTGACATATTTCGCATTGGTTTATGTAAGTGGTTACATCTGCTTTCATAGATTTCCAATAGTAATTGATTTTTAAGGATTTAAGGCATTCCTCAATTCCTCTATGATTAGTTTTACCTTCATTTTTATATTTAATTAACATGTGTCTTTCATCTTCTTTGACATTATTGACGAGCTTAGTACATTCAATCATTTTACAATTTCGGAAGTGAGTTGACATAACTCTTTGAAAGTAGGGGCGTAACTCTTTTGAGAAAAAGTAGACATGGATAGTGGAACGAGTTATGTGTTCCTTTAAGAATTGACATATTTTTTCTACATTAAGGGGAATAGTGGCATTGACGATTTTATTGTTGTCAAATATTTCTTGGTCGACTTTTGTGTACGAGTCGTAAGGAGCTTTCTTTAGTAATAATTGGAAAGGCTTATTATTTATAATATCGTCAAGTAAGGTCATTTCAGTGGAGTTTTCATTCGATTAGTGCGGTGAACACTATCTGATTCATCTAATCGTTGTTGTGGGGAGCCTGGTATCTCAGGATTATTGGAAGTTGAGACTGCGATTACTTGAGACGTGGGTGGCTTTATTTGGATATGTGAAATAATATTGACTTGATTGGAGAGGTCTTGTTGTAGATCTTGTACGGTTTGTTCAACTATGTTATCGGAAAGGTGAACTGGCTTGAATGAGTCACCTAAAAATTTGGCAATGTCTTCATCAATATCACCTGGACAATTTACTATGAATTCGGTCTCTAAAGCGTTGAGAGAAATTCGTGAAAGGGCGTCGGCATTGGTGTTTTGTTTTCCTTTTTTATAACATACTTCGTATTCATATTCTTCCAGCTTAAGACGCCAGCGAACTAATTTGCTGTTTGGTTCTTTAAGATTAAACAACCAAACTAGAGGTCTGTGATTGTTAAAATTTTAAATTTTTGTCCGTACAAGTAAGGGCGGAAGTATTTGCATTCCCATACAATCGCAAGGAGTTCTTTTTCGATTGTAGAGTATCTTTGTTCTGTTTCATTTAGGGTTCGTGAAGCATATGCTATTGGCTGATCAGTAGGAGGGTTTCCTTGTGAAAGGACAGCTCCAAGAGCTATGTTAGGAGCGTCTGTTGTAAGTACAAAAGGTTTATTGAAGTCAGGATATTTAAGTATTGGGGCATTAGTAAGCAAAAGTTTTAAATGATTAAATGAGTTTACAAAACTAGGTGAATGCTCTACTTTTGCACCTTTCTTTAAACAGGTAGTAAGGGGTTTTGTGACTTTTGCGAAATCCTTAATAAATCGACGGTAGTATCCTGCTAGTCCCAAGAAGGATTTTATTTCTTTTAGGGATTTCGGGATTGGAAAGTTTTTAACAGCTACCACCTTGTCGGGGTTAGGTCTCACGCCTTGATTTGTTATTAGGTGTGTAACAGTTTGGTTTCTCCATTGGAATTTTATGAATAAAGTTACCTTTTTAATTGCTCCTTGGCCTCATTACACTCAATGTCTTTGCCATCTGGATCTTTTTGCTATTTTCCTTATTGGATAGTTTTCATCTTGCAGTTAATAATTTTGGATTTATTTACGTTGTCTACTTTTAGCTTCTCTTTGTTCGGTTGACGTCTGACAGTGTTGACACTGTTGAGAGTGACTTTTTGACTTTTCACTTGGCTTCCGTCATTGTCTTTCATTTTCTGTCTTGGAATTTGCTGCCGGCGTGAAGGTTGGTCGTGGAAAAAGAAAACTCCGAATTTGCGATTTATCTCAGGCATCCTGAGGATTTTTCGGCTTTTCTTGGTGTAAAATTTCGGGCCACCTTTAGTGCTGTTTTGCGTGGCCGAAATTACCGTTTCGTCACGGGATTTTGCCGACCAACCTCACTTGAGAAATACCTTGCCGGTAAGCATTTTTTTATGGCGTGTTTTTGGATCCATTTCTAGTAGTTTTATTTCGTACTTTAGCTTATTGGATTGCGAGTGTTTGAGCGCCGACGGCGGAGTTCCAGTTTGGTGTGGGACGACCCACTTCAGAGAAATTTTAGTGGTGGTTTGTGTCCTCCTCGGAGGTAAGTCTTCCAGCCATGTGCCTTCAGCGATTTCATTACTAGTATTTCACCTTTTTCTTGCTATTCTCTTGGTTTTCGAATATTAGAGTTCATTGTATCCCTAGGTGCTAGGTAGGGGCTTGAGCTGCGTGTAAAGGCAGTACCTTGGCGCTGCTAGATAGGGGCTTGAACTGCGTATAGCAAACTTCACCATAGCTATCGAGTCCACTACAGACTACTGTCACCAAGTCACGCTAACCTACATCCCTAGACTGACAGGACAGTGGACTGTTGTAACCCCATAAGTTCTCCCCCCGACAATGTATGTAAATTAGTGGTAAGATCTTTTGAATGTGTAACTGATTACTCTTATTTGGCCAACGACTTTGCTACGTTTAATTTATGTTGGAGTGAACTCTTGCGGTGGCCCCAAATTTACTAAGGTTTCCCTTCCACCTGGAAGGCGTCCTGTTGAGCCTGTGAGCAACAGGTGGCGCACCCACTCCTATAGCCGAGCTTTATCTGAGCCACTTCACAATCTTAATATATTGGTGACCGCAAGTGTTCGCTTTAAGGGGCTCTTGGCCATCACACTACCTACACACCTGCCTTAGCGTATTGTTGAGTTTGTTGAATTTGTTTGATTTTTTTTTTTTTTTCTTTTTGTCTCTTTTATAATATATGACCACACCACGTCAAGCAGTGCTTTTATTTCGCTTTTATTTTGTCATTGACTTTCATGTGAGAATAAACCGTCTCAGATAAATTGGCGCCCAACGTGTTAGGCCGACTTGAAGGCCAGATTTTAAGATTTTGAGTATTGTTTGGCGTGTGTGGTATTTAGTGAGGCTGGCGTTTGGGTTGTTGTTTTGTTTTGCGATTTTTGGTGACTTTAATTCTTCGGTGAATTATTCAGTTTTGTGATTTTGTGAAAACAACTTAAACGCTTAGTTTCAAATTTGTTTTGCGATTTTTGGTGACTAATTCTTCAGTGAATTATTCAGTTTTGTGGTTTTGCGAAAACAACTTCAACGCTTAGTTTCGAATTATTTTTGACAATTTACTTTTGAACAAAATCATTGAATATTTATTGCGGCGCATTATTAGTGTATTAGTATTGTCTGTATCTTTGATTGACAGACTTATTCTATTTTGGCAATCTATTTAGACTTTCTTGATTGGTTGGTTTAGATTTTTAATAACTCTCAAGATGAATTATAATATGCGGGTTGATATGCTTACCAAGGACATGCTTGTGCATGAGTTGTTGGTCCGTGGTTTGCCGGTAGATGAGACTAAGACGGCTAGACAGCTTCGTGCTGCTTTACGTCCTGTGCTGCAACTGGAAAAATCTGGCAACCCCTTGACATATCCTCCTTACTCTTTGAATTTCGAAAAAGAATGTGACGCGGTTGTGGAAATTCTTTCAGTTGTACAAAATGATCTTCCCGCATTTACTTCCAACATCACAACTGCTGAAGGCTTAAAAAGCAAATTTGATCGGTTGCAGTCGCGGTTAGTTCATTGCTTGAGGAGAATAGATAGAGTTCCCACTGATAGGTTGAATCCAGAATCTTGCCAGAGACGTTCTGACTTGATATTGCAAATATTAACATCCTTGCAGGACTTGGAAAAGATTTCTTTAAGCGACCCTAGTCTTAGTGCCATTTTGAGCAAAACCCATTTAGACGAAAATGCTTTAGAACCTGAGCATTCGGATTATGAAGGGGAACCCTCTGACCGACGTGATGCGCGCGACCATTCGACCCCAAATCCAAATTTGCGAAGGCCAACTCACAGCCTACCTGTACATCCAAATTTGTCTTATTCTGCTGTGAATAAGTCACAACGTGTAGAAAAATGGGGAATCCGTTTTACTGGGGATACTAAGACTATGTCAGTACATAACTTTCTTGAACGTGTGTCAGAATTGCGAATTGCTCGAGGCCTTAATGAACATGAATTGTTTGCATCCGCAATCGATTTGTTTTCGGGAAAAGCTCTTAATTGGTTCCGTGCTAACCGTTCCCGGTTTCAGGATTGGAAATCGCTAACACAATTGTTAGCCAAACATTTTGAACCTCCAGATTATAGGTCTAGATTGTTCCGAGAAATCTTAGATAGAACTCAGGACCCTTCAGAAGGGATTATTGACTATCTAGCCAGCATGAACGCATTGTTCCGACGTCATGGCGGTATGTCTGATGAGGTGATGCTAGATACTCTTATTAGAAATTTGGCCCCCTTTTACACCACACAGCTTCTTGAAGTAAATTCCATAGAAGAGCTCGAAGACGAATGCCTCAAACTAGAAGCCAAAAAGTACCGAGCTGACAATTATGTGCCTCCACCACGCAGGCGTAACCCTAACCTTGTAGAGCCAGATTTTGCATATTTGGGCAATGAGCCCTTGCCCATTTCATCTAATTCGTCCAATTCTGTTTCTGTTGACCTTGTTAACCCCAAAGCCAGTGATTCACCTCGTACAATTTCTTGTTGGAATTGCCAGAAGAGTGGGCACCGAAGTAGAGAGTGCCCCAGTCCAAGGAAAATACATTGTTTTCGCTGTGGAGCTCCCAATGTGACAACAAAGTCTTGTCCAAAATGTTCTGCGGGAGGTAATTCAAAAAAGTCTTTGGAAAACCCCCCTCGGGAGAGTCATTAGGCCGTGCGACTGCTCCCGCTTATCCACCTCAGACGGCCAACTGTTCTGAATTTTCTGCTTTGCATCCCACCAATTTTCCCCAACCATCCTGTTCCAAAAATAATAAGATTATTTTAGATTATATCATTGCGCATGCTCAAGGTGACGAGCGACCTTATTTGGAAGTTTCTGTTCTAGGGCACATTATCCTTGGTTTACTAGATTCGGGCGCATCAAGAACTATAGTAGGCCCATCTGGTTTTAGCATTTTGAGTGGTTTAGGTCTGAAATTAATTAAACAATCAGTGCGGTGTACTGTTGCAAATGGTCAATCAGTTAATAGTGAGGGTTATTTTCAGGCCCCTGTCACATTAATGAATAAATCTAAAATCATTGATATTTGGTACATTGCTTCCTTTCCACATACTTTGATTTTGGGAATCGATTTTTGGAAAACCATGCAGATTGCTATACCAGACATGAACCAGCGCATTTGGCACTTCACTGAAAATCCTGTCAGTTTAATATCAAACAGCTTAGTTGGTGCCACTTCTTTATGTGAAAGTGACAAAATGGCTCTGGATCAGTTAATATCATCTAAAATTAAGCTAATGGGTAAAGAATTGGGTTTGTGTAGAGTGGCAGAACATTCTATAGAAATTGAGGCGGGCGTTAAACCAATAAAACAACGTTACTATCCAACCTCTCCTTTTAAGCAACGCATTATTGACGCAGAAGTTGATGAAATGCTTAAACTTGGTATTATTGAACCTTCAAAAAGCCCTTGGTCTAGTCCGGTTTGCTTGGCAAAAAAGAAAGACGGCTCTTATCGATTTTGTATTGACTTTCGTAAGCTTAACGCTGTTACTAAAAAGGACTCTTATCCCATTCCATACATTTCTTCTATTTTGGATCGACTGAGAGATGCCCGATATATTAGCTCTTTGGACATTAAATCTGCTTTTTGGCAAATCCCTCTTAGCGAAGCTTCCCGTGAGCTCACAGCCTTTACCGTTCCTGGTCGTGCTTTATATCAATTTAAGCGAATGCCCTTTGGCTTAACTAACGCTCCTGCAACTTGGCAGCGAGTTATTGACCGCGTCTTGGGAGTTGACCTCGAGAACCATGTCCTGGTATACTTGGACGATATAGTCATCATTTCTAAAACATTTCCTGAACATCTTGAAATTCTTGGCTCCGTCTTCGATCGATTAAAAGATGCTGGTCTGGTTGTCCGTGAAGATAAATGTTGCTTTTGCCGTCCTGAATTAAAATACCTGGGGTATGTAGTTGACGAACGAGGTTTACGACCTGACCCAGACAAAGTCCAGGCTATCCTGAATATTTTACCACCTAAAAATGTTACTGAGATTCGAAGGTTTATAGGGACCGCCTCCTGGTATAGGCGTTTTGTTAAGGATTTCTCGTCTGTTTTGGCACCTTTAACCCATCTCACCAAGAAGAATGTACGTTGGAATTGGACTGATGAATGTCAGCGTTCTTTTAACATCATCAAAGAGGCCCTTGTTACTGCCCCTGTTTTGTCGTGTCCTGATTTTAGTCGCCAGTTTACGTTACAGACAGACGCTTCAAACTATGGCTTGGGGGCTGTCCTAACACAACAGTTTTCTGATGGTGAAAAGGTCATTTGTTATCTCTCTCGATCTTTAACTAAACAGGAAATGAAGCTGACCGTGACAGAGAAGGAGTGCCTAGCTGTGATTTGGAGTGTAGAGAAATTGCGGCATTATCTCGAAGGCGTCCACTTCAAAGTAATCACCGACCACCATTCCTTGTTGTGGTTACATAATTTAAAAGATCCTCAGGGTAGACTTGCTCGATGGGCTCTACGTCTTCAGCCATATGATTTCCAACTAGTCCACAGGAAGGGTAAAGACCATATAGTACCCGATTTTCTTTCGAGATCAGTACCCGCCATGGAACCTGTTATGACTGTCAATTTGACGGATGACTCCTGGACTACTATTTCGGATGGGTGGTATTTAAAGATGATCCAAAATCTTGACCTACGACCCGAAAAATATCCTTGCTGGCGTGTGGAAAATAATCGTCTCTTTAAGTACGTTAAAACATTCAGTCCTACCTTTCCCGATGTTGCCAATAATTGTTGGAAGCTGGTAATTCCCAAAAATCTGCGAAAAGACATTCTCAATCGTTGTCATGATATTCCAGCGTCAGGTCATGTCGGTATTTTCAAGACTTATTGGAAGGTTGCCGATCATTATTATTGGCCGAAAATGAGAGCCGATATAATACGATATGTCAAATCTTGCTCCAAATGCGCTCAAAACAAGGTAGAACAAAAACCTCCCGCTGGCCTAATGGGTAACCGGCCAAAGATAACACAGCCTTGGCAATCCATCAGTTTGGATTATGTAGGTCCTTTACCCCGATCCAAAAGTGGCAATACTTATATATTGGTCGTTACTGATTACTTTACTAAATATGTGGTCACATTTCCTTGTCGCTCTGCAACTTCTAAATCTCTGGTAAAGCTTGTGGAACAGAACATCTTTTTGGTCTATGGGGCTCCTCAATTTTTGACATGCGATAATGGCTCACAGATGAAGTCTCGGGAATTTCAGGCTCTCTGTAGTAAATACAAAGTAAAACTCTTCTTTACCGCGTCGTACTATCCTCGTGCAGACCATACTGAACGCGTGAACAGAGTTCTTAAAACAATGCTTAAAACTTATGTGAACCAGAATGACCATCGTACTTGGGATGAAAATCTAGCTGCTGCAACTTGTGCTATTCGTACCTCGCGTCATGAGACTACAGGTTATAGTCCTTATTTTCTTAATTTTGGCCGTGAACACAAATTATTTGGTCAGGAATACGCCGAAGGAGTTCCAAGTGCTGAGACCGAACCCCAAAGTTACGTACGTTCAAGAAATGTTGGCTTTCAGGAACTCTATAACAAAGTTTTAAAGAAAATCGAAGCTGCTAGGGATAGGAATCGACATCATTATAATTTGCGTAGGCGTCCTTTATCCTTTGTAATTGGTCAGGAGGTTTGGCGAAAGAATAAAAGTATCTCGGATGGGGCTAATTATTATAGCGCAAAGTTGTCACCGGAATTTGTGGGTCCATTTAAAATTAAACGAAAAACTGGCAGTAACACCTATGAGTTGCAGGATGAACTTAATAGATCCAAGGGGATCTGGCACGTTCAAGACCTCAAGCCGGTAAATTGCCGCCGCGGCTCCACAAGTAAATTGTCCGACAACCAGTGAGCATTATACTAGTTGACAGCCAATCAAGAAATTTTTCCGTGTTGATTATGCCGTCACTGGTTTTTTTTTGTTTTGTTACTATAGTGAATTTAGAACAGTAATATTTGGTGGTATCGTTTAATTACACCCTTTCATCTTTTATTGTAATTGCGATACTAAGGGTTTTGTGGTGGGTAACTTTCATTTAAGATTCTGTGACAGTACATTTCTCCGGAATCCGGTGTGATCAAGATCTGTCACACTGTCTGCGATAATTTGAGACGGTTGTACTAATATCACAAATTTAATATCCTAGTGATATCATTTGATCAACATCTGTCAAATACGAAACAAAAATTGTTTCAAATTGTCGCCATTTTCGAATTGAGTGCGGTTGGTAGTAAGTTAGTTAAGATTTTTGAGGTCTATTTTAGATTACTGATTACCTCACAGTTTACTATTTAATTTTGTCTTTTCTCTATTACGGCTGCCGCACTTGATTATTACTGTTTTGTGTTTTGTAAATTTATTAGGTTTGGTCATTTTAGTTTTAAGTTTTTAAGGTTGTTATTTAGTGAATATTTTTGGTGTCGTACCTACCTACGCTTTCGACTATTTTGACCATGAAATTTTGACTTACCTTTTTTTTGACATGACTATTACCCGATTTGACTTTTAGTTTTTGGAAGCATTTGGTTATGGCAAGTTTGGTCACGGTCAGTGTGACATTTGGTGAAAATTATTATGTATTTTGTTTGCCCTGAATTTTGTTGGAAACCCAGCGGGGATTTTTCTTTTCTAGTAGGACTCTTGGCGAAACTTTTGGTTTTTAGTGTCCTGATTTTGTGGTAGAGGCACTGGGTGTCCTATGCAATATTTGGTTTTTCGAAACTTAGTTTTTTTTTTAGGTTGAGTTGCTGCTCACTTTACCGTGGATTTTGCTTCTGATTTGTTTTGGAAGTAGGACTTTCTTTATTCGATCAAGGGAATATTTTCTTTCTCGTCTCTTAGGAGGATTTATCGATTAGATCGTCTGCAGGTCCGAACAGAGAAGGTGTAGCATTTGCAGAACTACCGTACCGATTTGGTGTATCTTTTCGTGTAACTTTTCGTGTACGTCTGAGTTGTGACTAATCGAGCTGTACTTGAATGTCTTCCAGAATTTCGTGACTTGTGACTTTTAGAGTCTACTTTCCGGCTTCAACTTTTGAATTTATCTCTGATGATATCCTACCTTGGTTTCATTTCGGTGGAATTTTCATATTTGTGTCTTTGGAAGTGAGGTGAAAGCCTACTTCTGCTTTTTCTCTAGCTTGCTGACTCTTTGCCTTTGTATTTGTCATTAAGTTTTTTTTCTTGTCAGCCTGCACTAGACTTTAGTTGCGCACTTCGGTGATCTAGTTAGGGTGAAGTAATGCACTTCTGCTTTGGGCTTTGTACCGCACTTACTCGAGTGACCCAAAGAGAGTGCAGTTTTTTTTTTCCTTTCCCTTTCTTTGCATGTCAGTGTTGGGCTTTGGTTCGCACTCTTCGAGTGACCCAATGTGACATTGCCTCCTTTTTTTTTTACCTTGCCTAGATTTGACTTCTCTTACCTACCTGATTGTGACCTTGACGGTGCACGTTATCTTTTTGTTCTTTTCTAAGGGCTGACTTATGTTGGGTGCTACCCTGGTCACTCTCTCTCTAAGGCTGTTGGGAGGGCGATTCATGGGGGGAGGGTTCTAGAGCCCCTGTAAGTGGCATGCATCGACTGTCCCAGAAGGTCGGGGCCCTCTACTGTGTTTGGCCTCAGCCCCTCCAGCTTGAGATTGTGAGATTTGGTGGCAGTGGCAAGAGTCGGAACACCCCGTAAATTTAAATTTGGTGACCGTCCGGTACACTTCTGCGGAAGTGTATCTTTCAGTTTGGTGACACTACAGTTCACTTCCTCTTGTTGGTGGACATTTGGGTTAATTTTTGTTTGTTTTTTTTTTTTTTTTTTGTTATTTCCACCCTTTGCTGTGGGCAGGGCTTTACTTTGTTGTAGGGGTTTCTATTGTTGTATAGGGTAGTGATTTTGCAGTGATTGTCTGAGGCTAGTAAACGAGGTTCTCCACTCAGGATTGGATGTTACGCATTATTGGCTTTAGGAGTACGTTTAATTGCGAATTTTAAATTCAGTACCAATTTCCAGGTTAATCGCTGCATGGTCTTTGCTTTGTCCATCATGGTTACTACCGCTCTTGGGGGGGTCCTGTCTACAGTGAAGTGCATTTGTGTTTTGATTTGAGGACATCTCGTTGTCTCTCTTTAATTCGTCGGCTAATTTACTTTGATAAATTACCCTATATTTTTGGAAAGGGGGAGTTGTAACAGTTTGGTTTCTCCATTGGAATTTTATGAATAAAGTTACCTTTTTAATTGCTCCTTGGCCTCATTACACTCAATGTCTTTGCCATCTGGATCTTTTTGCTATTTTCCTTATTGGATAGTTTTCATCTTGCAGTTAATAATTTTGGATTTATTTACGTTGTCTACTTTTAGCTTCTCTTTGTTCGGTTGACGTCTGACAGTGTTGACACTGTTGAGAGTGACTTTTTGACTTTTCACTTGGCTTCCGTCATTGTCTTTCATTTTCTGTCTTGGAATTTGCTGCCGGCGTGAAGGTTGGTCGTGGAAAAAGAAAACTCCGAATTTGCGATTTATCTCAGGCATCCTGAGGATTTTTCGGCTTTTCTTGGTGTAAAATTTCGGGCCACCTTTAGTGCTGTTTTGCGTGGCCGAAATTACCGTTTCGTCACGGGATTTTGCCGACCAACCTCACTTGAGAAATACCTTGCCGGTAAGCATTTTTTTATGGCGTGTTTTTGGATCCATTTCTAGTAGTTTTATTTCGTACTTTAGCTTATTGGATTGCGAGTGTTTGAGCGCCGACGGCGGAGTTCCAGTTTGGTGTGGGACGACCCACTTCAGAGAAATTTTAGTGGTGGTTTGTGTCCTCCTCGGAGGTAAGTCTTCCAGCCATGTGCCTTCAGCGATTTCATTACTAGTATTTCACCTTTTTCTTGCTATTCTCTTGGTTTTCGAATATTAGAGTTCATTGTATCCCTAGGTGCTAGGTAGGGGCTTGAGCTGCGTGTAAAGGCAGTACCTTGGCGCTGCTAGATAGGGGCTTGAACTGCGTATAGCAAACTTCACCATAGCTATCGAGTCCACTACAGACTACTGTCACCAAGTCACGCTAACCTACATCCCTAGACTGACAGGACAGTGGACTGTTGTAACCCCATAAGTTCTCCCCCCGACAATGTATGTAAATTAGTGGTAAGATCTTTTGAATGTGTAACTGATTACTCTTATTTGGCCAACGACTTTGCTACGTTTAATTTATGTTGGAGTGAACTCTTGCGGTGGCCCCAAATTTACTAAGGTTTCCCTTCCACCTGGAAGGCGTCCTGTTGAGCCTGTGAGCAACAGGTGGCGCACCCACTCCTATAGCCGAGCTTTATCTGAGCCACTTCACAATCTTAATATATTGGTGACCGCAAGTGTTCGCTTTAAGGGGCTCTTGGCCATCACACTACCTACACACCTGCCTTAGCGTATTGTTGAGTTTGTTGAATTTGTTTGATTTTTTTTTTTTTTTCTTTTTGTCTCTTTTATAATATATGACCACACCACGTCAAGCAGTGCTTTTATTTCGCTTTTATTTTGTCATTGACTTTCATGTGAGAATAAACCGTCTCAGGTGTCCCAAATAAGCAATTTCTTTGTGAAGAAATTCACTTTTGTCGAGTTGAATTTTAAAATTGGACTGTCTAACATGATCGAACACTGATTTTAATCTTTGGACGTGTTCCTGGAGTGAAGTCGAAAATATTATAATATAATCTAAATATACAAGACAAATTTCATTTTGGAAGCCACGCAAAACGTTATTCATGACCCGCTGGTAAGTAGAAGGGGCATTCTTAAGCCCGAACGGCATACGATTAAATTCGTAATGCCCGATGTCAGTGGAAAAGGCAGTTTTCGATGTATGATGGGGATGCATTTCAATCTGGTGAAATCCATTAGCTGGTCAAGAGTCGTAAAATATTGGGGTTTTCCTAACTTATCTAGGATGTCCGAAATGTTGGGAAGGGGAAATTTGTCGTCAATTGTCTTTTCGTTTAATTTTCTATAATCGATCACTATACGCCACTTTCGTTTTCCAGATGCATCTAATTTTTTCGGTACTACCCAGATAGGACTGCTCCAAGGAGAGGTAGATTCCTTTATGATACCATTTGCTAACATTTTTGATACTTGACTATGAACTTCTTGTTTATGCACATGTGGATAAAGATAAGTTTTAGTAAATAGTGGTGTTTCGTCAGTGAGATGAATGTTATGTTTGATTTGATTCGTGAAAGTTAGAGGAGTGTTTTCACAATATAAAATATCTCTATATTCGTAACATAATTCACGAATGGCTTTATACTCCTCATTATTGCAATGTTTAAGTGTGAGATTTTTTAGATTTTCTTTTTATAGTTTATCGAGGTCAATAGATGAGTTGTTATTCGAGAATTCTATATCAGATTCATCGATAAAATTTATTTCAGATTCATCAGTGATTTCGATATCTAGTGGTTCTAAAATAGTTATCTTAATGGGATTCTCACTTGAATTTGTAATGATGGTGAGAGCATGTGAGTCATTATTATTTACTAAGGACTCAGGCATTTCGGCTTTGCCAAACGAAGTGTAGCCTAGGATGCCTCTGCCAGTTGTTTGGGTTACAGGAATTTTAACTTTTTGAGAAGTTCTTGGGTCAATTATTAATACTAACGGTTTAAAATTTGGCTTAGTTAACGACGGTTTTTGGAGACACAGAGGCAAAATAGTAGCATCAGTTTCTAAACAACTATTTTTTAGATTGGTACTAGCACCAATGTGTGTCAGAAAATCGATACCTAAAAGACCATCGAATTTTGGACAAAAATCGAAAAGGAAAAATTTATGATTTCCGGGAAATTTGAAAGATTCAAAAATGAGTAGGAGTATTACCTCATTATGGGATGACGTAGCATGAGCCGATTTAACAAAGAATAGTTCTTCTTTAATAGATTCGGGAGATAATTGATAGGTCAGATCAGGTTTAATAAAACTTCTACCACTGCCGGTGTCTATAAGAAATTTTGCATTAATTTTAGGTATATATATCACTGGCAAATTGGTAATGGAGTAATTATTAAGCAATATTAGGTTATCTCGGTGTGACTGAAAGCATTCTGAACATTTTCATTAGAAAGCTCTTCAGGGTTATAGTGGTAATTTTGATTCATACTTTGATCTGTACAAAATTCGTCAAATTGCATAGCGTTTTGGTAGGAGGGGTCAGATTCGGGGCAATAATATTTAGAATCATCGTATTGATTAACAGAATAATCAATAGAATTGTTATAATTATTTAAGCATGCTTCATCTGAAGAAACTTCTTCTTGTATCACAGGAGTGTCAACGGTGTGATTAAATAATTCCTGTGATGAAAATTTGGGTTGTTGTTGCCTACGAACTGCGTTATTAATAATGGTATTTCCTGATTAAATATCCATTGGCTCTGGTTTCTGAATTCTAGATATATTCGAGGCTGCGGGGTTTCTTGTAACAGAACTGTTATTTCCAAAATTTGTGCGGAAATTATTATTAAAATTTTGTCTATATTGATTATTGAAATTCATTGGATATTTTGGCCTGAATTGACCAGAATTAGATGAATTGGGTGCAAACTGATTAGAACCGCTAAATCTCGGATTACTTAGCGCGTGATTTGAGTTCATCGTATTATAGTACGGCGGTGTATTTACAAGGTTGGGTACGTTAACAGGGTAACGTCCTGATGGAACAAACTGCTGACGTTGTGCATTACCAAAATAATGCATGTTTGAAGGTGAAAGTTTGTATCGTTGCGGTAGGTTCACATTAACAGCTGTTCTTGTATCAAAATGACTTCTATTTTTATAGTAAAGAAAATTATCTTCTTCTTGTGCGAAACTCATTGCTTCTTCAAGAGTACGGGGATTTTTTAAACGAACTACTAACTGCATGGTTGGCACGTAGGCTTCTGGATTCTTGGACCCTTGTGATACTAACTGCATGTGATATGTCAAACCATTAATAAAAGCTTTTAAAAGAAGGTTCTCATATTCGGTTATCTTAAGTAATTTTACCTCTCGGGGGTCATTAGACATATTTATTTAAGCAAACAACAAACTACGCGAATCTTGCAAACGCAAACCAAATTGTTACGCGTTTCATTCTTTTCGGGTTTTGATGTTATTAGATCTTGGATAACACAATCAATTGATCTTTTGTCTGAAAAGGTGTCGATTATAGCCCATTTTACTAAATCCCAGTTTAAAAGTTCTACTCGCGAAGCTATAATATCTGCAGCTCTACCTATTAATTTACTTAAAATGGTATCAAATAAACAGACATTTTAGGGCGTCGCAAACAAATTATCGCAAACTGTGACAAATCTATTAATTTGTTTAGGGTTTCCATCAAATTGTGGAATATTTCCTGCTTGATATCTGATAAGTATGTAATTTGGTTGAGCCATGGTTTTGAGATACTTAAATTAGAGACACTAAATATAAAATTAAATATTTAAAAAAAAATTGCAACCCTCAGTTTTTGAAGCAGAGAAATATTCAATATTTTTTAATTTAGCCTCAATCTGTTGGTTAGCAAGGAACAATAAATTAAGGAGCACTTACAGCAAAGAAACTTGATATTTCATTCCTAGTCTAGGGCCCAATAGGACGAGCGATGTGTGTCTCTTCCCTGGATTACGTATGAGAATTGGGACGATGCTTGTTCCCGTTTCTCGCACCAATAGGATCATTGGACGATGCTTGTTCCTAATCCGTGGTCGTTGAGATTTCTGCACTACTGTAGTGAAGGTCTCTGGATGTTCAAATTTGCCACAAATCGTTGAAACGAAGACGGATTATCACCGCGCGATGCGACTAAACCGTTGGCAAATCTTACCGACTGCGCCAGTTTAAATCTCGGATTCGAAAATTCATTTTTTTAAACATTTATTAAAGACAATACTACAAGCAATGGCAATGAAAATCTGACTACAAAGACAATTTTACTTATATTTATAAACTCGGCACTGCTGATACTGCATGTGAATAAAATAAGGCAAATCTAGGAATTTAAGCGTGAGAAATGCTTGTATGGGAATGTAACTGACAGCGATTTTTTACCTACGAAAACTAAACTCGAACTCTCCTTCGCCCCGGTGAATGAATGGATTTATGCAGACATAAGCCAATCATATCGAGCGATCCATACCATTGATCCGTCGCGACGCTGCACAGCCAATGGGGCTGCGCAGTAAATGTGATAATCATCATTGTGCACAGGACGGAATAAACATGTACTGTTTTATTTTGCTGATTTTTAAAGACCCTTAACATTCGCAGATAAAAGGCTAAGCGATTCGAGGAAATTTATACGTAACAGGTACTGTCTACACGTCATAACTTTTTGTGGTTTTTATCAACAAACATAAGGTGTTTTTTCAGATAAGAAATAACTTAACTGTGAGTTGACGACCACTAAGTCACTAAACACACACAGGGTGAGTTCTTTCGCCAGAAGACATACTTTCTTAATCCAACGTTCCTATTGGACCACTCCAGCTCTTTTTTGATGAGAACTAAACCAACACAAAAGCCAAACTCACTAGTACTTGCCCTTACTTCACGATTGTAAAAAATAAATCTTGCTCCATGTTCATTGCAACATGACTTATGATCGGATTATGGGCTCCAGAACAAAAATGATCGGGTGCTTAATTTTGGCAACTTTAGACTCAAAGAGACCTCAGCAGGTATTTCCCAAGGAACAAATCAAGTTGAAATTACGTCAATTTAACCTGTCGCAGCTCAAAAACCTTGTCCCGACAACATCTGAATACGAACAAATTACTGCAAATTGCCTTCCTTTTTCCCAATGTGGGGAAAGAAAACAAAGAAGTTTAAAAATATAAAAGAGGTTATTAAGACATAATTCCTTTTAAGACTTCTAACCCAATAAGGAAATACGAACTTAATTAAGGTAAAAATTAGTCATATAGTGATCGATTTTCCTTCAACATGTCTTTAATTCGACCTAGAGGCATGAATGAGAGACAAAAAAGAAAGATGCGTTTTGCTTTGATGAAATGTATAAGACAAAGAAATAAAAAAGGAATGTGGATAAGCTGAACTCTTCGAATAGATCGAGAGTGATGCGTCATTTGGTGAACAAATGTTTGCACCAGACCAATGGAATGACGAAAATAATATACCTACGTATCGGGCGCCATAATATAAGAAATTAAACACAAGTTATTGTAAACTTAATCCAGTTGTACGAGGCTTAACAGGTATTAATTTAACTCGCCAAAAAAAAATTGTGAAATGTGACTTTAGTACCTTCAGAAAATTTAAGCCCTCTAAAAATAATAGATTTTAACAAAATTTTTAGTAAATTGGCTACCTAACAAAATGATTTTTTAGTAATGGTCATCTAATGCGATATTCATCTAATTCTACCTGAAATGGTAATCTCATTTTGAAAAACGACCAGAAAATATTACATTTCTTAAAAATAATAAATAATCTAATAACAAAATGGCTCCTTAAACTCTTTGGACTTCAAAGTCAGGATGCCCGTTACTACGGACCTAACGGTTAATATTTTTATAAATGTGGTCGCAAACAACCACAAATTTTAACTACTGAGTCGAGTTTTCATGAATTTAGTAAAATCCGCTCCCAGCGAATCAGCCTACCTAACCTTAAACGGCAGTGTTTAAAATACCGAGAACTGGAGGCATTTCGATTTGCACTTTGTCTAGAATAGAAGAATAGAAGAAATTATTTATTTATGATAAATGATATATTTACTATTATTAAGCATTTATTCTAGTGAATAGACTCTTCAATATGGATACACTAACTTTACTTATCAATAAATAAAACACATAGTATGTATCGTCACACTGGGAAACGGACAATATTTTATATTGGCAGAAGTATCTTCATCATCAGGTTGTCCATCATCCAGCATATTCTCTTCTGATTCCTCTATAATCAAAGAAGGCGGATCTTGAAAATCCATTTTTTCTCTCAATGTGCTCTCTTGAACCCCAGTCTGAATGCATTTTTAATTTTTTCTTTCAGAAATCTGATGCTGTTGTATGCTTTTCGCCACTCTCTAGTATTGTGTAGTATGGCGATATGGTTTTGTTTTTTTACTTATAACTTTGGCATTATAACCCACAAAAAATATACTTTATGTATGTTAAAAGAAGTAACTAAAAAAATTAATAAATGAACAGCTTATGTGATGATATGACCATTTAGGCGCCTGTTGGTCAGCTTTCTTTTGAAGTTGAATTCATAAGTAATTTACAACTTCAAACAAGCCCTTTTTTCAACCTCGTGGTAAGAAATTGGTTAAAATGTTGACTAGATTTGAACATAAACAAAAATTGGTGAAATATAAGGCCAAATACGTTCCTTATTTGACCACATTTTGCCCTGTCTAGCTAAATTATTTTTAGGTTGTCGACACAGTAATATATTGGTAATATTTTACCTAAAACCTTGTACCTAAAATATACCTCAACAATAATGGCCAACTTGAAGTCAAAGTTGTCATTTATTTTAACCTTTTGGAAAAGTGTTATTACCTGATATTAGGTAAATGCATGCAGGATATTAGGTAAAATGCATGCAGATTTCGACTACCTTAATTTACTTCCAAGTAAAGTTTTGTTCAACGTTATTAAGCCGGTTGGATATTTGTTAATAATGACAAATTGTTTGACCTATATAGTCAATATAGTAGTATATAGATAAGTTCACATGCCTAATACATTCATTTTTCAAGACAAAAATTACTAACTCGTGACCAAAATTGATTTAATTTGCCAGATCAGGAGTTATTTTATCCTCATTTGTTACTTGGGTTGGATTTTTTAACAATTTCTGGGGTTCTTTTCCAGTACAGAATTTGTCGGCCTGTGTGAATAGTTCATGTCCGTTAATAGAAAATCTGTTCAGTGCACAAGAACAGCTGTCCTAACAGGAAAGGTTCAGTTCTTGACTACATAACAGTGAAGAAAATATGCAACATTATTTATAAAAATGAAGCATGTAACCTTGCAAAGAATGACAACTCGAATTTATCATAAATCTAACCCTGCATTAATTTATATAAACGATCAAGTAATAAAAATGGTGCCAAAATTTATATTTCAAGAATTCGAACTCTTCTCCGTCACCTCAAAGCAATACGGAAATTTATAAACAAGATTTGGGAATACAAGTAAAATTTTCTCATTGGCCTAAGGTAGTTATGGGTTTTATAGGACAACCTGACCGACAGAGTAGCCAATACAAGTTCATTCCCCACCCCCCTCAAAAGCTAATATTGAGTTGCAAGCTTACAGCAATCTTATTTACCTGCTTGACCCAATATCGATCAAGGTAGATCAGGAAATTTTCATCATCCATGGTTCCAATCAATCATCTGACAAATTATATCATATTCCAAAAGAAATCTGAAAACCTTAGAAATATTTATTTCTATTTATTTCTAAGGTATAAATATTTCTTATACTGTATTGCTGATTTCTCTACCATTTGTGTGGTTATTGTAATTATTTGTCATGCAATTGCAAAGCCACGGAACTTTTCCAACAGAACTTGGAGAATATTAATAAATTCCCTCGTTGGCCTAAGGAAATCGTGCATTCTATAGAGAAACTCTACAAGCACGGCGTTCTAATAAGCCTTGATACGACTTGATACCACCGTTGCCAGGGTGACCCTCTCCGTGACCAATAAGAGTCTGCTACTGGCCGCAGAGGCTATAAATAAGTAGAAGACTTACCTCTTACGGGCTTAATGTCTCTCTACAATCAAAGAAAGGCGTCAGTCCTATTATTGTGGATTGGCGTTTAGAGTTCGTGAAAGTTTGTTTGTTGTTACACGATGTTTTTCTAACATTTTTTGTTTTGCTTAATTCTCTATCATTTATTTCAAATATATGGTGTATAAATGAGTATTGTCACATAGTGCCCTTATAAGAATATTAAGCACTCTTTATGGACATATCTTAAAATGGCAAGAACTTTGGCACTTAGTTCTTTATCACTTTCACTCTTCAACTGTAGTTTTTTGATGTTTTGAAAGATTCAGAGCTGTCAAGCATATAGGAGATTGCTCGTTTTCTAAATAACTGATTGCAATATCCAATAACCTCAAATATTGTTCTCAGTTAATAGACAAGTATTATTAACAAGTTCTCAATCGGTCATTTCAGACTTTAGACCAAGTGTAGCAGCCTCAATTGTATAACGAAACGAGTATCAATCGTCCTAGTCAATGTTGAACATATTGATTTCGAAGAGATTTGAAGGGGTGCCAATATAGCAGTAGACAAGTTAAACTCAAAATAACTTACAGACATATTGCAAATGGTGTTACATTTAAATAGCTTTTTGTTGATCGGTTTACATTTAGTTTTTTCATTTTATATGTGGATAGTAAAAATGATTTATTTGAAGTGGTAAGTTGGACCGAATTGTATATCCTTTACTGCAGGAACTAAACGGGATAGTGAGCATCATTTCCCGCAAGCATGCTTAGCAGCTCTTGAGGTTCTGTGTCAACCTCGATGATGAGAATAAAGAGGTTTAGTATTGAGGTTGCATGTGTCTATGTTGTTATTGCTATTCTCGTTATAAAATTAATTTTCATGAAAGAATTTCGTTGGCAACCTCCACGCAAATAAGAACTTTTACAAAATTTACGGATTCAAGGTAAAGTCAATTTAAGGATTCAAACGAAACTTGCAGTGAATTGTAGACAACTATAGTGAATTCTCTTGCATCTCTACTACCCTGGTTAACAGTTTTCCTATTTTCTACAGGTTCAGTTCTCTGTGAAGATTAACAACAAGTGAAATTTTAGAGTACTCTTGCGCATCAATCACATATTTTTCGAGAAGGTTTGTTAGAGACCATAGGAAACCTAAAGGGAGAAATTATATAATTTCAGGGACATCCTGAGTCTCTTTTGCCTGTTTCAATGAAGATTGGTTCTTAGATAGTCAACCAATCAAAGTTGTCAAAGTCATATTGTAACTACACTGATGCCAACTCAGTTGATATCTTTTGTAACAGTCGGGGATTCTGCAAGTAGAAAAGCATTGTTTTGAGAACCAGTCCGTCTACAATTGAGTGAAGAGTCCTTATATTCAAGGTCCGATAATATTTGTCGAAAATTGAACTATAGAAGTCGATGAAAGGATTTAATTGAGCATATATAATCTATGTACTTTTGACGCATGGATGCTACGTTTTACGCGAGAACGTTGCTCAGCACAATTATCTGAAGCTGAGTCTGCAAGTTAGACCTTGATATTCAATTTCAATTTACTTTAGAAAACTGCAGAGGCAGCTTGGATAGATGAAAAACTTAAGATTCTAATTAGTTTCTTGTCCATGGGTTTTGGTTCTTTAACAAAACATTTTAGATGTAGTAAAATTGACGAATGACTAGAAACAGCAAATACTTCATTAAACTTGTACGACTGAACGCAGTTTTTCTATGTAAATCCATGTCTAACTAGCTCCTTATTTCTAACTTTTATTCAAAATTTGTTTTTATGAATAAAATTAAATAGCAATGCAAATAAGAAAAGAAACTGGCTAAGCCGGTCCCAAGACGAGTTAATTTACATTCACCATAACATTCAGAATTTCCTTTTATTATCGGCTATAACAATAGTAATTTTCCTAACAAGTGCGAAAAGTGATACTTTTGTTGCACAAAGGACAACAGACTTTCCGCAAGAATTAGGAACAACATTTTGCCTAAACCACACGTACTGCTAAATTATAAAACAGTGGTTTAGGTAGGTTTGGCTATCGGTTTCAATTAATTATTGATTAAAATGCACTGAATATTTACTTCATTGTAATATAATAATTGCATTTATTTTTCTCCGACCTTCCACAAAAACAAACATTTATTATCCATAATAAGAATTAATATTAAACTTCCCTCTTTTTTAAAAACAATCCAGAAATATTATTTCCAAACGGTTTTCAGTTAATTGAATGCCTGCCGAGCATAGAATCAACAAAAAATCATTTCGTAACGTGAGGCGTTTAAATCAAACCCTCTAACGGCAATAATGGAAAATATCGCCCCTACAGAATATTTTATGTTTTACAATATATTGCTTTTAGGTTTTGTGCAGTATACAGACTAATTATTTTTTAAAATATTAAACCGTTTTTATGCTCAGTAACAATCATGAAATTTTTTGCAGTATTTCTCATTCACTTATGTTTGTCATCTCGTTCCTTTGAAATCTTAATTTTTTTTTATACCTAAATTCCTTGAGCACATGTTGAGAAGATACGATAAATATGTCAAAGTCAGATTTTCAACGCCTAGTTGATGACAATAATATGTGCATGGTTTATAGATACTTATATCTCGTTCTCATTATTTTCATTTAGCTGTCTTCAAAAATTTTAATTTTTTATAACAAAGTTTTTCCTGGCACACCACATGAGAAGATACAATAAAAATATCAAATCAGATTTCCAGCGCTAACTAGATGACAAAAATAAATAAGGAGATATACAGAGTGTCACAAAAAAGTAGGCTAATGCATTAATCACAGATTCTATACGATGAAACATACTGTGACTTTTTTTTTCATTTCATTTTTTATTTTGGATTGTCATGTTTGCTATACAGGATAACAAAAATAGGTGGTCACCAATTTGTCCATTAACCCATCTGCATACTAGTTTCGGGGTCTACCCCTCATCAGTACAGCTTTGGCTGGTCGACAAATTGGAGACCTTGTGTCGTGGCTTAAAGCCAAGAAGCTATGGAATAGCAGTGAGATGTTGTACAGAGCAGGCGACATCCACCAGCGTATTAGATCTAATACTGCATGGCAGATGGCTCTCAGTTCGAGAAGCAGCCCTTATTGCTCTGTACCTCGCAGGTTATCGGAACCAGAAAGAAGTGTAAAGAGTTGGTGATCACCAATTTGTCGATCATTCCATCTGCATACTAATTTCGGGGTCTACCCGTCATGAGTACAGCTTTGGCTGGTCGATAGGTTGGAGACCGAGTGTCGTGGCTTAAAGCTATGGAATAGCGGTGAGATGTTGTACAGAGCAGTTGGCATCCAACAGCGTATTAGATTTAATACTGCATGGCGACTTACGATGCGACACTGTTGACGATTGACACTGTTTAGACCAAAGTCAGTTACTTCTAATTTTGACATTCCACATTTCCCTCTAAAAAGAACTGAGTCAAGGATTAAAAGAAGGGATTTTAAGGGTTTATATTGTAGATAGAGGTTAACAATGAAGCCACTTTCTTTGCTTTATCGTTTATATTTATTTGACGTAACCCACACAGCATCTCAAAAACCCTTAAAAGATGTCTTATAATAGATAGCAAGTGGTCTTAAAAGCGTCTTAAGTTATTTTCAAGACGCTTGATGTGACAAAACTCAACACACCTTAAAATGTCTTGGCGAGAGATGTCCTAAGAGTGCCTTAATAATATTTTGGCCAGCAGATGGTCAAAGTTAAACAATTAAAAACACATTAGCCTGTTTTTCTAATTGTTGTTCTTCTCTCCTAAACCATGTTTATATGACACTTTGTTCATTTTTTATTTTGCTACAGACCTACTCTTTTCACATAACCTAAAAATGTTATTTGTATCTAGGTTTTCTCTTTTAGCAGGTAAATTGATTATTTGTAGCGACCTTGGTTTGTGGTTCGGTTTGCATCAATTTCAAGAACAGATGAGTCTTGTTCATCTTTGTCGCTGTTTGCAAATTTAGACTGCGGCGCTATCTCCTGAGGAATGTCTTGCCAAGCATTGTTAAAGTTGTTGTTAACTAACACACTTAATAGAACACACTCATCCTCTGATTCTGACAATGTGGTCTTCAGTGCAAAAAGCAGTAGTACTTATCTCAGAATTGCTACAGCTGCGTGTGGAAGAAACAAACGTAACACAACTTTTTTGGGTTTCTAAGTTTTAATTTGCTGCACATCGGATGATCCTGCTTCTGCAGAATTAGAAGCACAAATTGATCTTCCTGGAGGCACATTAATTTTTTTCTTGAGAATCTTTTTCCCTTGGGAGGAGTCTTGTAACTTTGGCACTAAAGATGGCCCAAAAGTTTGAAATTTATAATGCGGTCTTGTCTTGGTAAACTAGCTAATGGTTCATCTTCGTTAATGGGAAATATCCCTGTTTTCTTGTATTGCTATGTTACAATCCGAGCATTAATGGATTTTTTGATCGGAGGTTGAACTTGTTTTTAGGTGTGTTTTCCAATTTGGCTATTCTTCCACTCTAGCAAAGTTTGCCCGAAAGTAAGCAACGTCAAGAGGGTAAAGGATGTGCTTTGCATTAAACATATGAAACTTGTGTTGTGTTTCTCACATGCTGTGCAACATTTTTCAACTGATATGCGCTGAACTGTTAGCACGGTTTACCACTTTTCTTCTTAAAAATTGGAAGATGACGTATAAACAAGTATTCAAAAGTCATTTTATCCACTTTGATCATATTGTAACGAATACCTTCAGGACCGTTATCAGGAATGCATCATATCACTGGTGCATCAAAATTAGAGAAAACGTTTGCATGAACGCGTGTTTTCTAAAAAGTGAATGGGTTTGTTTTCACATTTCTCGCGAAAGAGCCCGACACTGTGGTGGAGGCCACTTTTAGCTTTTTTTTTTTTTGGTTGCCCTTAGTGGGATGGCTGCATATTATTTATTTATGCTACTTAGCATCAGACTTGAGGTGGAATGTTCCAATATCTGCATATTGGTGGTCTTAGTTGAGGTTTAAGAATCCAATGCCTTCATATTCATTAATGTACTTGAGGTGGAAGGTTCCGATGCCACTTCGGGTGATACTGATGATACCAACTGAAATCATCATCATGTAGCGCTACAACCCTGGGTGGGTCTTAGCCGACTGCACAACTCTTTTCCAATTGATATGGTCTTCCATCAATTTTTGATCGAAAGGGATATTCATTTTCGGTAGGTCTGATTTGATGTTGTCTCTCCAACGCATTCTGGGACGGCCGAGTGGTCTTATTCCTGTTGGAACCTCCTCCCACACCAATCTTACAAGTCTTTCATCCTGCAGCCTGTGTACATGGCCTGCCCATCTTAGTCGTTGGGATTTAATCTCTTGTACGATATCGCTATCGTTGTAGAGCATCTTTACTGCAATATTCGTTCTAATACGATATCGATTTCGATGGCCTAGAATCAACAACTTGTAAGTACATTTTTATGTGAAATTGAGATTTTTGCTACATCACCTTATTATTCTCCTTTTCCCGCCATTGTCAATAGCTCCCGAGTGCTTGGTATTCTCTCTGGAATCCGGCTTGGTATTCTCCCAGCAGATTTTCTGCATATGGGGTTAGTCTGCATAGTTGGATGTTTGCCTGCTATGCCAGCAGTCCATTGGTAGTATTATCCTTCATTTTACTTTTACCTTGGCATGATGGTCTACATCCATTTGATGGTGTGGGGTGATTATTTTTGGACTGGAATGCGCAGTAATTTTAATTAATTCTTGTTTTTCTATACCCTCTTTAGCCAACTTGGATACAGCTGTTTCTCTTAAGGAATGATTGGTGACTCTTTTCTTCTTCGTTGTTGGTCCCGACTTGTTGCGTGGTTTGAGGTATTAATAATAATGTGTTTATTGCCAGCACAATGGTCTAATTTGAAATCACAAAGCAACGTCAAAACCGTTTATGCTATCCGCATACTTATTACTAAAAAAAATGTTTAATTTACAAAACCCTTTTATAACATAAAGTTTCCAGATCAAAACTCAAAAAAATTATAAACACATTTGTTTTTTAAATAAGCTATTACTTCTTGCCAGAACTGGACCAGACCATTAATTTGTTTTAAATAACGTGGCAACCATTGATATGCTTTTATCGCACGATAATAGCACCCCTTTTGGAAAAAGGTGGATTTATGCGAAGGGATGGCAAAATCAGCAGCACCCCTAGTCCACATTGACATTTCTCCATTGTAGTTATCATAGTTTTTTTTAAACATATGCGGATTTTTTTTTATATATAATACCAGACTGAGAATGAACAATGAGGGCACAGTTAAAATATTTAACTTGGTGAAATAGCCTCTGCAACTGGTCCTTGGGTGGAGTTGAAAGATACACCTGATTATCCTTTTTTGTGCGATAAAAACATCTTTTGCTCCACTTGAAAAACCCCAAAATAGTATTCCATAGGAGATAATTGATTGAATGCAAGACAAGTATATAGTTCTAATAGTATCAACAGACAAAATGTCTCGAAGCCTGCGTATCAGAACACAATAACTATTTAATTTAGAAACTAGTTTTGAGGTTTGTTCTTCTCAACTCAAACGAGAGTCCAAATAAATTCCCAAAAATTTTATTTCCTCAGCAAGGGAAATAGATCTTGATTGTATTTTAACATATAATAACTCATTTTGTGATTTCTTTGAGAATGAGATAAGTCCAGTATTATCTGAATACATACATTTTTTGCTGACTGAATTTCAACAAGGACAGATGAGTACCTATTAGGCAAGTCTATAATCAAATTATAGACTTCGTTTGGTTAATCTGTTGGTTTAAGAAAGATAGTTGGAAATAATTTGTTGCTCTGAGGTTGTTCCAGCACTGCTTGTGAAGATGACAAATCGAACTGATTACTAAAGCTTTCGGCTACTTTAACTGGATCGCTGATTATTGAGTCCTTGCATTTTAGTGTAATATTTGTTTGATTTTTTTTTTGTTATTTGTCAGCTCATTAAAGATATTCCAGGCTGTTTTTGATTTGTTTTTTGAGTTGACAATCCTATTACCATTCATTGCAATATTGTAGTTTTTTAAGTATGTCCTATATTCTTTTCTTATTTGCTTATAATTCGAATAGACAATCTGGTTTCCCGTTATTTGGTACCAGACATATAGGTGTTTCACACGGCTAGAGTATTCAATGATTTCTCTATTTATAGGGCGCTTGCAAGCAGAGGATGTAAGATTAACGCTAGTGAGAGGAAAACTTAGATTATACCAAAAAAAATATATATATTGTAAAATGTATTATATTTACGATTGACGCCTGTCACATTCTCTACTTCGTTTCACGTTTCGTTATTTAGATATGCTTCAAGGTTTCTGTAGTTGTTGCTACTATATATCCTTCTCTTGGTATATCTAGTAACTACATTCTGATCTGATTCATTTATTTTAATATTTACAAGTAAAGCATAATGATCAGATTCAAATTTTTGTATATGTAAAAACTTACTTCATCAAGATGCATGTTTGTAAAAACATTATTTATTTGAGTGGAAGTCGTGGGCGTTACCCTCGTGAAGCCATTTATGCAGGAAAAATGTCCGTACGTGCTCATTATTCTCTCTACAGCCACTAAAGTTACATTCTGACTTGAGAATTCAATGTTAAAATCACCGCAAACCAGCATAAGATCTGTTGTTGAATAAACGTCATGTAATATTTCTTCCAGTTCAGACAAGAAGTCATCCACATTACCGGATGGTGATCTATATATACATATAAAAGTAATTATTCTATTATTAATCCTAAACACAAAGAGACAAGATTTTTCAATATTTTTTTGTACCTTTAAAGACCGTTGATCTTCGAGAAGATGGCAGTTCCACCCCCTCTAAAGGTTGATCTTGAGGAGTAGGTTTGCAGTTCATAATCTGCTAGGTTGACTCGCTCGATATAACACTTATGCAGCCAATGCTCTGCTATGCAAAACAGAGTGACGTCTTCTTTAAGAGAATTGTAGTTCACCGATTTTGTTATTTATGCTTTGCATGTTTAGAAATAACAGACTATAATAAGAATTTTCTACACCCACAACTCCTACTACACCAACCAGCGAAACAAAAAGACCAGCACTGGATTGTCCCACAACTAGTGGCAACAGGGAGGGAACAACAACAAATGCAACAACATCCAAGACAAAACAACATCTCCGTCCAACATTTTCCCACACATTTACCATCTTTACAACCAATACAAGATCAAGAGTGGAGTTTGCCCTAAAATGGGATGAACTTAACAAGCACAACAAAGACATTATTATAAAACAGGAAAAAAAATTTCTTGTTAAAACAAACGACGAGAACAAAGCCACCGAAACGTTGCAACTGCTCACTAGAAACAAAATAGTAACATCTTTCAAATTGCACCTTAACAACAATACAACAGCACACGGGACAAACTTAAACCGCCAGATATTACCTTCCTACTCTGTTGTTGCTACGGGTGTCGATCTAGAAATAACAGACGACATGTTTTTAAAAAACTTGGAAAAGTTGGGTCTTCGAATTAGATTTTGTAAGAGAATTATCTCAAGACAGAGAGGAACACCAACACTGATGATGAGATTAATAACAGGGGACCTGAACACTTATGAAAGACTGATAAACGACCGTACCATCTACTTTCTAGGCAGAATATTTAAAATCGTGGAAAGTAAGCCACCGGCTCCTATTCCTGCTCCATGCAACCGATGTAACCTATTCGACCATCGTACAGAAGACTGCAAGAGCCCAACGAAATGCAACAGATGTCAAGGACCACACACAACGTCCTCATGCAAATCACCGCTCCCCATAAAATGTGCCAGCTGCAAATCAGAAGAGCACGCAGCATGGAGTATGAAGTGCCCCAAGAGACCTACCGCTCCAATTGAGGGTATTCCCAATGTTAAAATCAAATGCCTTAACAAGAGATCGACCGACGTGTCAAAATCAATAACGGAAGGAAGTAGAATTCATTTGCCTATAACAACTCACGACTATATAATAAACAAATACAAGCATCAACTGAACAAAACAAGCAATACAAACAGAGAAGAGCTATTAAAAAAAATGCGAAAACAATTTATCGATGACTTCAACATTGACACCTCGGTCGTTTCCTTTGCTCCTACCAAACACAAACTCCCACACAGAACCCCAAGACCAACTAAAACAAACAATCACAAACGTAGAAAATTCACGTTAAAATTACTTTATGCCAATATCAACGGACTAAACCGCAAAAAACATCTGATTTACAACTACATAGAACGTAATGACATTGACTGCTGCATGTTCGTAGAAACTAAAACCAAACTGGGGCAGACACAGACATACAGAGAATGGCAGTATATCTGCAAGCACGGCAACACGATAAATAATGCAAGAGGAGGGGCAACGGTCTTACTCAAACCAAAAGCAAAACTAGGCAAAGCAAATCCACCTGCTCTTAACAACCCTTTAAACGACTGCCTTCATTTTACCATTCCATACAGAAATGACAACATTCATGTTTTCCTAGTATACATACATCCATTCTCCAACATAGAACAAAACGTACTGACTAAAGCATGCCTCTACAAATACGCATAATTATCGGAGATCTCAACCTCAACAGCCAGAAAACGAGACAGCTAAACACCTTTATAGAAAACTCCGACTTTGTAAAGCAACATACGCCTTCGACATTTTTAATGCCAGAGAATAGAGACTCAACACCAGATGTCTTACTTTACACAAGAAATCTTACTAACAACATAAATAACGTGACTCTGACCAACAAACTGGGGTCAAATCATTTGGCGGTGACATTTGATCTAGACCTTCAGCGGATGCAACCTATGACCTCTACAAACCAAAACGTTGAAAAACTAAACCTGAACAAAACTGACGCGGATAGAGTGAGGGACCAAATTCATAACTACATCCAAACCCAGACACATCTCATCTCAATTGAAAAAACCCAAGAGCAACTGACACTGGCAATAGAAAAATCTTCACCCCGGACAAGCAGATCCTTTTACCAACACACCTTACCGAAATTCATCCTGAGATTGATTAAACACAAAAGGGAACTCTACAGACTCTACATACACACACAAGACAATGAACTAAAAAGAAAAATCAACCAACTGAACAGAAACATAAACACAATGATCGACCAATATCGACAAGATTAATGGCTGGAGGCATGCCAAGAAATCGAAAAAGACCAAGGAAAAACGTATTGGCAAAAAATAAAGAAACTGTCACGCTACAAAAAAAACAACGCCACTGGTATGATTAACGAAAACGGAACAGAACGATGTACAGACAAAGACAAAGCGGACGCCTTTGCCAGACATTTCCAGGGGGCTTTCAGTGCGTCAACAAATCCTAAATTTGATGCAGACAACTGGAATCTTGTAAATAACTGGTACGACAACTACTTTACACAACAATCTGACCACCCATACACACTAATTACAGACACGGAATATGACGAGGCACTGACTAAAATCAAAGATACAGCACCGGGAAAAGACAAAATAAAGGGTAAAATACTTAGAAACCTAACCCCAGAAACCCACGCGTACATACTTAAGCAACTGAACGACTGCATTATTAATAACAATATTCCAAGGACATGGAAAAATGGATACCCATTCCAAAAAATGGTTTAGATAACACACTAACACAAAACTATAGACCTATTACATTACTCCCGGTGTTAAGTAAATTATTTGAACACATAATTAAAAAAAGAATTCAAGAACTGATCGGCAAATATATTCCAATATACCAATTTGGATTTAAGACGAAACACTCGACTATCCACCCACTTTTTGTTCTGACTAACAACATACAAACAACACACCTAAACGGTGGAAAAACAGCAAGTCTATTTATGGATATTAACAAGGGCTTTGACAGCGTCTGGCACAGGGGTCTCCTGTACAAACTTCACCAACTTCAAACACCAAAATACTTACTTTATACTATTAAAAACCTACTTGAAAACAGACAACTAGAAGTGCGAATTGATAACACTCTTTCTTTCCCTTTTTCTCCTGAACAAGGACTCCCTCAGGGTTCGCCGCTTTCACCCTTGCTTTATAACGTGTATTGCCATGATATATACAACTATCATCTTCCCGATAGAGACCACCTAGACAAAACAGCTTATATACTACAATACGCATACGACACAGCCCTCATTGTACACGACAAGACCACTAAAAAGGCAGTTGAGAGACTGCAGACACTAACGAACGACACAATGGCCTGGTTCTGCAAATGGAGACTAACACCAAATGCCACAAAAAACCAACTCCTTCTTTCAAACCACCAAATTAAAGCAGACTCCCCAACAATAACAGCAGACGGTCACACAACCGAACCAAAAAACGACATAAAATACTTGGGAGTAACAATCGACAAAAAATTAAAATTTACTAAACACGTACGAAATACTAGAGTGGAAATTATTAAAAGGACAAAACACTTTCGATCCCTGACATACAAAAACAAAGGAATTAGCACAAAAACGGCTATAAAAATATACAAATCCATTTGCAGACCACTGTTAGACTATGGACAGGTGCTAAGAGCAAATGCGTCAGAGAAAACTAAACAATACACACAAACAACAGAACAAATCGCATTAAGCATGATAACCAAGATAAGACACCCCGAAAACCCGCTGCACAATCCTTTCAACCAACTCTCTACGAACACACACACATGACAAAAATAAGTGAAAGACTGATACAACTTCAGACTAAATGGAAAAACAACCCACACAATATGACTCTACTAAACCCACTTTGCTTAACAAGACAAAATAGACAGTCCCGCTTCGTTTTCCCTACAACCACCCTAATGGAACATTTCCAAACGTAGAGAGGCCAAGTTCAGAAATGAGTCGCTTTTCTTCCTTTCCCTAAGTTTGTAATATTTGTATATGGAATTCATTTGTGTAATATTTTAACATGGGCAGAAAGACCAAATGGTCGATAGCCTATTTCCCTGGAAATAAAGATGTTATATATATATATAGGAATTTTCTTGGGGATTCAAATGAGTATTTTTGCATGAGTCACCATTGTCTGCAGTATATAAAAATTTGCTTCCGATACTTCTGTGGCGGGCATTGCTTTATTTAAGAAATCCTGGTGTTTTTTTAAATTTAAAAGACCCACACCCACATATCGGGGCCAAAAATGTGGGTTGTACAATTCGTCTTTTTTTTCTAGGCGTGCGACAACAAGAAAAGATTTTAAGCGATCCTTATCTGTAGGGATTTCTTTTACGACTATATTTGTGCCCTCAAACCCAGATTTTTTCCAATATACTCTTTAATAATTTCGGCATTTGCGTATCTTTTAACGCGATATAAATATAGCTATGCTTTTCTATCGCCCCCTTCGAAGTTTTCTTCCGTGTCACCTGTTCCTAGGTTTTTCCTTTTTCTTTGAAAAGTCTTCTTGGTCACAAGTTGAAAACCATCATCTTTGTGACGCATGTTTCCATTTGTTCGCAAATGTTGGAATCTTTTATCGATTTCCCATTGTGCGTTTGAACATTTGCCCGAAAAAAATTTGGAATCGGATTACTCGTCGCCTTATTACTATTTCCGCTGTTGCCGTCTTCACTTTTTTCCACAAAGTTTCGGCTACGGTAGGGCAGCGCTTTTTGTGTTATTTCATCTCTATAGGAAAGACGTAGTTGCGGTTGTTGTTTAGTAGCATTACATTCGAGTTTGCTGATTTTTTCTACCAATAAACTATTCATCAAGCATTTTCTTTAGGTATTCGATCGCTAGATTAATTTTTGATTTTCCTGCTTCACACAGAGCACTATTTAGGTGACTGGTCTCGTTCGCGTCTTTCCTAACCTGCACGCAGCATTCCACCTTCCTATCATCGACAAATTTAATTGTATTGCCCTTCCGCTTGGTACAACTAAAATGGTATATTGTATAACAGTTTACACAAACACACACACTACACCCTTTCATTTTACAACACTTAAATCCCGAAATAACATCACTTTTAGAACCAGACTCAAATTCATCGTCCGTACCGTCCGACATCGCTGCCGGTTCTCCACGCTATCCAGGTAGCAATAGATCTTCTTCCTGCAGCGACATTTTTGTACGACTTTGAAAATTTCCAAGATGGGTTCACTGTTAAGGAGAATCGATCATCGAGAAGCAGCCCATATTGGTCTATACCTCGCAGGTTATCAGAACCAGAACGAAGTGTAAAGAGTAGGTGGTCACTAGTTTGTCGATCAATTAATCTGTGTCTGTGTGTGTCGTGCAGGTCGAGCAGGCGACATCCACCAGCGTATTAGATCTAACTCTGCATTACAGATGGCTCTCAGTTCAAGAAGCAGCCCATATTGCTCTGTACCTCGCAAGTTATCGGAACCAGAACGAAGTGTAAAGAGTAGGTGGTCACCAATTCTTTAAACTTTTTAAACCATTTTAAAACAGCAACATTTTAAAAGTTATAACTTTTTAACACCCTCTAAAGTGAACATAAACAGCTTTTGCACTTGTCGTCAAATAATTAAATATAAAAATAAAAAAATTATTTCCGTTCACATAGGAACAAAAACAAAAAGTTAAAAAAATATTAAAACGCCTAGAAAGAATCGAAACGAATTTTAGATTGATTTACTAAATGCATTACAAATGAATATATTTATTTTTACTCGAGAGGAGGAAAATCAAACAAAGCCGGTTATAATATATCAAAAACTAAAAGTTTTTGTTACGGGTTGTTACCAATGTTTTCTTTAAATCGAACATTTTCTGTGCTTCATTTACCTTTAATCTCTTTTACCGATATCCCTACACTAGACAACCTAGTTTTAGCCACTGTGTATGTATTTTTACACTTAAATTACGTGGTCAGGAACAGAATCTTTTATTAGCGGTTTAACCATTGAGAAAAAAATAATATACTTATTTAAAAATAGAAACAACTATATTAGTTTCTCTTGACTTCCTACCTAGGTATTCCAATACCGAAAACTACCAGGTTGATAGTTTTGTGGTCTTATTTGTCTAATAATATGTGTACTAAATATGTGGTGTTTATTGTAAGTACGACTACATGACAGGTAAGAAAAAGAGTTTCAGTAATTTCTCTGTTCCAGATACATCTTTTAGTCTTTAGTATTTTCGTTATATCAAACCAAAACACTCATGCCAGCAACCGTGATAGTAAACCACTAATTGATGTCCAATATGCCACACCACATGTATTGGGAGCAGCTACAAGAAGTGACACTCTGGTGATTGACCATATATCGAAGAACGAACGTACCATCTCATTTGTTAGATATAATAATTAATATAAAATTATCATGAGTTTTATGATCATCGTGTCATTGTGTTAATTTGAAGCAAAAAAAACTTAGCTAAAATTATTAGGGACTGGCACAAGCAATTACGTCACCGTTAGTGCTTAATTTATTTAAATTACACTGAGATGGAAGGAATGTCCAGACAAGACAATGATCACAATATTTCGCACATAAAGCTGCCCTTGTACGAAGAGAAAAATTCAGGGCGTTTACTATAAGTGTTATGGTGTCCACGCCCTTTTATACATATTCAGGACTTGTCTGGGAGAATTTATAATATTATAATTTATTAGTTGCCTACAAATACATTCAAAAAATTTAAAAACAAGTTTCATTCAAGAGCTAGGAATGTGTAAGTACAAAAAAATCCTTTTTTTTTCAGCCAATTTGACGACTTTTGCTATTGAACATTTTCTATTCTTGTTTTTGCTACAAATCAAATATTAAAAGAATTTTAACTTTTTCCTTCGTTGCATTAATTTCCACGTTCCATCACCGAACCACTAAAATTTCGTGAACACGGAAGTCTGTGTATCGACACTACCAGTACTAATTATTTTAAATTTCGTCGGTGCTTATATTTTTTTCATTGGGTGTGAAAACACGGAATTTAAGGCTTATTGCATCATTTCTGGCCGAGGTCACTAATGTAAGCGAACCCATAAAAATTATCAAGAAAGCATACCATCAAAGGGAGCATGTCCGCCTAATCAGGATAGGCTTCGCCTTAGAAACGACCTTAAAGGGATTTTTATCGCAGCTGTTGAAACAATTATACAGTAATTAGTAGTTATTTGCAAGCACCTAGTTGTTTAAAACATTATAATAAATGCGTAATCTGGTATTTGATCAATTTTCTTATCAATGCACCCATAAGGCGAGGGAAAGTCAAGTTCACCTATGCTGACTTGCATAACGAAGGAATGTATTTTTTTTCCGTAAGGATCAAAACAGTTGCCAATAATGGGCAATATACGAATAAGAACTAAATCAGGAAACTATAGTAAACAGATTTTATTTTATCCTTTAATGAAGGAAACTAAAACTAAATATTTGCGTCTGGGTTTACGCACCATCACCACCTGTCGGGGGCGCACCTCGCATAAACCAGGAAAGAACGCCTCCACCACTGCGTTTCGTTATGATAATGGCCCCATATCTGCCCATATCGTGGCTGTTTTGTGTAGCATTTTCCTCGTTGGTCTTCGAAGGTCACAAATTGATCTATATAAGCCGGGGTGTAACCGATTTGAATTATAGTTTGTCGTCTAGTTTACCAAGCTAAACACAATATGAAATTTCTGGTAAGTGGTCGCCCTGATCGACAGTAAAAAGGGACTGATGGGCGCGTTTACAGGTAGTGGCAGCTTTAGCCTTCTGCGCATCAGCCCGCGCAGGAATCATCCTTAAAGGGCCCTCTGGAGTTATCACCCCCAATGGTCCAATTGGACCCGACGGTAGGGGAGCTGGCAACGTTGGAGGATGGAACGGCGGTGGCGGTTGGAATGACGGAAGGTACCACCATTGATAAAGCAACTATTGCGTTTTTTATTTATGCTTTATTTGAACAGCTGGGACGGAGATGACGGTCAATGGCGTGGAGATGGTGGTTGGGGAGGCGACAATGGAATAATCCTGAAAGGTAATATTGGCAGTCGCACATAAACCAGAATAGTTCTTACTTTCCACGCTTTAGGCCCATCTGGTGTCATCACCAAGAATGGACCAATTGGACCTAGTGGAATTGGTGCTGCTGGAGCATGGGGAGGCGATGACGGCCAATGGCGCGGAGATGGTGGTAATTTAGCACTCACTTAAAACATTGCTAAGATACATAACAAACGAATATTTCAGGTGCCTGGAACAATGGTGGATGGGGAGGTGATGACGGACAATGGCGTGGAGAAGGTTAGATATATACTTTCTAGGTCTACAGTAGTCTAACATTTTATGTTAGGTGCCTGGAATGGTGGATGGGGAGGTGACGATGGTCAATGGCGCGGCGATAACGGCGCCTGGAACGGAGGATGGAACGGTGATGGTGATGACGGTTCCTGGAAAGGCGAAGGAGGTGAGAAAAATATACACTAAATCCACCATAGGTATTTTAATGATTCTCTCTTAGGATGGTGGTAAGGTTACAAGGCTGCCTACCAGAGTTGCATAATTTAGTGTAAATAAATAAATATATGAACAAGTGTGTTACATATAGATACTCGTATATGTATATAGAAGCCTGTGAATAAGATTAGAATGACTTTGTAAACTTTTGCTTAAAGCAAATTTTTTTGTGGTCCAAAAAAAATTTTCAATAAAAACTAAATTAATATTAATAACAATTGTTTATTTTCAATATGTTATACCTAAGCAAGTCGATATAAATAGGTGAGCCGCCCCCAATTAGGCGCGGCATCTACAAATTCCTGCGGTCAAAGAAACCAGCCACCGTGACCGGACATTGCTTTCTGAGTCTTTGCTGACCTTAGCATTGAAATTGACGGGTTGCACTGGCGGCGGTCGCCTTTTTCTTGTCCAAGTTCTAGTTTAGCGTTTTCGCACTGTTCCTGCTAAGATAAATATTACGGTACACGCAAACGATTCCTCCCAATGAATAAAGAGCGTTATAGAAGAAATAAGGTTGAGGATAAAAGAATTTGCTAGATCCTTCTTCTTCTTAGCCGAAGATAATTAATTCTTTCTGCAGAAAGAAGAAGTGAGTTTTTATTGTTCCAACCAGTTGGGGTATTGTTCCAACACAGTAGGTCAGCAGCATCTTGGAGTAACAATTTTTATAACTAGAATAGAAAACACCTACTACTTTACGAATCTCGCATACACGGTAGTGATGGTCGTGATACACATGAATGCCACAAAAGGTGGTGACCACTGAGAAGGAAGTAACACCTCCCCGAAGGGTTTTAAGTTGCAGGGCATAGTCGAAAGGTTCGATCGGAATCCCTCGATTAACATGATAAAATTGACAGTTAACGAGTGATAGGGAGTTTTTGTGATGTTTGTTGTTATACGTTGTTCAGAGATATTCTCTCTTAGATCTACTGGGAAATATCTTAGGTACCCTCTCAGTTACTTTCGCTCCATGTATTTCTCCAACATGAATTTACTTAATAAATGCCAATATTGAACATTTAGATTCTCTCAATAAAACATACCATCGAGAGCCAAAGCTTTAGTTCTTGAGAGTAAAGGCGATTAATTATCCATACTTTTTGGAATCACAAGTCGCCTATAATAATTATTGGTACTTTAAGACATGTGCAGAATCATTAAAATTGTTAATTTCATGGTTTAGAGCAACAAAAATTGAATTTAACTCAAGGAAATGCGGACTAATTAAGGCGATATACCGGATGTCCATCACAACCCTGGACATAGGAGATTAACATGGGACATCGGTTTTTATTTTTTTGCGCCTGTACGGTTGAATTGATTGAAACACTTTTAAGAGTAAAGTTGTAGAGCCTATGGTCAGCTATCATCCTGTAATTCTTTCGATGCCCCAGTTTTGGCCGTTTTTTGGGAAAACGCCTCGGAAAGTGCAAAAATTTGAATTTGGTCCGTTACTTCCGCCACGCATGTGCAGGGTCGCCAACATATTTTCACTGCACAATCACGTCAATTACTACATGATAGTCCCTCGAAATAAATAAGAAAGGAAAATCGGCTCTGATTCTGACATAAGAAATTATTATGTTGGCGACACTGCACATGCATTGCGGGGGTGACGCGGCAAATTAAAATTCTTGCACGTTTCGAGGCATTTTTCCAAAAAACTGCCAAATCTGAGGTATTGAAAAAATTACAGGATGATAGCTGACTATACGCTCTACAACTTTACTCTTAAAAGTTTTTCAAGTAATTCAACCGTACAGGCGCAAAAAATAAAAACCGATTTCCCATGTTAATCTCCTATGTCCAGGATTCTGCTGGACACCCGGTAGAATAGCAATATGGCTAGAGCTAGAGCCTATAACGGAAAATTATTTCTTCTTATTGTGCCTGTCAGGTCCCCCTGACTTTGGCAATCAGAATGGCGAGCTGATCCCTGCCTTCAGCCAATCTAAACAATTGGAAAATTAGGTGTAGACGTAGTATAAGGACGCGAAGTATCATGATATTGGAAAATTATTTAGTACATTCTAATTAAAACTATAGTTTTAATAGGCTTTAACTGTAGGAACAAACCTGAACTAACTTCAACTAAAGGCCAAAATAAGTCGATTGAACCACATAAACCTTTGTATAAAAGTCCATAGTTTCCGAAATACAGAGCGTCAAAAGTTGCAATTTTTTTTATAGTTAAATTACACAAGATTAAGGGGTATAACTTTTTGTTGCTAAGCGATAGAGCTTTAATAAGTAATCAATACATTTTTGCATACAAGGTGGAAAAAAAATTACAAGGGTTTTTGTACAGTAGTGCACTGTGGAATCATGGAAATAGTAGTGCTACTAAAATTCATTGACAATTAAAAAAATATAATTAAAACGGTACTTTTGACACCTTGTATCTCAGAAACTAATAACTTTTGGACTAAGACATATTATGTAATTCAATCGACCTATTGGGTTCCTAGTAACTTCAGCTCCAGGATATCCCAACCTTTCTAGGACACTCTGTATAAGTCCTTGGATAGCTTAAATGTTCTTAAGTTGAACTAAGAAATGCAACTAGGAACTACAAAGTTTCAGAGAGCTGATACATTTCCGGTGTAGGGCTAGAAACTATATCAGAAAACTCATTAGTGCAATCCAATATTATAGCTTCAATAGGTTTTATCTAGAAACTACAAAAATTCAAAAGAGCTGATACCTTTTCAGTTAGAGATAGAGCCTATTCTAGCAACTAGAAACTACCAAGTTTCAAAGAGTTGATAAATTTGTGGTGTAGAGCTAGATCAGAAAAGTCATTAGTGCAATCCAAGATTATAGCTTCAATAGGTTTTAGCTAGCAAATACAAAAATTCAGAAAGCCTTGTACCTTTTCAGTTAGAGCTATAGCCTATTCTAGCAACTAGAAACTACCAAGTTTCAAAGAGTTGATAAATTTGTGGTGTAGAGCTAGATCAGAAAAGTCATTAGTGCAATCCAAGATTTTAGCTTCAATAGGTTTTAGCTAGCAACTACAAAACTTGAAAAGAACTGGTACCTTTTCAGTTAGAGCTAGAGCCTATTATAGCAACAAAAACTAACTAGCCACTAGAAACTACGAAGTTTCAAGGAGCTGATAAATTTCTGGTGTAGAGCTATAAACTATATCGGAAAACTCATGTGCAATCCAAGATTATAGCTTCAATAGGTTTTTGGCTAGCAACTACAATAGTTCGAAAGAGCTGATACCTTTTCAGTTAGAGTTAGAGCCTATTCTAGAAGATTATTGAGTACATTTTAAGGCTATAGCTTAATAGACTTTAAAGTGGTAACAGAACCTATACATATCTTTATAAAACTTAAATTTTCTTAGATTAAAACAGATAATGCTAATACATTCTGTAAAGTCTAAAATACCTGATAAATTTCTGGTATAGAGCTATACAATCCAACTGAAAACTATTTTAGTATGTTCTAAGACTATAGCCTACATAGGCTTTAAATTGCTAACAATTATTGTATGAGTCTTTAGATACAGCTTACTTTTTCTTGAAAACTAGTAATTCTAAATAAGAATATAATTTTAATGCTTGTGTTAGTATTGTCGATAACGTATTCATATTGTCACGAATGAAAATACTGTAAAATGAGAATTTACTTTATATTCCCCTGAAGGTGAAAATGATGCACTCATCGACAATATGTATCACATTACTTGAAAGTCACCCGGGTCGAGAAGTGTTCAGTTCGAGAATATTATCAGTATTATCAAACCCCATGAAAAAGGTCAATCAAGTAGTGATAAACGTAATTTCGAAGCTTAAAAATGTTTTTTTTTTACGTAACCAAAAAAATGCAGAGAAAATTTCCATAACAAAAAGTAAAATAATTTGAATTAGAATATTTAGAAAGTACTATTTGATAAAAAGGAAGAGAATATGACATCGTTAAAAACATCGTTATTGATATTTCTTTACAGGAACAAATTTAAGTTTAATTGGTATTATATATACGATCAAGAAAAATAATATTTTTTGTAAAAAATAAAGCAAACAACGACTGTTTTAAAAGAGTGTCCAGAAATCAATTACTTACCAAAGCAAAGAAAAAAGCCTATTAATTGAGCTAAAAAATGTCCTGGAATGTTTCAATACATAACAAATAATATGTATGTTATCACTGGGAATCAAAACACAAACCGTTAGGGACAAAGCACAGCAAAGTTTGGCAAAATAACAAGCTTGTTTAAACAAGAGAAACACGACAATTTTAATCAGGCAACAGGAAGGTCAAGAAATAACAGAAACTGAAAAGAGAGAACGAGAAAAGAAAAGAATTGACTTAAAAAAAACCGGAGATAAGCCACTATAAATAAACTAATGAAATATATTAAAATTATTACAATCTAGAAAAAAAACTAGAGACAACCAGGTTGTTTCAAATTTATTTTACTGTTTTTCTTTAAACACGAATTTAAACTTCTTGGAATGTTCTTTCGGTATTGACTTTCTCAAAGACAAAGCTATAATCACAAGTATAGCCCGAAGAAATGAACACTTATTTTAATATATTGTAATATCAATCAACCTTTTTTTGTTCATCATTATCTTGTTCGTAAGTATCTGTAGTGTTGGTAAAAGAGACATATCAAAGATTTTTTGCCCAAATATATTTATTTATTTTGCTAACTGTAATAAAAAAAATTATTTCCACAAATAAATTCGGACAAAGGAGAGAATAAATGCAATTTTTTTGAATTTGAGTGAGAACATTAATGAGAGTTAAAACTTCTTAAATTTAACAATCCCAATTTTGACTCAATTTTATACAATTCGCCCCTTTTACACCTGCCTGTATGACTTTACAACGGCCATGGAAAAGAAAGATGTCAATTCATATTTTTTACGAATTTTGGAGGGACAATAATTAGGAAGTTTTTAAAAAAAATCTCTGATAGAAAACCTACACACAACTGATTCTGCTTAAAAAAAATGTGAAATAAAGTGTAAGTGCAACTTAAGAAAAAGCATTGCTAAAACTCCTTAATCAATAAAGCTAATTCACTGTTTATTTGCACCTTAACCTTCATAATTGCTATTTAGCAGGCAAAATTACTGTATTTAAAGCTTGAAATATGCTATTAGCTAATTTAAATAATTAAAGCTTGTTGGTTATATAACTCGCCCTAAATCTATACTTTTTTGGTTTCAGTTTTTATGATTATTCAATAATTGTTCTGTATGCCTCAGCTAAACATTGCTTATAGTTTATAAAACTAGGTTTTCTAGTTTGTTTTCAATGCAGTATCTCATCTAAATCGTTTTTTTTAAGTATCTAAGAGTATATTGTCATCACACTACAACAAGTTGATCTGAGCACATAAAAACAATGTTTTCAATTGTAACAACACCATCAGAATATTATGGGCTGCTGACGCAAAATGTGCAATGTCATGTAAGCTAAGAATTCTTTGTGTAACGACACACCCATAGTAGACAAGAAAAACAAGATAAATTCTTATTTCTCACATAAAAAAGAACTATTAAATTACTTATACCCTATTAAATTTGTAAAATATATGAATATTATGTGTATGAATACGGGTTTGTTTGAGTGCTTTTGATTTTGCAACTGGCCAAAGGAAAATGGGCTAGTTTAATATTTTTCTGTTATTAAGTAACTCTCTAAAGCAAATAAACTAAGTAGAGACAAATTGTTTGAAGGTTGCTTGAAAACCGTTTTTTGTTAAAAAAGTTTCATGCCATGTCTTTAAACCAAAAAACTTCCAAAAAGTAACTTGCGTTCTCTAGAAAGCATTGAGTTTCTATAAAGTACATTATTGACTACTTAAAGAATTTTTTTTTTTCCAAAATTTTCAGTGATTTTGAAGTAATAGAGGACAAACTTTGACGTAGTTTTCAAGGAATTCAATTTGAAGCTTAAATATGACTCGTATAATAAAAACCACTTTTACTATCACAATTTGCTATATATTTAACACATAAATAAATAGGTGCACATGTACATCTTACTAAGAAAGGAGAGGCAGTCGCGGTTTATGACCCCCCCTTAACTTAAAACTTCCCTCATCAAGAGTGAAACAGTCAGTTAAGTTGAGGTCAAATTTTTATAGATTTTATTCCGGTCAATTGTTACCACTTCGAACCAAGAATTGGCAATCCTTGAAGGGTGGGACCCCACAGACCATCAGCTACGATTTTGCCGGAAGGTCCTTTGATGATGGCTGGAGCAGTTGGTGGGCCGCTGACAGCGGCTCCGGCAGCTGACACTCCAATAGTGCCACCTCCATTGGTTATTGCACCTAAATCGTTCAGGGTTAGTTATTACTCAGAACTGGTTTGTAATAGGCTTTACCAGCGGCAAGGCCCAAGGGAGCTACAGCAGCTACAGAGTTAAGGGCTAAAGGAGCAGCTACAGCCACTGGAGCTTGAGCTACAAGACCAGCCAGAGGAGCCGAAGTAAGGACTGCACCAGCGGAAGTTGGTCCAGTAAGAACAGCACCGGTGCTCTTAGGTCCTTCCAAGATAGCTCCAGTTGACTAAAATCAGAAATTTTTGGAAATTTATCCTCACTATAAAAACTGAAAAAGGCATACTTCAGGTCCAGCCAAAATAGCGCCAGTGCTTACAGGTCCGGCCAGGGAAGCGGTTGCAATAGGGGCGACGGCAATGGGGGCTGCGACACCCCAACCCCCGAGACCTCCCCACAGGCCACTGGGTTTTGCAGCAACCAGTGCCAAAACGGCGGAAAAAATGATCTACATATTAACGAGGATTAAAAAACTCAATCGCAGGAAAAAAATCAAAAACTCACCAAGCCTTTCATTGTTAATTATAAAATGAAACTGCTAAGACTTCGTAAACAAACTGTGTCAAATCAGGGGCACCCCCGGACTTATAAGCTAAAAAGACGACCTTCGGGTTCCTGGCACCAAGACATATGTCGTAATTACCTACGTAGATGCTGTTTTTTTATATCAAAACTGGAGATATCAATGCTCTTGTGTGTTCGCGCTACAAAATTGCGAAATTGCTGCAATACTTACAGACCTTGAGTCACGTGTCGTACTATGAGGGCGTGTAGGTTCCATTCA